>JAVXUO010001697.1:0-228838 GCA_033065855.1 Escallonia rubra | reverse complement strand
GTGGCTCCAGCGCTGGCTATAATTAGCCCTAATTAGTCCTGATTAACAATATTTTAGTAAATCAATTAACCCTAATTAGCTCTAACGAGCCTAATTAGTTTTAATTAACCCTAAGAACCTGATAAAATTCAAATTAGCTGTAATTACCTCAAATTAGCCCAAATGAACCCAATTATGCGCATATTGATTGTAGTTAGCCTAATTAGTCATAATTTGCACTAACATAACCCAATTACGCCTAATTAGCGCTAGTTAGGACTAATCAACACTACTCGGCACCATCAAACCCTAATTAGGACTAAATAACCCTAATTAGTCCTAATCAACCCTAATTAGCTATAATTATCCGAAACTAGCCCTCATTAACATTAATTAGCCCTAACATAACCCAATTAAGCCTAATTAGCCCTAATTAGGACTAATCATCACTACTCGGCACAATTAAACCCTAATTAGGACTACATAACTCTAATTAGTCCTAATCAACCCTAGTTAGCTATAATTATCCGAAACTAGCCCTCATTAACATTAATTAGCCCTAACATAACCCAATTAAGCCTAATTAGCCCTAATTAGGACTAATCATCACTACTCGGCACAATTAAACCCTAATTAGTCATAATCAACCCTAATTAGCTATAATTATCCGAAACTAGCCCTCATTAACATTAATTAGCCCTAACATAACCCAATTAAGCCTAATTAGCCCTAATTAGGACTAATCATCACTACTCGGCACAATTAAACCCTAATTAGGACTACATAACTCTAATTAGTCCTAATCAACCCTAGTCAGCTATAATCATCCGAAACTATCCCTCATTAACATTAATTAGCCCTAACATAACCCAATTAAGCCTAATTAGCCCTAATTAGGACTAATCATCACTACTCGGCACAATTAAACCCTAATTAGGATAATAACCCTAATTAGTCCTAATAATCCCTAATTAGCGATAATTAAAACTAGCCCTCATTAACATTAATTAGCCCTAATAACCCAGTTAGCCCTAATTAGCCCTAATTAGCCCTTGTACATCCCATAATTACTCCATGTTGCCCAGAGATGGTTCAATTACTCGTTGTTTACAAACCCTGCCTTCTTTATATTAATTGTTGTTTTGAGAAGTCCATTGGCAACGAGATGGTTCAACTCGTTGCCAACGAGTTCTATTTAATGTGGAATTGATAACATATGCAACGATCATTCTGCAGTTTTGATATTTCGGAAAGATTCTTGCATATCTTATCAATTTCTGAACACATGCATGCATAAAAACCCTTAGTTCCCGTTCAAAGGTACTCATTACAAAGTAATGCCTTGTAATGAGCCTTTGGATGTCCAGTTTGGACAGTTTGGAAAAGCTAATTGTTTATAAAACAGTATTTTGACTCATGCTTTATGTTCTATGTCGTGGATATTTGGTACACGTTCTCGTGTGTTTCTCCGGGTGCATACAGATCTGGTGTTCTAACATCCGTCAAACCTTCCTGAGCAAGGTTAGATGAATGTTAGAACACCTAATCGATGTGGTGTACTTGGAGAAATGCGGGGAGGTGCTGCCGAATTTTCCACAGACATCGGACTAAGCATGAGTTATTCACTGTTTTATAAACATGTGCTTTTCTGAATGGGATAGGACCACTACCTGTTCAAGAGTGGAGGGGAAATATGTAGACGTGTTGTAACATTCATGCATTGATATTTACATCGGCAATGCTTAATCACTGGTCATTATTGAAGGTGGTATACAGTACGATAATTCAGTCGTCATGTCAGTCGATCGAAGTTGGATGAAAAGGAAGAATGCTGAAGATTTTGAGTGTCGCGTTGACGAATTTCTCGACTTCGCTTATGCGCATCCTGCACATGTTGACCTTGATAAGATAAGGTGCCCGTGCGGTAGATGTGAGTTGTTGCACTGGAGAAAAAGAATTGAAGTAAAATGGCATCTTCGTCGGTACGGTTTTATGGGTGGATACACAAGGTGGACGCAGCACGGGGAAACGATAGTATTGTCGTCCAACCTGGCTAGTCAAACTGAAGTTAGGGAGGAGGCACGATATGATTTTCGAGATATGATTATGGATGTTGGGCATGCTAATGTTGACTGGGGTAACGACAGGCCACAACCGCCGAACGAGGGGGCTCATCAGTTTTATGAGTTGTTGAGAGCTGCGGAAGAGCCGCTGTGGGATGGAGCTCCGAAACACACACGGCTGTCTGCGGTTAGTAGGTTATTACAGTTGAAATCAGACCACGGGCTGAGTGAGAAAGGTTTTAACGAGTTTGTTACCTTCATCAAAGAAATACTGCCCGAAAGTGAAAAGCTACCGCCGTCGTACTATGACGCGAAGAAGATGATGAGGAAACTTGGGTTGAGCTACGACCGGATAGATGCGTGCAATAACGATTGTGTATTATTCTGGAAAGAGAATAAGGATTTGTCATTATGTCCAGTGTGCTGATCATTCGAGGTACAAACCGGACAAAGGGAAGAAGAAAAACATTGCATGGAAGATATTGCGATATTTCCCGGTCACACCACGGCTTCAGAGAATGTACTACTCCTCCAGTACGGCTGAACATATGAGGGCTCACCGTGAGACTCGCAGCAACGATGCCGATGTGCTGACACACCCAGCTGATGGAGAGGCGTGGAAGGAGTTTGACCGCAGGCATCCAGTTTTTGCTCAGGAAGTTCGGAATGTTAGACTTGGTCTGGCAACCGATGGGTTCAACCCTTTCGGTCAGTCTACCACGCCTTACTCCTGTTGGCCTGTTATTATTGTCCCTTACAACCTTCCACCAGGCATGTGCATGAAGAAGCCGTATATGTTCTTGTCGTTGCTTATTCCGGGGCCGAAGAGTCCCGGTAAGGACATAGATGTGTATTTAAGGCCGTTGATTGATGAGTTAAAACAATTATGGAATCATGGAGTCGAAACATATGATGCATCCCTTAAACAAAATTTTCAGATGAGGGCTGCTTTGATGTGGACTATACATGATTTCCCCGCATTGGGAATGACGTGTGGCTGGAGCACACATGGGAAGCTAGCATGCCCTGCTTGTATGGGCGTGAACCCCGGTCATACGTTAAAGCACGGCGGAAAGGCCTCGTGGTTCGGATGTCACCGTAAGCTTTTGCCACCGGGCCATCAGTTTCGTAGGCAGAAGGATAAATTTGACGGGACAATCGAGCGTGAGGTTGTCACGCTGGACTACCCATCTGGTGAAGAAGTACTCTCACACCTGGAGGCACTTGATACTGACATACCACACGGTAAGGGTGTGCCGGATCAGAAGATTGCAGGGTTCGGGAAAGAGCACAACTGGAGAAAATTTTGTATCTTCTGGGAGTTAGCCTACTGGAGGACGCTCGTTATCCGAAACAACATGGATGTGATGCATATTGAGAAGAACGTTTTTGATAATGTGTTCAACACAGTGATGAATTTCAAGGGCAAATCGAAAGATCACCTTAAAGCGAGAAGGGATCTACAACAGTTGGGTGTACGCCGTGAATTGCATCCTCGGACAGTCAGTGGGAGGACCATACTTCCGAAAGCACCTTACTGTCTAGACAAGAAACAAGTGGAGAAGGTCTGTCAGTGGGTTAAGAATTTGAAGCTTCCGGATGGGTTTGCGTCCAACATATCTCGTTGTTGCAATGTTTCGGAATGCAAGTTCCAAGGGATGAAGAGTCACGACTGCCACGTATTCATGGAGAGATTCATTCCTATTGCCTTCCGGGGACTGTTGCCACGGGTTGTTTGCGAGACTTTGACTGAATTATCTCATTTCTTTCGAGATATATGCTCTTCTACGATCCGGGTGAGTAACATGGAAGTGCTTGAGAAGAACATTGTGGTGACGATTTGCAAGCTGGAGAAAATCTTCCCACCTTCGTTCTTTGATTCAATGGAGCATCTGCCTGTTCACTTGGCATATGAAGCTAAAATGGGTGGACCCGTGCAATATCGGTGGATGTATCCCTTCGAGAGGTAATCCTTAAATTGTTACAGTTGTTCGTTTACACTTAATGCGACATCTGTTATCATTGATATTCCACCTAACTCGATTCCCTAAACTTCTAGGTTCATGTTCCATTTAAAGAAAAAAGTCCGTAATAAGGCTCGGGTTGAGGGCTCAATTGCGGAGGCTTACGTAATGGAAGAACTTGTAAACTTTTGTAGTCAATATTTCGGTTCGGATGTTGGTACAAGGTTAAATCAACTAGGCCGAAATGATCCCGGAGCAAGCACAAATTTGGAAGGGCAATTGTCAATATTCAAGCAGTCAGGTAGTCCGTTCGGCCGAACGTATACTCGATGGCTAACAGATGAAGAGTACAATGCTGCAACAATATATGCCCTTCTAAATTGCGATGAAGTTTCGGCATTCGTTGAGTAAGTTAAAGTCTTAATTCACTTACATTGATGTACATAATTGAAAGTGTGTTAAGCGAGTTAGATGCATATTGGTTTGCAGTGAGTTCGATGCGGAATCTTTAATCACTGATCCCGCTGGACTTGAATCTCACCGGAAGTCACAATTTGTACAGTGGTTCAAAAATCGTGTAAGATTATTTAACGAAATTATATTATGTGTTATATACAGTTCTGTGGCCAATTAGTATACTGATTTATCCCTAATGTTTACCGTCATCTACAATAGGTTCAGTCAATGGATAGACCAGTGGCCTCCTGCTTGAAATTACTAGCCGAAGGCCCTAACAAACAAACATCCTGTTACGGAGGTTATATCATCAACGGGTTTAGGTTTAACGTAAAAGATGATGACCGAACAAAACAAACCCAAAACAGTGGAGTCTTGGTCAACGGCGACTGTTATGCCGAGAATTGCATGGATTTTTACGGAGAGTTAGATGAGATTGTTGAGCTAACATATCTGGGTTCCCAAAACCGCCTGGTAATGTTCAAGTGTACGTGGTTCGATGTCACATGCAGCAGAGGAATCCGTGTTAGCTCTCAAGGGATTGTAGATGTCAATGTCAAGTCAAGACTTGCATCAGACGAGCCCTTTGTGTTTGCTAGTCAAGCTGTACAAGTCTTTTACGCGGAGGACGTCGCCAATCCCAAATCTCATTGGTATACAACTATCAAGTCCAAGAAATTGCCCGTGACATATGACAGTGAGCTAGACTCCTTTCAAGCCGACCAACCACGTGTCTTGTTCCCTGTTGAGGTCAACAACGAGGAGGACGATCTTCCTCTTCCAACAACACTTCTTGTGGGAGAAGAAGTCGTAGATGATGACGCGGAAGATGTTGAAAGTGTTGGAGATGATGTGACCGAGTCTACTGATGAAGAGGATGAATTAGAAGATGAAGAGGACGACGAGTCCCACGAAGAAGAGGGCGACGAGGATAGTGATGAAGATGATTCGCAAACTGAAAATGATTGACTTGTAATGTTGTAACATCACGGGAAAAATGTAGTAACATTTTAGAACTTGGTGTTTATTGATGTGTTTTTGCACATCCGTTCATATATATATATATATAGAGTGCCGATGATGATTTATGCCAAGTTTATGTTTTATTACGTGTTCATGTCGTTGTATATAAGCTATATGAAGTCAGATATGGATAGGATACGGGCTATTCGTGGCCGGGCTGGACGCCGAGCTGCTTCCTCCCCGGTTAGTCCCACCTCGTCATTGCCTACTGATGACGAGGCACAGAGTGATCGCGGACAGCCATCGGGGGCCCAGCCCCAGCTGTCGCCGTCACCGTCGCCCCAGCCATCGCCGTCGCCCCAGCTATCGCCGTCGCCCCAGCCGTCTCCATCTTCCGCGGGTTCTACCTCAGGTATAGTTGATAACGGTGTTTCCTACATTTTCGTTAGCCTTATATTTAGAACTGTATTAATGTCTGTGTTTTGTAGGATCTCGACGAGGCCGTGGTCCGACACGCGGGGTACGCATCGACCCCCAGCGTAAACAGAGAGTTACGCTCACGCAGGAGGGCCTGTAAGTACTAAAAATATCACCTCATGCCTTATGTTTAAAAATTTTGGGTGTTAATTTATATTTGAACTGTATTAATTAATTTAATTACTTCTTTGGCAGGATCCTGGAGAATATGGCGAGGACGAAGATCGGCGTTCTTGTGAAGGGCCGATTCTTCGAGCCACGCCTGTACTGGAAGGAATGGGATGCCGCTGCGAGGGAGGCCCTATGGGAGGAGTGGCTGGTACGGTGAAGTATTTTTTTCAGCGTTAGTAAATGTTAAATTACAGTTTGTTTTATGTTGTTAATTTGTGTTATTGAATGCATTACAGGAGGGGTTCACGTTTGATACGCCTGAGCAGCAGGGACTGGGGCAGCAGGCTTTCTTTAATTACATCGGCAAGAATTACCGCCGATGGCTCCACGATGCACGGGACCGGGCGAAGAGGGCGCTGCCCGCGGGTGCCCCGATGACGGACATGACGAAATATCCCCCACATTGGATATCTCACCGTGTATGGGGGGAGATGATAGATCGGTGGGCTGCGGATCCAGGTTGGGACGCCAAGAGTAAGAGCGGGGCTCAGAACAGACAGAACAGAGATCCGACGCACACGGGGGGGTCGGTGCCACACGACATCGTCCGACATATGAACGCGGTCGAGCACCCGGATCTAGAGGAGGATGAGGTCATAGCTCTGACCTATACTCAGACGCACGTGCGGAAGAAGGACAAGGACGAGACGCACCAGGCGGGCGACTATATTTCAGATATTGCCCGGCGGATCGATGTGAGTCAATTTATTTAAGTTAATCTGTTTCTTTCTATCCTCGATGTCTGTTTCGTTAATTAATGCCATAACATATCGTTAAACCACTATTTTTGCAGGCCTCGTATGAACAGCTAAGGGGGTCCGAGCAGCAGTCCGGACAGCCATCAGCGTCCACTAGTACGGCTGCGAGTACTGGGGGGTTGAAGCGATGGCTGGATACGCCGGAGGTCGTGAATCGGCCGAAAGGCCGCATACGCGGCCTGCCTAGCACGACTCCTCGTGCCGTGATAGGAGCGTCCTCACCCCCTGCTGCCCCTCCACAGACACCGGCTCCTCGGCCTCATTTGCACGAGGAGGATATCGAGCGCATTGCTACAGTGGTGTGCCGGATGATGAGGGAGCAGGGCACTGCTGGACCAGCCGCCCCGGCCCCGGTTCAGCAGGATCCAGATCCGGGACTCGGGAACCCCTGATGAGCCCCTTCCCGTGCCCGTTCCTAGCTTCCCCCCCCCCCCCCCGCGCCCGGGTTGTACTCTTCTCCCCTCTCCTAACCGGCTATCTCCGGTTACCGGCTTGTACATGTATTAGTTTCTTTTATAATAAATATTTTTTCTAATTGATTATATATTTTTTTCTGTATTTCGCTTATTGCGCGTTGTTGTTGAGAATTGTATTTCTGTACAGGTTTAGGTAATTGAAAAATTTTAAAAAAAATTTTAAAAAAAAAATTGACTTTTGGCGACGGATTTATTCCGTCGCTAAAATATCCTTTCAATTAAATATTTAGCGACGGAATATTAATATTTAGCGACGGAATATTCCGCTAAATAAGCTATTTAGCGACGGAATATTCCGTCGCTAAATATTAATATTCCGTCGCTAATTGGACGAAAGAGAAAATAAATTAAAATTTTAAAAATATAATTACCGACGGACATTCCGTCGCTAATGAATAATAAATCCGTCGGTAAAAATTACATATTTAGCGACGGATTTAAAAATTCCGTCGCTAAACTTTTAGTGACGGGCTTTTATACGAGGGATTTTTAGCGACGGTGAATCCGTCGCTAATTCCTTTAGCGACGGATTTTGGGCTTTTAGCGACGGATTTACCCGTCGCTAAAAGTCTGTTTTCTTGTAGTGTTTAAAGGGTAGAATGAGAAAAACACATATATCACTTAAATCCTTAATCTGCGTAAAAAAGAAAATTGGCCAAATTATGTGCGAGAGAGGGAATAATAGAAAAGTAAGAAAATAGTATGCAAGCAATTATTAAATTTAAACATCCATTCAATGGCAAGGAGAATAGCCGACGCACTTGCAAAACTGCTTCTTCAGACTTAGTTACATCAATGCTTGCTCCAGTCGGTGCCAAGCTATGCTAGGTAGGACGATTCCAATCCAAAACTCATTACCGCAGTTTGAGACCATCAAGAGATCGCACAGAATATTGGGGATGGCAGGAACTAACATTCGCAGTAGTTAGAGTCATGAAAGGGTAAAGGGGAGGGTAGAATTGCTCAAAGCTGAAAGTCCGACTGTCTCTAGTAAGAATGTATGCCTTCTGAACTTTCCGAAAACACATTCAAAAGTGTCTAGTGGTTTGATATTATTGAACGAAATGCAACCTTGTAGCGAAATCGAAAAGTAGACACTAAAATCTTTCGCCCTCTAAAACTAAGGCATTTTGGCGACACTATGTAGACCGAAATATAACAACTACCCAAGCAATAGGTATCATATTACCCCTCCTCCTAAAAATTGGTTGTTCTAACTAATGCACAAGCCACAGCCTTACAAAAGAGAGAAACCAAGGCGAGGTAACCTTAGCGGTCTGAGAGTACTCTCTCGGACAAGGCGAGGTAACCTTTACCGTCCGAGAGAGAACTAACATTCGTTAGAGATATCTGCAAGGACTAGTCCTCCCAGATATGTCTAACCATTTGAGAGTTTAAGAAGAGGTGTTTATGAGTCTTAGAATGTGGCGAAAAAGACGACATGAATCCAAGACAGGGGATTTTCGATTGAAGGCATCCTTTTGTGAGCCTTTTGTTTTTTAAATCTCTTTTTTGGATTGTGGGTTTTAGCCTTATACCATATGATACATGGATCCTTGCTAGCTCAATCCAATGATGTACAACTACCCCATTTGTGACTGAAATGTGTCGCCAAATATAATCGACAAAAGATTGCCATTTTGACATAGGTTGTCAACAAAGATTTATAATATATGTGTTGAACAACAGCATATCCTGATCCGGCTATATGTGCACTTATATTGAAGGTTAGAGAGTATAACAAATGCTGCTTTTTTGCATTTAGTTACTTGCCTAATGATTTTATACGTCATGTTCTAGCTCAACATCTTAATTTGATCCAGGGGTGAAACTTGGCTTGGCCAACTCACGGGGCAACCGGTATTGGTCACTAAAAATATAGGCGTTGACTCATTTTTATAGAGATCGTGGTGGACGCGAACGCAAAATTTTGAGCCCGTGAAAAAAATTGTTTGGGCATGGGCAAAGGCTTGTAAAAGCCCGCCAGCCCATGGAAAAATCTGTCCATCCAACTTTCACGTAACGCATGTGTATCCTTTTTTGTGTTCCTGTTTTTCAAAACATCTCGCCGTCCATCATATGAATTTCTTATAGTTTACACCTATGTTACATAGACTCTTCAGGATACATGAAGTACCCGTGTTGGATATTCGACACTCATACATGCGTATGGGACATATGTCGTTATGAACACTATCTTATAGTGTTTTGTTTAGTTCATTATTGTTTTGAGACAAAACAAGTTATAAACTAAATCCAAGTGTATGACAAAAAAACCATTTCACCTTGGAAATAACTAAAAAGCAATAATGAATATGAACATTTTGCCGTGTCCACGTGTCTTGTATTTTCAAAATTAGATGAATCTAACATTCGGACACGGATCCGATCCGAACGTTCTTACCGAGTCAATGTAACATAGGTTTACACCCTCCAAAGCCTTGAACCTAATAGAATAAAACTTATCTCGTCATCTCTAAATTCTCACCTCACACCTATGTAGCTACGCAACTGAAAGATATCTTCTTTGGGCTCAGCGTCTCGTTCTCTCTACCCAATTTCGGTGCATCTCCCTCTCTAACTTTCACCGTAAACATTATAACACGTGCACACACAAACACTATGTCGATCTTTCTTACCGTAGGCAAGCTGGAAATCAAGCATTAACTCACTTAAACTGGATTCTAGTTGTGGTGGTGTGCCACGGTTGCGGGTGGATAAATGGTGGTAGTGGGTTTTCTGGAGGTCAACAGTTGGGATGAGTTCTTTTTGTAAGAGTTTCTCAAGAATGTTGCAGAAACAACACAGCTGAAAGAAGGAATCCAAGTAAAGAGGTATTGCTGACTCTTTCTCCACAGATAATCGCTTTACTGAGAGACAAAAGAGTAGCACTATAAGTGATTGGTGTAAAACAATCTCTGTTACATAAGCATACTGAGACATTGCTCAGAGATACTGAGACATAGACTTGTAGATATATACGATCTCTGTAACAGAAGCCTTTACATTGAGATATTGCTTGGACAGCCATTACATGATATGCTCAAGCACAAAAGCATGCTTCATTAACATATCACTAGACCACCGCAGCCTCGGATCACGAACCAAACACTTTCTTAGAAAATCAATTGCCTCTTCCGACATCCCCGACCTTGTTATCTCCGGTAACTTGTCGGAGAATCCGATCCTATACAGAACGTTCCAGTCATCCGCTTTTTCTTTGAAATCCCATGGCGGTTTGCCCGTAAGCAGCTGTAGCACTGTGCACCCAAGTGCCCAAATATCCCCCTTGGCACCATAATCCCCCTCTGCAACAGCCTCGGGCGCCATGTACATCGTTGTTCCCCTCAGCCCCGACCTGTTGCGATTCTTCTTCCCTATCTTCTTTGCCAAACCTAAATCAGCAATCTTTGCGGCCCCGTCCACAAGAAGAACATTGCCTGGCTTGATATCACAGTGAACATAACCGCCTTCGTGGATGTGATGCAAGCCGTTCAACATGGACTTTGTGTGCTTTCTTGCCTCTTCCTCGCACAATCTGCCGCCATGCTTCACTCTGTCAGCCAAACTGCCCCCATTAGCGTACTCCAACAGAAGGTTGTAGTAGAGCACGCCATCTTCTTCTGAGGCATCGGCCTTGTAGCAGTGGACAAGGTATGGGGAGCCTTCGAGGTCGCTGAAGGCCTCTCTCTCTTTCTGGAGAGATTCCGAATGAACAAGAGGAGCAGATTTTACGGCGATTACCGGAGGAAGATGGCAATCTTCGTCTTCTTGATCGACCGTGGCCATCTTCACCACCCCAAATCCTCCTTGCCCAATGATTTTAACACTCTTCCACATTCTCTCTGAATTTTTCTGTTTGATTCTTCGTACCCCCCTGTATCCTTTATAGAATGTGGGCTTACTGAGGCAAGTTTAATTAGATTAGGACTAGGATTAGGAATGAGGGAAGTATAATTCGATTAGGAACTAGGATTCGAGAAAAAGTAGGATTTAGGAATCCAACCCTATTAAGGAAAGTAGGCTCTATGTTGCCGGTTCACAAATTTGTTGCCAATAACAAATAAAAGCTGTGCTTTTTAGATTGCACCAACAGCTTTGATTGTTGTACATTGATTTGGTGGTTGGTATATGTAGTCAAGCTTTCATTGTGATGTCTGTGGTTTTCTTGATGTAACGAAATCAAGGTAAGCGTGAAAAGATCAAGGCATTCTAAATCAATTGTTTTGGTAAGTACATTAGAGGTGTGTTTGGATATAAGATTTGAACTGTGAATTTGACTTTGATAGGGTATTTATAAATCACTTGGACAAAATCTTTTGTTTGGATAGTTTAAAAGAGAATTTTCAAAATTTCGGAGTGATTTGAACTGTGGATTTGGGGTCTCCAAATCCACAGAACAAATCACTAGTCTGGACTAGTTATTTACAAATTCATTCTCATCTGAGATTCACAAATCCAGGATACTTCATCACCCTATTTTTTAGGAATCATGCCTCCCACTATTTTAACCAAATTCTACTTCTTTCTTTCTCTCCGGCTTCTCTCCATTCGTCAGAGGTATCTGCCATCAGCAAACACAGGTACGCAATCTCGTTTCATCTTTTGATTCAATTTAGTCCACTTTTTTTTTCCTTTCAATCGTGATTAGTGGTGGCTATGCAAATTGGGGTTTCTGTACAATCGGCAAATTGAGTTTTTAATGGGTATTGTTGGGTAATTGAAAGTACTTAAGGGTTTTGAATGGGTGTTGTTTGATCGAGGCTATTCCCACAGCCCTTGCATTTTTTTTCTTCCTTTTTATCGTGATTAGGCTGTTTGACATCCGGTGGATAGAGGGGCTATTTGACGATGCAGCAGAGGAAGACGCCGGTGGATTGAGGGGCTGCTGGAGTTGACGGCGGTGCCGGAGAGTGACGTCGATGAGGTTGACGATGCGGCTGAAGAAGACGCCGGTGGATAGAGGGGCTGCTGGAGTTGACGGCGGTGCTGGAGAGTGAGGTCGATGAGGTTGACGATGCGGCTGAGGAAGACGCGGGTGAGCTTGTGCAGGGATTTTACGCCGGGGGAGCTTGCGCAATGGGGGTGCGGCAGTCGAGGAATGAGAGGGTGGAGAGGGCCTTGAGGGTGGGGGAGGTCGCCGGAGCAGTTGGAGAGGCGGAGGGAGAGGAGGTGGAGAAACGGGGAGGAAGAGCGTGATAGAGCAATGGATGCTGACTAAGATTTCATCCGGATAAATGACAGAGCAATGGATGCTTTTCAGAAGTGGCCTACAATGAAGTTGCTAGTCATTCTGATGCAGGAATACTTTTCCCTTCTTTTAATTCTGTTCACAATAAAGCAAGCCACGTTAAGTTAGAAACCATTTTTACAATGAACACTGCTACACCTAGTTGATTCCTTTAGATGCAGATAAGTACTATTTCTAATAAGCAGCATATTATATACGAGAAAATCTTGAACCAGCAAGTTGAACTAGTGTATGTTTTGTGTAATTTATGTAGATGATTAATATCGAATATTTTTATTGTTGTTATTTAGGTTTTCTACAATAATCGTAATCAATCACGAGTGATATGAATAATGCATTGCGAAACTTACGAAGAAGGCGTGAAAATGAAGAGGAAGAAAGTCAGAAGAAACTAAAAATTATTGTAGGCGCAATAGTGACGACCGTGACTTCTGTGATAGTGTGGTACAATAACAAATTCTTGGTCAAAGAACCACGAGTTGATTGGGATAATGCAAGAACGAGCTATTTGAAGCGTTTATACGACGGACGAGAAGCTGATTGCATAGAACAACTACGAGTTAGCAAGCATGCGTTCTTTAAACTTTGTAATGTCTTGCGTGAGAAAGGAGACCTGGTGCCAACAAGAAATGTTCCGATTGAAGAAGCCGTAGCAATGTTTCTACATATTTTGGCCCATAATTTGAAATATAGGTTAATCAAATTTACGTACTTTCGATCTGCCGAAACAGTTAGCAGGCAATTTAACAGAGTCCTGCGTGCCGTGATGAAAGTTAGTACATAGTATTTATATTAAGATTGCAAGATTCAGTTCTAGATCAAGCTGATGCAAGGAAATGGAAATGGTTTGAGGTACTTTTTATAAAAAGGACAACCGCATTCTTTTATTGGGTTTTTTTAAAGAATATATTATATATGTTTCTTGGGAGTGAAATATGCTTATTGTTTTTTATTTATAGAATTCTCTGGGAGCACTAGATGGAACACATATTCCAGTAACTGTCTCCGCAGAAGTACGACCTAGATACCGAAATAGAAAGGGTGGTATAAGTACAAACGTGCTAGGAGTGTGTGCCCCTGACTTGAAAATCATATACGTACTACCAGGTTGGGAAGGTTCTGCTTCTGATTCGCGAGTTTTAAAGGACTCTTTGCGTAGGCGCAATCGCTTTCGTATTCCTAACGGTACTTCTTCTAATTTGATTTGACTAAAGCTTTAAGAATTTTTTTCCCTACTATTTTTTATGATTATTCTTCGTGATGTAGATAAGTACTATCTTGTGGATGCGGGATATACTAATGGACCAGGTTTCTTAGCTCCATATCGGGGAACTCGATACCATCTTAACGAATGGGTTGGAAATAATCCAGAAAATTATAAAGAGTTGTTTAATCTCCGACACTTAGTTGCAAGAAATGTCATTGAAAAGACTTTTGGGTTGTTAAAAAAAATGGTGGGCTATACTACGGACATCTTCATTCTTTGACATAAAGACATAAGTGAGGATTATCAATGCTTGTTGTGTACTCCATAACTTCATCCGCGCTGAGCAACTCAGCGATCCGATATTAGGGCAGCAAGAAGTCGTGTTTTTAGCAGAAGTAGATCGTGACATTGCTCAGACTTTGCCAGAAGAGGATCGGCACGATGCAGACATGGTTACATCTGTGCAAGTGACAGAGCAATGGACTACGTTTAGAGATACATTGGCAATGAATATGTTTGAGGATTATCAAGCACGAAGAGGCCTTGTAATTTAATAGTAGGATATATTTTCTAGTGTATTGATGATTTATTCGATCCTTTTAGAACTGAACGTTTTACTTTGGAAGCATGTAGGGTGATGATTCTATTTCATTAATTGTAACGATTTTGGTGTATGGTATGTTTCAACTTAATAATAATTGCTCAAGTTTAATATGTTGTGTCTTTTTATATAACGTTAATTGATATTTTTGCTAGATATTTGATATAATGGAAGCGAAGGAACATGTACTATCGAAGAAAAAAAAAAGAAAATCAATCGATAGTGACTGTGATGACGCCAAATATGTGCGCTGGAACTTGGATATGGATCGTGCACTGGCTGACATATTCAGGGATGCAAATAATATGGGCCACAAATCTGATGCTGGGTGGAAGCCGATTGCGTATACCACAGCATCTGCTAAACTAAGTGCTCACATGAAGAAAGATATCAGTGTAAGCAACGTGAAAAATCGTGTTAAGATTTGGAGGAAAACGTACGCGATAGTGAGTGCCATCCTTGCGCAAAGTGGTTTTAGTTGGGATGATGGAAACAAAATGATCTCAGTTGATGACGAGAATGCATGGAATGCATATGCTGTGGTATATTTTGCTTGCATTTCTATATTTCATCTATTAGTTTATGTCAACTTGATTATTTAACTTCTATTTTGTATTTCACAGTCACATGACGAAGCAAGACCATATAGGTATAAGGTGATACCGAACTGGGATGACTTGGTAGAATTATGTGCAAAAGATAGTGCAACTGGAGAAGGTGCTGAAACTGCTATAGATGCAGATGAGCTGATGAGTCCTATTGCAGATCTTTATGATACTGATTGGTATTCTGGAACTCAAGGCTTAGATGATTTTCTTCCGGTACCTGACAATCCTCTTCCAGGTACAAAAGAAACTCAAAAGAGAAAGGTACCCTCCTCTACGCCAACTAACGTGCCTTCCAAAAGAAAAACAGTGAGTAAAGATGTTCTTGCTTCTTCGGTTGCTAAAATGGCATCATCTCTTGAAGATTTCATGCGTGCAACAACGCAAAAATTGGAAGCTAATGAGGTCTATGAGGAGGTGATGGCAATACCGGATCTTGAGGAAAACCAACAATTTAGAGCTATTGCCTGGTTTATGGAGAATGAAAAGCAGTTTCGCGTGTTGAAGACACTGTCCACTGAAAAGAAAAAGAATTGGGTGCTTATGTTTATTCCACCGGCGGCGTAGAATTTATGTTAGACGCAAAAACTTCATTTCTTTGCATTAGTTTTTTTTTTTTTTTTTTGTGGATAATGACATTTTATTTCCTTCTTAGCATACCTTGACTTTTATCATGATTTATGTTCTTGATTTATAATAAAAATTTAGATTATAAAACTATTGATTTGTGTATTTTTTTGTTATATGGAATAAGCTAGTTTATAGATGTAATTTCAGGGAGGTCTTGAATCCTTTGGTACTAATCCAAACAAAGAATTTGTAAATACTCAGTTAGAATACACTGTGTAGTAAAAAATATCCAAACAAGATATTACAAAACGAATGGTGCCTCCTTTCAATATATGTTGCAAGTGACTACCAAACGTATTTGTGATGTGAATAAAAAAAATTAATGTGTGGTAAATAAAAGTTTATTAAGTAGCAAGGATTAACAATATATAGTTGCCTTGAATCTGAATGTGTTTTCATGGGAATGAAAAGAATTTTTTTGGTCAAATGAAGAACTTCATCAAAATAAAGTTACTTTGACTATCTTTTCTAAGCCCATTACACCGGCACATAAGAAATTCTTCGACAACAAGATTGTCTCTCTTTTGGAAGTTGTCTCTCTTTTGGAAGCCAATGAGATAGCAACCAGGCTATGAGTGGATTATGCCAAGTACAATAACCTCCCCGAACAATATCGTACGCCTACAGTCACTTAGGAATCCTGTCGACCTCGGGAATGAGAATTTAGAAATTAAACTTTAATTGGGCTTGGATATATCAAGACCAAAGGCGAACGAGAAATTGCCGGTATAAATTAGACATAATTTGGGGCGGCTCTTCAAAATCAAAGCTGCTATTGCTCTAAATGGGCCTTACAACAGAAGTGCCATGGTAGCAAAAACATAAGTAGTTGCGGAAGCCATACGTTTAGCTTCTACTCTAAATTTCGAGGGGATCGTTTTAGAGGCAGATGTCAAGCTAATCACTTATATGCTAGATACGAAATATGCTAATGGACCCAACTTGGGAGTTCTAGTTTGGAAGACTGTTTGACTTTGGGAAGACATTTAGACTCTTGTCATTTTATTTTAGTATTAATTAATAATAATTGGAAGAAAGAAAAATGAAGTTCCTCAGTCTCTAGCATCCTTTAGCCTTTCTATAGGATAGAAGTCCACGTGGTGTGGTCCTCCTCTTGTTGCTTTTTCATTCTTTTAGGAGAAATGTCCATTTTTGTTGATCTCAATATATGTTGGGTTTTTTGGTTGGAAAAGAAATATTAACATACGTGGCTAAAAATCGCCTAGCATGCTACCTAACTCCAAACCCAACAAATCCTAAATCCAAAGTAACTTCAATGTAGAGGAGTTGCTCGACTACTTGTTCGTGAAAACCTGTCGAAAAAGTTTTAACTTAGGTAGCGTTTGGTAACACCTGCAGTTTTGATTTTCTACTTTGAAAAAAAAAAAAACACAGGCCAGTTAATTTTTTTTTTTTAACAAAAACAAATGGGTGTTTGATTACTCAGTTTTTATTTTGAGTTTTTTCTTTTGGATGTTTGACTATCCAGTTTTTAGTTTGAGTTTTTCTTTGGTAGTGGTTTGCGGTGACGGTGGTGAGGCGTGGCGGTGGCCGGCCACCGAAGGAGTCTGTCAGTCGCCGGCGGTGGGAGGGTAGTGGTGGTCTCAAAATAAAAATCAAAACTGAAAACTCATTTTTGGAGTTTTAAAAAACAGCCATGTTTTAAAAACTGATTTTCAAAACTGAAGGAAAAAAAAAACGAAAAATGTGTGTCAAACGCGTTTATTTTCTCTAGTTTATAAAACTGGAGAAAAAACTGAAAAAATAAGTGTTACCAAACGGAATCTTAGCTTTCACATTAAAAGAGCGCGTAAAACTAAGATAGCCCATTGATGTCTTATTATTCAGTTATCTAAAGAACAAGCAGATCTGGATAATATTAATGGCTCGGATTTGTCGATTGTCTTGCACTTAGATAAAGGGCTTTCACACTAATGAACAATATGAAACTTGGTAGCCTGATAATTTTTTTATACTCTTTCCATCTATGTGGTTAAAAATTCTCCAGTCAAACTTGAGCACGAAGAAGTAAAAGAGCTCCATCAATCGAGGTCTTTTGTTACAACTTAGAGAGAATCGAATTTGGTCACATGTTTTCAACAAGATCTTGTTTCATGTTGAGGAAAGGGACCTCAAAATTATACAAAAATCTCATTAGTGTGATGCTAAAACAAGTTTACCTAATGGATGTACTAATACGCATTGACCATGGTGACTGAACCCACTGTTGGGGTATTAATTTGCAACGAGAATAAAGATGGCTTCGAGATATATTATGAGACTTTTCTTAAGTTTGTATTTGCCCATAGCAGAAATTGTGTGTAGTGGATTGCTAGGGTCCATAATACAAAGAAGCACAATGGTGAACAACGTTTGCCCAAGCGATGGAAGACCCCACAGATATTTGTATGAATTTCTGAATAACATTTTTACAAGTGCAAATTCTACAAAATTTTGCTACTGGAGACGATCTGTAGAGGGAAAAGGAGATAAGAAAAAGGCACAATCTCAAAGCTAGTATTCTGGCTCTATTATGGAGCATTGGAGCCTATTCGATTTAGGTTGCACCCTTTTAGAATGCACTCAATTATATTGGGCCGCTAGATTAAAGTTCTTAGATTTAACAGTTCCAATTCACTATCAGTTGTGGGTAGTTGTTAATTGACCACCCATCGCCAATAATCGAGTCTAGCCCGAACTGGTGCTACCCTACAACATAGCCCTTCCAAAATTGATAAGGCATCCAATCATGTCTTGCAATGCTGCACACGTGCAGTGCAAAGGGCGCATCAAAGCGCCATGTTGCGCTTCACAGTCGACTGCCATGCACACTCACGTGCGCATGTAATGCTTGATGCGTATGATCATTGGTTGTATGTTGCGACCATACTTGGCACACTTAGTACACCGTAGGATACAACATAAGTTATTAAGCAATGGACCCTCTTTATATATAACCACTTAATTTTTGTTTATGTCGTAGGTCAAATTCAAGCTATCGCAAGATCATCATGTCTTCGTATTCCTTTATATCTTTCACACAAGAAATGATCCAAAACCAAGCTCATTCGGATACACAACACGGAAAAAATCAACAATTACCACCACTTTAAAAAAAACATTGGAAAAAAAATATGAACAACTGATCTTATTATCCAGTGAAGTATATATATATATCTCACAACATGAATCCGAGTCACCTAGAGCAGTTCCCAAAGTAACTTAAATGTATTGGAGTTGCTCGACTATTTATTCATGGCTCGAACCTGCCTAAATTGTTTTAACCTAGCTTCCATATATATGAAAAGAGCATGTAAAAAAAGACAACCCATTGATTTTCATACCATTCAGTACTCTAGAGAACAAAAAGATCAGGATAATTCTAAAGGCTCATATCCATGAATTTTCTCGTGCTTCGATGAAGGCTTTCATACTCTTTCCATCTATGCTACAAAAAATTTCTAATCAAACTTGAGCGAAGAAGTAAAAAAGCTCCATCAATGGAGTTGTTTTGTAATAACCCAAGAAGGTCTGATTTAGTCACATATTTCAACAAAATCTTGTTTTCTTTCTAATAAAAGGGACTTCAAAACTATACAAATATTCGGTTACTGTGATGCTAAAAGAAATTTACCTTTTTTGTTAGCAGATATTAATTTTTTATTCCATATAAAAAACGAATATATTTGCATGCATTGACCAAGGCGACTAAACACATTATTCGGGTAATTGAATCGCAACTAAGAATAGGGACGACTTCGAAACACGTTGTAACGTTTTTCTTAAGATTCTATTTGTCTCCACCAGAAATAATTTGTAGTAGGTTGGTAGGGTCCTAGACACAACGAAGCACAATGGTGAACAATTGTTGCACAAACGATTAACACCCCATAGATATGCATATGAATCTATGACCAACAAATCTACAACAACAAATTTTGCACAATTTTGCTACTGGAGACGATCTGGAAAAAGAGAAAGGCACAATTTTCATGGTAGAAATTCGAATTCTCTGTTATGGAGCACCAGGGCTTACTCAATTTTTGTTGCACCCTTTCAGAATGCACTCATCTATTTTAGGCCACTGAATTGAAGCTCTTAAATTTAACAATTCCAGTTTACTAACAATTATGGTTAATTGTTATTGACCATCCCTTGCCAATAATGGGCCTAGTGCGAGCCAGTGTTATCGTACAACACAACCCCTCCAAAACAAATGGCCTGAATTCGATCACGAAACATGTAAGCCATTGAATCGTGTATCGCAATGATGCACATGTTCAAAGTGCAAAGTTTTTCATCAAAGCGCTACATTGCGCTACACAGTCACTGCCAGGAACAGTTACAACACAAGTGTGATGCTTCATGCGTAACATACTGGTTGCACTTGAATGCACCTTAGCATACAAGACGAGTTATTGAGCAATGGACCTTCTTTATGCATTCCCATTTAGTTTTCTTTTCTCTCTTAGGTCGGATTCAAGCTGTTGTCAGATCATCGTGTCTTCACATTCCTTTCTTTTCCCTCATGTTTGACACAAGATGTGTATCCAAATAAATTATGAATAAACATAAAAAAAATTCCACGATTTTTCAAAATAATGGAAAAACAAAAATGAACAGATGATGCTATTATGTAGTGAAGTATATCTATAAATAAAGTTGTCTTACAACTTGAATCTTTCGATTGTAATTTGATAACAAGGCTAATTTATTCTATTGTAAATAAACTTTGAACAACCAATCATTGGTGGCTAACAACTAATTGTACATCACACGACTTGCAATTCGTATCTTGTTTCTTTTGAATGCTCTAGAGTCAAGCCCTTAAAGTCGATTAAAGTGAGCCCACTCCATATTCACTAGTAAGGTCTATCAGGACTGTACCACAACTAACCCTTTTCCATTAATTTTATCAAGCACTTATCGTCTGTGTAGATACCCCATTTTTATAGGCATTTTTAATAAAATAAATAGTTTGGGCTTGGTAATATAGTTTAATTAATTCAGGGCAGCTTTATTTAATTAAATTAGTCCAGTTAAATTGTCTTGTCTAGTCCAGTTAAGTTGTCCAGTCCAGTCTATTGCATGTCAGTCCAGTCCAGTCCAGTTAGGCCAAGTCAGGTCCATGGTCTAGATTATTCTAATTAACAAAATTTGTCTAGATAATTTGGAAAAACATCACATAAATCTATTTTATGGTTAAGAGGTGACTTATGCCAAATCTGGTACATCTCGTTTGCGATTTCAGAGATAATTACCGAAAATAGGATCAGACAATGTCCCGAATTTCAGGAAAAAAAAATCATTTTTATATGGTAAATCGGCCGATTTTCGACTAATTGGCCAGCTAGTTAACTTTTTTCAATTTGCGATTTTATCACTTATTCTATCTCCATCTAGGCATCAGATTCTACGACCTTGAGCACTATAAAAAGGGGTCTTGGCCCTCATTTTCAGGGGTCGATCTCTGGTCAGTCCAGAAGCTTATTCTATATAGAATTTGCATGCCATTTTCTTTGTGAAGTCATACCTAGCCTCTCTCAAGAATCTTTGTCATCCAAATCACTCAAAAATATATATGTTTGATTCTTTGCATCGTGGATACCATGGTGAACATCCCCGAGTCATCAGTTTTCTAAGAGTAGAAATCATATAGATTGTCTCCCATTTAATTTTCAGTAGTAGTCGTGTTTCATTCAAAAACCACATAAAAGAGTCTTTTTCCTAGTTATTTTCTTTATCTAAGACTAGGTTCGAATTGTAAATTACTTTCCGTAAGACTAGTGTCGAACTATAGTGGTTTTGATTCTGATTAGTCCGATCAAATACGTAGGCCATTTGACTCATGTTGTCGAGCACAAGCCAAAACATTAACAGTTAACTTAGGGCCAGTCTTTTTATATTTTGTGTTCTATGTGTTCTTTGGGCCAAAAATCATTAAAAACAAAGTAGAGACTGAAAAGGCGCGCGGGTGCCTAACACCTTCTCGTTGCGTAACTTGGTTCCCAGACCCCTCTCCTAGTTTCAATAGGCTAGTCGTCTTTTTGGACACTTTAGATTCATTTTCAAGTCTTTTCTTATTTTTTTTTCTTATTAAATAAGATGGCAACTCCTAGATAAAATCATTTTGCGGATTTAATTTTTTTGAGGCGGTGCGCCACATGTGGGATACCTTTAACTGCTTTCAATCACCTTTATGAAGTATTTTTGGCTCATAGAAATCAAACCGTGACGTTAGAAGTGTTGAGTCGATGTTTCCATTATTGAAGATCATCGAAATGGACTTGAGTCTCATCCCTTGTGAATGGCTTCGTGATGAACCGAGCTGCTTTGAACAGCTTGTTGTTCATTCCCATAAGAGTTCATTCACGTTTGTTTGTATAATATTTGAACTGAACATGAATATATTCTGAAGGGAAAATTATACTTATATCCTTGATGTTAGGGTGTGATTACAGTCAAAGACACTGAGTTTCAAAATGTAACATTCGTTACAAAAAAATCCTAATTTTGTAACACTTGTGTTCATCCGTTAGAGTTCCGTCCAAAAAGCGTATTTTTTTTATGATGTCATCGTTATGTATTTTCAAAATGGCAATATTGTCCTTTATTGCATTAGGATTCCAAAACCCTAATTTGAAAATTAGGGTTCCAAAACCCTAGAATCTGAAATTCACTGTGAACTTCATTCTATCACTATTGTCCAAGTATCAATTCAATTTCATCACTATTGTCCAAGTATCAATTCAATTTCATCACTAAGTATCCATTCAATTTCATCACTATCGTCCAAGTATCAATTCAATTTCATCACCAAAGACCACTCAATAAATTAATGGAATTGCACATGTCCTTGGACCGCCACCCGTCGCCGCCGCCCCTACTGTCCCCACCAACCTGCCGCCGCCCCTACAGTCCCCCCAACCTGCCGTCGCTGCCACTACCCCCTCGTCCATACCGCGTCGATCACCATCCCCCTGCCCCCATCCTCCCCGCCCCGTCGCCGTCCCCAGTCGCCTCCACCCATCCCCTCGTCAACCCATTTCACACCTCCCCCTAGCACCGCAGCCCCCATCGTGGCCCAACCAAGCAGATCCACCCGTCACCGACCAGATCGAGCTAACCCGCGGCTGACCATACACCTACAAACACGCACGCCGAAAAAAATGGTCTGCCGGCAGTGGGTCCTTAGATCCGGAGCATTTTGCAGCTGGGTTATGGTAGGACCATCTTTGATTTGTGTATAGTGGTGGTGTGGGTGGGTCGATCGGTGGTGGGGCGAGGGAGGGGGCTGCCTGCCGGCGTGGGGAGAGGGGAGAGGGGAGAGGGAAGGGGGCTCCCGGCGTGGGAAAGAGAAGTGTAGAGAGAGAATTTAAGGGAGAATTTAAGATAATGGCAATTGAAATAAATAGATTTGTAACTTGAGGGCAATAAAGTCATTTTGTTAAAATTGTTAGGATTTTTAGGGTTCCACACAAGTGTAATTTGTCCAAACTATTGTCCTTGTCTGTAATTATACCCTAACCTCAGGGATATAAGTGTAATTTGCCCTATTCTGAAAGCTTGATTATTAAACGAGCTGAGCATGAACATTTATAAATATTTAGGAATGTTTTTGGGAACCGCTCGTCTCATGATAAATCAATATTTGTATAATCAAAGCATGAAGCTTTTCTTATTTTAAATTATGTATGTCAGTCAATTATTTCTAAAGCTAATACTCATTTCAACAAACTCATAACTCAAGCACAATAACAAACCTAAATATTTCATAGATGAAGTCCAAAATCTAAGTCTCACGTGCAACCAAACAGCCTGAAGTATGCAGCCCAACTTCTTTCCATTTTATTTGATAAACCTTAAATCTTCCTTCACCTTAAAAACCTCAAAGTCTAGGCCGTAACTTTGCATATACCCTCCTCCCCTCTTATCTTCAAAAAATTGAGATGAGGTTTGATAACATCATCTCCTTAATTATAACTGCAAATCTTCTATCTTTGTGAAGGTCCAAAAGTCTCTTGAGGTCCATTATGTCTTACATATCACCAATTTGGTTGACCGTAGGGTCTTTATTATTGACATTTTTTTCATAGTTGAACGAGTTTAGAAGCTCCAACTAACTTCACATGGTTAGAGGAACAAGCTGAGTCGAGCCCAAGTTTGGGGATACTGAACTCGAGCCAAGTTCAAATTTTAATATTCAGCTTGTAACGAACACTAGCCAAGTTCAAATTTTAATATTCAGCTTGTAACGAACACTAGCCAAGTTCAAACTTGCTTGAATAGAGCCCAGTTAGCTTGAAGTCGGTTCATGTACTATGAAGTCTTAATAATCATTTACCTTGCAAGACATTTGGTCATCAAATGAGCCAATATCTAAAATTACATCATATATTCAAAAAAAGTGATTATTCTATCTTTAATCAAATGCTCACGTAGCATACCTGAGACCACTATATCTAGACTGCCATTATAACCATCGATCTCGAAATATGATTGATTAACTATTAGACCTTGTGAAAATCGATGTCATAGGCTAAGGCCATGAAAGAATCTCTAAAAGCATGTTCCTTGCCAATCTACCTCCTTGGCCCTTTACGGCCAAAGCAATAAACTCTGCTACCATGGTAGACTTAGTAATTCAAGTATGTTACTTTGAACCTCGGGATATTGTGCCCCTAGTAACTGTAAAGATCAATCGACTTGGGGGATGATAATAGTTTTGATTCATAATCCAAATAGTATTTTTGAAACCTTTCAACGCTGAATAAGCAACTGGCCAGTGTAAGCATATGCCAAAATACATGGTTCGGTTTAGGTGCTTAAATACCCGATATGCTACATTTTAGTGAATGTTGTCGTGCCAACTATTTATCAATTACTAAGGATCTGTTTGAAATCACTTCCAGTTTTGGTTTTATGTTTAAAAAAAAACAAAAACCAAAACCAGTTTAGTTTTTATTTTTTACAAAAACAAATGGATGTTTGATTACTCAGATTTTTTTTTTTGAGTTTTTTTGTGTGGTGGCGGTGGTGGGGCGTGGCGGCGGTGACTTGCGACCGGTGGAGGTGGCCACTGGTGGTGACGGCTCGTCAGTGGCGGCGGGTGGTGGTGCACGGTGGATGTGGCGGTGGTGATCTTAAAACAAAAACTAAAAGTGGAAACCCAAAACTCCAAAATGGGAGTTTAAAAGGCAGCCTTGTTTTAAAAACTAGTTTTCAAAACTGAAGAAAAAAAAAATGAAAAATGTGTCAAACGCGTTTTTTTCTCCAGTTTACAAAATTGGAGAAAAAACTGATAAAACCAAATGGTTTTCAAACGCTACCTAAGTTCTCCTGTTGCATGAGCAATGTTCAGTCTAGTACAAGTGCATACATTGGATAGCCCTTTGCTTTCTCATACTCCAAGTGTCTCATGGCTGAACCATCATTACGTACGAGAAAATTTGATGCTATCGTCAAGGTGCTAATCATGTGATGTCCGAATCGTCAAACTTGAGTGATACGAGCATAAGTTCGTAATATCTCTAATGCGTCTCACATCTCCTTTTATAATATGTCGCATTTGCCTTCTCGAGTTAGGGTTTTTATTATTGGTGATATTAAAACGAGCTTAAGTCTAATCCCTTGTGAATGAACATGTAAATAAATCGAGCTGCTTATGAATAACTTGTGATTTTTTCATTAGTAGGCATTCATGTTCGTTTATATAATGTATGAAATGAACATGAACAACTTTACAGAGCTCGTGTGCTAAAAAGATGAGCATGAACATTTGGAATGTTCACAAATGTTGTCGTGGATACTCATCTTCATAATAAAGTAATATTTTTATATTCAAAGCAAGAAGCCTTTTGTCTTTTCGAATATGTATAACATTTAATTTTACTTGACACTAATACTCGTCTTAAATTGTTTTGTTGTTGTTGTTGTAGAATATGATAATTGCATTAAAAATGAAAGTTGTACAGACTCTCTATTATAGAGCTTACAAAGATTATAGGTCACGATATTCCCGTGACTCCGTATACATGACCACAAAGGTCGAAAAGTAACGATAAACCTAATAAGCTTATACACTTCCAATTGAATTAGAGCAGAGCATATCCTACACTCTAACTCAACTTAAAGAAACTTGCAAAGTCTACAGGCACTACAAGAAAACATGCTTTTAGCGACGGGGAAATCCGTCGCTAAAAGCAAAAAATCCGTCGCTAAAAGAATTAGTGACGGATTCACCGTCGCTAAAAATCCCTCGTATAAAAGCCCGTCACTAATAGTTTAGCGACGGAATTTTTAAATCCGTCGCTAAATATGTGATTTTTAGCGACGGATTTATTTTTCATTAGCGACGGATATTCCGTCGCTAATTATATTTTTAGAATTTTAATTTATTTTCTTTTTTGTCCAATTAGCGACGGATTAAATATTTAGCGACAGAATATTCCGTCGCTAAAAAGCTTATTTAGCGACGGAATATTCCGTCGCTAAATAACTGATTGAAAGGAATGCTTTAGCGACGGAATAAATCCGTCGCCAAAGGTAAATTTTTTTTTTGAATTTTTTTTTTATTTTTCAGTTACCTAAACCTGTACAGAAATACAATTTTCAATTCTCAACAACAACGCGCAATAAGCGAAATACAGAAAGAAATATATATAATCAATTATAAAAAATATTTATTATAAAAGAAACTCATACATGTACAAGCCGGGAACCGGAGATAGCCGGTTAGGAGAGGGGAGAAGAGTACAAGCCGGGCGCGGGGGGGGGGGGGGGGGAAGCTAGGAACGGGCACGGGAAGGGGCTCATCAGGGGTTCCCGAGTCCCGGATCTGGATCCTGTTCAACCGGGGCCGGGGCGGCTGGTCCAGCAGTGCCCTGCTCCCTCATCATCCGGCACACCACTGTAGCAATGCGCTGGATCTCCTCGTCGTCCAACTGAGGCCGAGGAGCCGGTGTCTGTGGAGGGGCAGCAGGGGGTGAGGACGCTCCTATCACGGCACGAGGAGTCGTGCTAGGCAGGCCGCGTATGCGGCCTTTCGGCCGATTCACGACCTCCGGCGTATCCAGCCATCGCTTCAACCCCCCAGTACTCGCAGCCGTACTAGTGGACGCTGATGGCTATCCGGACTGCTGCTCGGACCCCCTTAGCTGTTCATACGAGGCCTGCAAAAATAGTGGTTTAACGATATGTTAGAGCATTAATTAACGAAACAGACATTGAGGATAGAAAGAAAAAACATTAACTTAAATAAATTGACTCACATCGATCCGCCGGGCAATATCTGAAATATAGTCGCCCGCCTGGTGCGTCTCGTCCTTGTCCTTCTTCCGCACGTGCGTTTGAGTATAGGTCAGAGCTATGACCTCATCCTCCTCTAGATCCGGGTGCTCGACCGCGTTCATGTGTCGGACGATGTCGTGTGGCACCGACCCCCCCGTGTGCGTCGGATCTCTGTTCTGTCTGTTCTCAGCCCCGCTCTTACTCTTGGCGTCCCAACCTGGATCCGCAGCCCACCGATCTATCATCTCCCCCCATACACGGTGAGATATCCAATGTGGGGGATATTTCATCATGTCCGTCATCGGGGCACCCGCGGGCAGCGCCTTCTTCGCCCGGTCCCGTGCATCGTGGAGCCATCGGCGGTAATTCTTGCCGATGTAGGAAAAGAAAGCCTGCTGCCCCAGTACCTGCTGCCTAGGCGTGTCAAACGTGAACCCCTCCTGTAATGCATTCAATAACACAAATTAACAACATAAAGCAAACTGTAATTTAACATTTACTAACGCTGAAAAAAATACTTCACCGTACCAGCCACTCCTCCCATAGGGCCTCCCTCGCAGCGGCATCCCAGTTCAATTTAGGGTTCGGTTGGATTAGGGCATTCAATTTAGGGTTCAATTAAGGTTCGGTTAGATTGGGGCAATCAATTTAGGGTTTAATTAGGGGTTCAATTAGTTTAATTTAGGGGTTCAATTAGTTCAATTTAGGGTTCGGTTGGATTAGGGCATTCAATTTAGGGTTCAATTAGGGTTCGGTTAGATTGGGGCAATCAATTTAGGGTTTAATTAGGGGTTCAATTAGTTTAATTTAGGGTTCGATTCAATTGGGGTTTAGGGTTTAGGGTTTAGGGTTTAGGGTTTAGGGTTTAGAAAATAGTGAACATGTCCACTCCTTTTATTGTTATTCCTATCGGATGGAGACGTCGCCCGTGACCGTGAATCTTTACTTGCCTATCGAAGTATGTTGTAACCCCCCACCCCAAACACCCAAAACCAACCCCAAGCCACTGATGACAACCACCAAGAGAAAAACAGGAACTGCATTAGGCGGTATCTAGAGTTGCCCATATTAAATCGTAAATCACAATCACAGCAGCAACACGATGTTTCTGTGTTGTAAATACTCCACAAACTATTACTAGGGTATAGCAATGGCTTTTACTTGTACCTCTACCGCCTCCCCTGTTTCTCGCTATAAGCCCGAAGTCTTATCAATCTAAAGGTGAATGCAGTAATGTATGGCCAAAATTCATGAGTTAATCTTATCAATCTACTTTCCAAACTTCGACTGAATTGATCACTTAAACTAAATTGATCACGTCGGCAGGTGAACAAATCACTAAACACGAACACTAAACCCTGAAGCAAACGCATTCATAGAATACTAAATCCAATAATGTGATGCCCTAACTCTGATACAACACATTCATAAAAAAGAAGTTCAACCACAAACTCCGGATCTATTAAGTTCTAGTTCGATTATTATTGAACGGAAAAGCAATCTCACTTCAAGCGAAAAGTAGGACGGGTGCCAACATTACCAGTCATTCAAGTTCCATCCATCAATACCTCCGGGCGAACCGGTCCAGAAACCTGCCAGAAGCACACTCCATTGCAACATGCCCTCTTCCCCCACAGTTGTGACAGATCATCATAGCATTGTCTATATATACTGGATAAAAAGACTTAAGGCAAGCATGAAGAGAATAAGTTCAAGGCTCACCTTGCAAGGTTTTTGAAGATGGGCGGTGCGGCAGTGGTGGCGGCGCGACAGTGGTGGCGGCGCGGCAGTGGTGGCGGTGCGACAGTGGTGGCAGCGCGGCAGTGGTGGCGGTGGTCCTTCGGTTTTGAAGATGGGCGGCAGTGGCGGTGGCAGGCTCTATTCCGTCCGGGGCTAGGTTGACGGGGATGGCGACAGAAGGAATATCGCCGGTGAGAGAGAGAGGGAGAGAGAGAGAGAGAGCAACGGGAGAAAGAAAAGAAAGGGGATCTGATCTTTTTAAGTCCTTTAACGATGGAACACACCCGTCGGTTAAAGTCCATCGGTAAAACCCTACTTTCACCGACGGGTATTTTTACCGACAGAATTTGGTCCGTCGCTAAAAGTCCGTCGCTAAAAGTCCGTCGCTAATTCCCTCTTTTCTTGTAGTGAGGTTTAATAATCCAAAAGAACGAAAACAAAACAATTACAATACAGGACTCTGTGCCCCCCCCCCCCCCCCTCCCGGACCCAAATCACACCCCCCCTTTTTTTACCACTTCAGAATTTACTCCCCCCACCCTTCCTTCCCAAGACTCCACGGGTTCCATGAACAAACCCATAAACTAGGCTAAACCCCTAAACACCAAGCCCCTGATGCTACTAAAACCACCACAACCAACCACAAACCCATCTTCCACCACTTTGCAAAAGGAAGAGGATAAGAATGAAATATAACAAGCTGAAGGATGTGTCAGAAAAGACGGCCAAGTCGCCGGTAAAGTTTCGGTCACCACCAGTGAGATTCCGGTCACCTTCGGTGAAATGGTGGAAAAGAAGACGATCGGGCAGATCTACTTAGATCTGCCTAGATCTCTCTAGATCGGAGACTTAGCTTGAGGTCGTCGTCTTCGATCAGATCTGGTTAGCCGTTCCTCGCCACTGTCCTCCCATCATTTGTTCCACCGTCCACGCTCCCGCCGTAAAGGTACCACCACACGAGATGGAAAAATAGACCGAAAAACTAATCACCGTAGTGATTGCCGCCCCACGCGCGCGGAAGCATGGTGGGGAGGCCAAGTTAGTTTTCTGAGGACTTAGGTTTTAGTGAGAAAGTAGGGGCTATTTTTTATAGAGAGAGAGTCAACCCTCTTTGGTTCACTTAGAGGGTGGTGATATACTCGTCTTAATTAGCTCATAAACCAAACACAATATTGAACCTAAACGTTCCATGGATACAAACAAAAATCTAAGCCTTCTGAGCAGCCAAATAGCCTGAAACCCCATTCTATTTTGAAAACCCTAAGTCTGCCTTTACATTGAAAGCCTCAAATTCACCGCCGAAACTATGCCTTTACCCCTCTTCTACACTCATCTTTTTTACAGACACGGACACACTTCTTTACAAGCACGAACACACTCTCTCTGTGTCATACACATTGTGTCTTTCGTCCTCTCTATCACTCATACACACATAACGTAAAAAATGATGAAAACTATTAGCGGGGATTCAGCCATATCACCTCTTTAACAATAACTCTGAACCTTTGATGCTTATAATAAAATTTGAAAAGTCTCTCGAGGTCCACCTTGTCTTGCATATCAAGTTTGGTTCACGGTAGGGTCTTCATTATTGAAATTTTAGGTTTGTTTATTTAGGAGCAAATGAGTTGAGAAGCTTGAATTTTCGTTCGCATTTTTGGACAAACGAGCCAAGCCGAGCTGATCCCTGAGTTTGATGGTACCAAACTCGAGTCTAGTTCAAGCTTCAATATTCGGCTCATAACGAACACCAACTGAGTACAAACATACCTAAAAGAGTGAACGTATTTGTGTTGGGATTAATCCACGCTAGAGTCTAGTGGTCTACTTTGCCTATAGACTCCCCATTTTTGTGTTGTCACATCAATCTTGGGGTTACTTGACATCTTTAATCACTTAATTAACAATCTGATCCCACTCAGTCACTTAGAATTTTTGGCTGCCTGACATACTGTAGACTCCCTATTTTTGCACTGTTAGACACTCGTTGTATAAGGAGTACAACAGGTACTCCCTTTCCAAAAATGAGCTACTATTGAACCGGCCGATACACTTTCCCTCAAGTTCATAGAGAGGTCCTGGGAAGCTTTGGAATTAATTATATTGAGGGTTTCAGGTCCCTTTAACTCTTAAATTTGGTTTTTTTAGCTTCCAAGGACTTCAAGCTTATACGTTGTGGCTTTAGGGTTTATTCTTAGAGGGGGAAGTCATAATCTTTCAACCTTGTTAGCCTCCTTTCTCCAAATTAGCCTCCAAAAACCCTAAATTCTGATATCCGACATTCAGTACATACCTAAACTTTAAAGAGCTCTAAGCTGCTCATACGTAATCCGATTTAGGCAATCTTAAATCATGTATTTTTCAAGAGCTACAACTTTATAGAGGAAGCCAAATCCATTTGAGATTATCATCAGAGCCAAAAAGGTGATTTTTGTAATTGGCCAGAAACCTGTATTTTGGTTTTCAAGATAAGATTAATCTTTACATCTCGCAACCGGGGGCAATCCAAATCAAATTAAGTCTTTTTTGCTTTTCTCTTAGTTAAAGTAGATCAAATCCCCTCCCCGCTTTCAAATTCTGGTCCTTGAGTAAAAAACCAGTTTTCTAGTACTAAGTTCGTTGGGAGTAGTTAAATAAATCTATTTTCTAAAAATCACATACCAAAGTTCAGATTGCCTCCCTTCGGATCAAACTACGAGGTTTTCATCATGATTAGTCTGATCGGTACGAAGGAGACTCAACCTTAGTTGTTGAGTTCAAACCATAAGTAGGTTTAATCTATAGTTTGTTCTTATTCTTTCGTGCTTGCAAAAAAATCATCAAAAATAATAGAAAAAAGTGGAGATCAATTTTGGGTAGGATAAGATGCCCAATACCTTTTCATCATATTATAACATAATCCCCAAGGATTCGTAGCTTAGATGATTTAATTGGAAATTTCAGAGTCAATTTTAGGATTTTTCTTGTTAATTGTATTAATTAATCCTAAAAATAAGATGGTAACTCAAAAAACAAGATTACTTGGATGCGTGCCATCATAATATGAACCGAACTCATACAAACCCACTCCAACTCCATTTGTATACTTAAAGTCTTAATAATCATTTGCCTTTTAAGCCCCAATTGAGATTTCTTCACATATTTGAACATGATTATTTAATTGGTAATCAAATGCTCACCTTACTATACTTGAGACCGATATATCTGGACTTCCATCATAGCCATCACTACAATCTCGTGATAAGATTTTTTAACTATCACACCTTGTGGGAGTCGGTGCCATAGGCTTAGGCCAAATAGCAATCTTTAAAACAAGTTCCTTGGCCATTTTGTCTCCTTGCCCTTTGCAGCCAAAGCAATAAACTTATGCTACCATTGTAGACTCAATAATGCAAGTTTGTTTCTTTGAACCTCGGGATAATGCTTTCGTTCCAAGTGCGAAGATAAAGCCACTAGTGGTAGATAATTGTTTGGATTTGTAATCCAGCAAGCATTTGTGGAACCATCTAACACTCAATAAATACCCGATGTAAACATATGCCAAAACCTATGGTTTGCTTTAGGTACTTATAGCCTACACACAATATTCCTATGCATGTTGTAGCTACAACTAGTAAATCTACTAAGTTTCCATCCTGTAAAAACAATATATGTGGTCTACTAAAAGTCACATACTAAAATAAACAGCTATTACTCTCTCATACTCAAATTGTCTCGTATCTCTACCATCATTACATGAAAATTTAATGCTCTAATTAGAGTGATAGTTAGTGTGCTAGCTGAATGGTCGAACTTGAAAGATGTAACCAATACAATTTTCCAATAATTCTCTCTCTCTCTCTCTCTCTCTCTCTATATATATATATATATATATATAATATGTCTCATATGCTTTTTGGGTCAAAGCATTTGCTATTGGTGATGGTTGAAATGGGCTTGAGTTTTATCCCATATGAATGGTGCTATGAATGAACCAATTTTTTTATAAAAAGCTCGTGGTTCATTCGGTTAACATCTCATTCTTGTTCGTTTATACAATATATGAATATAACTAGAGCAATTATCAGAGCTCGTACTTTTTTAGACGAGCTGACTCTGAACATTTGAAAGTATTCATGAATGTTTTTGTCAATGTCTCATCTACATAATACAATAATAATGTTTTAATGTTAAAAGCTCGACGCGTCTTCTCTTTTGAAAAATGTATTTAATTGAGTTATGTTTAACGCCAATATTCATCTTCATTAGCCCTTTGAGTTAGACCAATATTAAACTTGAAGACTTGGCGCATAGGATTATTCAGTGATCAGATGTGGTCTGATAAGCTCAGATAACTTATCATGTCGAAAATGGCCGAATAAGATATAAATTCTATCCCGCGTTTGGCCGAAATGAAACCCATATTACAAGCTGGATAAGCATCAGATAAGATTATCTTGCCGCCTTCACCACCATTCTAAACCCACAACCACCTTAAACTCTCCATCATGCCAATAACACTATCGACACACCACCACATCCGCACACCCATAGCCACCATTACAACCACCAAACGACCGATTAAACCCACCATCAACACCACCTTGCAACAGCCCACCCAATCACCTATTGCAAACCCAAAACCACCATCACTACCCACTGCCACCCAGCCTAACCCTCACCACCGGCAGCAACCACCATCCTATCTAGCATGTCAGTGACTTCACATCTAGCTTGTCATTGAAACCGGCTTGGGTCACAGATAGTCGAGCAACTAAATAATAAGAAATCAATGGGTTGTCTTAGTATTACGCGCTCTTTTTTGGCAGGTTTGAGTCATAAACAAATAGTCTAGAACTCGTTCCAGAGGTCGCCAAAAATCTTGAGCGACTATAGGTGTACAATTTCGTTCGAGGAGGTTATTGTGCTTAGCGTACCCATAGCCTGATTACTAGTTCATTGGCTTCCAAAAGAGAGAATCTTATTCTTGAAGAATTTCTTGTGTTTGCTTTGTTACATGCTGCATACCAGTGTAATGGGTTTAGAAAAGACAGCCAAAGTAACTTTTCTTATGTACGTTACCCTTTATTTTAATTTGACTAAAAAAGTTATTTTCATTCCTATAAAAACACATTCAGATTCAAGGCAACTATATATTGTTAATCCTTGCTACTTAATAAACTTTTATATACCACACATTAATCTTTTTTTATTCACATCACAAATACGTTTGGTAGTCACTTGCAACATACATTAAAAGGATGCATCATTCGTTTTTCTAATGTATTTACCAAAACCAATGATTTAGAATGCCTTGATCTTTTCACGCTTACCCTTGATTTCATTACATCAAGAAAACCACATACATCACAATGAAAGCTTGACTACATATACCAACCACCAAATCAATGTACAACAATCAAAGCTGTTGGTGCAATCTAAAAAGCACAGCTTTTATTTGTTATTGGCAACAAATTTGTGAACCGACAATATCAAACCTTGGGGAGAGAGAGAGAGGGGGAAGATGGGTAGGGGAAATTACAAATTTGCCCATGCCAAAATGGCATGTGCGCACATGAGGACTGAACGTCCAAAATTGGACGGACGTCCAATTTGGGAGCTGTTTGCAATGGTCTTGTCAACCTCGGGGGACACTATTGCAAAAGTTGTAAACACGGGGAGCAAAGTGCAAAAACGTGTAAACCTTAAGGGATAGTTTTGTAATTAACCCTATAAATAAACAAAGAAGGAAAACTAACCGTTGCTTCTTACAGTATATTCCAACCGATCGATCTCCCTCTTCACAGATACTCCTGTGTTGTTGCCTCACGAAGGATATGCCGATAACTTTTCGCGCAAAAGAACAACCAGACTGTTAAAGGGCGAATTTTACATCAAACCTCTCCTACTTTCTGGAATTCAATTAACAGCATCGCATGCAAGACTTCATCCCATATTAGTTCCCAAATTCTACAGACATGATTAGCAAAAACTCTATTCTCCATTTTGATTGTTCTGTAAATAGATTATGTTCTTCATGTCATGTTTAATTTTACGCATTCGATCTATCTATCGCACATGCTATTGCTTCCCTATGACCACCATCAGTCCCTCAAGCACAGCCAAAGATCATGATTCACATGTTTGTCATTCCTTGAGTAGTCCTCTGTACCGAAGCGATACCCCGTTCGCATGCCCTTTCGAGATTAATCGTTGTTCAGTGCCCTTAGATAAATTCGCTCCCATTAGGAACCCTTTCACACCAAATTTTCTCATGGCCATGGTCCATATGTGTCTCTTTTCATATTTGCGGCAGTCAAACACAAGCATACATGCATGCAAGACTTCTCGTATTTGAATAGGTAATTTTATCATCAATTTTTTTTTATTTCGATTCTTTGGATCTTGTGCTGAAATGTTGAATTATCTCAACTACTTAAACTCAATGCGAAATCACTTACTACTTTGATTCTCAATTTTGAGGTCTGCCTCATGTGATGGAACCCAACATATTGGTCTGCATTCCATCAGCATAATCCGAGGTTTAGTGTGCGCTTGTTGGCGGCAACTTCAGGTAGTATCTCAGCTATGCAATTTTTTGCAGAAGAATAGTAGGTTGTTATTAAAAAAAATTTCCTGAGGGTATGCTATATTAAGTGCACACCATGTGCTCGACCATTTTCCCAAGTGATCTCCCTCTGCTGGATTTAGTACAAGTATTGTTCCCTATAGCCATTAAGCATCCAAAATATCCACTCAGATTAAGATAATTGCACTTTTCTTTTCCTTTCATCTCTTTTACTTCTTTGATCTAAGAAATCCCTTTAGATACCTCTTGGCCATTAGTTGATTGAACAATTGTGGACCCTTCTTACTCAGGACTTGTAGGAAACGACACAATTTGACTGTTCCTACGAGCATATGCTTTTAAGTAAGATGCCATATGTAACTTCCTCAATTAGAGCTTATGTTAGCCTCTTTTAAATTAGAGCCATATTGAGATCTTTTGTTGTTTGTTCATGTAAATATTACAAAGTGAGACATATGTGCCACGTCTAATGAAATTTGTTATTATTAAAGGCACTACTTTTTTGTTAGGTGTCAATCCACAGTATTTTAGATCAGATCAAAAAATCATCAATACATCACGAAATATATAGTTGTAGAGAACACATGCCAAAAAGCTATGAGTTTATTATCCAAACTATATCATACTCTCGTTGTTAGAGAGGTGTGATGCAAATACAAAGAAGACAACAATGAAGACATAAATAAAGGAGAAAATGAAAAAGAAGGGACACATGTATGTTTTGAGTACTTAGTCATAAACTAAACGAGGTACAAACAAAAGTGATGCAAATGAAGTAAAAAAGCTAGCATAAAGATAAAAGTAAGGCATGTTATCTTTTGGAATAAGGTTCTGTAGGAGGAGGATTGTCAATCTTACCCAGGCGTTGTTGGAGTGGATTTGCGCTTGTTTAGCTGGTTTCGTTAACATTTTAGAAAAATTGATCATGCGTCTAATATACTTAGGAACCGACGATGATGATAAGAAAGAAACAACTAAGTAAAACGAGAGACAAATTTTTGGCGTTCATCTCACTATCCCTACACCCTACAATGGTAGCAGACTCATGATTAACGTTGAAGAAAGGACAAAGAGGAGTTACATATATATAAACTAGATTAGAAAAATACGAACACAAGATCCCAAATCACGTATATCTTATAATTCCCAGCGAAATCACACACTTTAGTTACCTTAAGATACTTCTTTTAGATATTGGTTGTATTCATGTTGTCAGTACGTACTATATATATAATTATCAAATATGGCAAGCAAATTAGAACTCTAGGTGCATCACATTAATCCTTGAAAACAAGATTCTGTTGCAGGATAGAACCATCACATGTTGCGATGCTACCAAACTAAGGAAAACGACACAGTAGTTCTAGGAAAGGACATGTGAAACTGTGTCTTTAGCTGAAAGTTTTTAATACAATGCGGAGTTACATATCATAAGCAAGTGGTATAAACAATAAAGGAATTAAAAGGAATGCATTGTCCGAAAGGGCATATATTTTCTTGACCATAATTGACGCCAAATTGATATTAATTGTAGGGTTAATAGGGAAAATATACCCTCACATATGACGCGTTTGCAAATTATATCCCAGACCTTTCAAAATAGCTTTTTTATCCACCAAACTATGGCACAATTCTGGTGCCCACACCTTGTTAGTTTTTCCATTAACTGTGAGGGTATTTTGGTCAGGTCACTTTTTGCCGGGGTATAAAAATGCAACCTTAACAAATGTTAGTTAACATGAATAAAGGAAAAAATGACTCCTTTTTCCCCCAAATTAAAAATGCACACACATTCTCACGCCGCAGAGACACTCACGCAGACACACACTCACTGATGGCTGAAAGCAGCAACAATACTTCAAGATCTGGGAAATCAAACCACTCCTCAAATTCATCCATGCCCATCACCTGCTATTGTGGACAAACGGCCCCATTGACCATATCGTGGACCAAGAACAATCCGGGTTGAATATTTTTGGGATGTGCTCACTACAAGGTAACTACCTACACTCCTAATTTGATAATCATATGGAATTTTGATCTTAACTAATGTAGGGTTTTTTATATGTATGTAGGATGAACAAAAATGTAAGTTCTTCAAGTGGTTTGATCCGAATGTATGCGATTATGGAATGATGTTTGGGAGGTTGGCATTGAAGAAATAAGAAGAGAGGCATGTACAGAATGATGCACTGCACAAAAGCACTATACAATTGCAGTTGAGGAACCAACAATTGGAGATATGGAAGTCTGAGTTGGAGAGGAGGAACATGGAGCTGCTCATCAAGAACTCAATCTTGAAGAAATGGACTGTGATCTTGTGTGCAGTTGTAGTTCTATTGGTAGGGTTTAGGTTTGGGGAAAAAGCTGTGTAAACAACACTGGAAAAATATTGTATTTGCCCTAGTTGTATGCAACCATATTGTATTTGCCCTAATTGTTATCAGTGTACCATCTTTTTGTTTATGTAAATAACTAAGTCCTGACAACTTTACGCTCATTAATTTAATCAAATGTAACAACACATTAATTAAATGTACTAAGCATCTCACACATGACAAAATAGTCATTAATATTATAACTTAATCATCCCTCTTGGTACAAAAGTATCCAAGTTACATCAATTGTGAACAAGAGCTTCTAAGCATTTATCACATAGACAATGCCCTAAAGACCTGGCCAGATGCAGTTTGTATACAAACAAAAAGTTGCCCATCTATTTATCTACTCATATGTTCCTCATATACCCCAATATCTGCACAAAGTTTGGCCCTTTTAAAGCTGGCCAAATGATCACCCTGTACCCCCCCCCCCCCCGTATGTGCACAAAAAATGCCCCAGCATATGGCATTCACCATACTCTATTTGCACAAAAAAATGGCCCTATGCAATTCCCCATTTTCTTCACAAAAAATGGCCATATAACCCAAACTCCATAGCCAAAGGCCAAACTACAAATAATTATATAGGTAAATTAACTAAATACTAACTTCCATGCCAACCTACTTCACTTCCATGCCTTTCTCCCATTCCATTTACCTTTGTCTCCTACCACCGCTTTCTTTCCACTAGCAGTGTCAATCCCTTCCTCCTTGCTTTTAGAAAAACTCCTAATCTGAATTGCTGTAGCCTGCAAGGATGAAGTGCCCCTGGCTGTTGTTTTACCACTAGCAATGTCCTTTTCTTTCCCCCTTTCCTTGAGTAGAACTTCTGCTCTGAACTGCAGCAGTTTGCAAGGATGAGGTGGTTGTGCATGCTTCTCCCTTCCAAGTATATTGAGCAACCTTCACTGATGTTGACCCCATTTTCTTCACCATTGGTGGAGATGCTTGCTTAAAAAATGGGTGTCCTTGCATCTTGATTGGTGGTGGTTTAACCTGCATGAACTCCAAAGTGTAAGAATATAAACATTTTGTGCTCTGTTTTTGTACTTTAGTAGCATTTGGTGTAGCCATATGTTGTTGGTTCAGGTTTTCTTGTGACAGATTAACATGTGGGCCAGTTGGCTTCCAGACAGGTCTCGCCTTTTTCCTATATAACAGAAAATTAAACAACTATCACCAAAACCATCCCAAACAGTATTTGGAAATTACATTGCATATGCATAAAGTCTTACCAGTCCCAATGTCCTTTTTGAGCCCTTTTTTGTTCTGTCAGAAACAGCTGCAGGGCTAGAAACTGTAACCCCTTGTTCACTTTCCCTAGTAACTCTCTCTAGGGAGGAGTCCAGTGACTTGCCAATCACTTGAAACAACTCAGTGTCTTTATATTCGTGTTGTAGTTGAGCATTGATTGCTTGAAATTCCCTTATTGCCTGAGCCACTGCTGCATTGTATGCCTCATTCTTATTGACATTGTTTGGCAGGGGTTGAAGCTGTTGCTCCTAAGAAAAACAAAAAACAATAAGTTAGTTAATCCAAATACATGGTAACATAAAATGACGAAATGCCAGTCACCTGCTCAGCCTTTTCCCATGGCAAGTCCAAATCCAAAGACACATTCCGTGATAGGTCCATTTCAGTTGAGATATACTGAATAAAAAAAGTCAAAAAATAAGTTAGTTAATCCAAATACAAGGTAATATAAAATAAAGAAATACAAAATGCTATGCACAAGTTAGTTACCTGTGGGATAGTAATTTCTTCTGGCATTAACTCCTGGGCACCAACAGTGTTTTGCCTGACCTGGCCATCTTCCTCTTGAGTACCACCCCCCCTGAGTACCACCCTGGCCATCTTCCTTTTGACTGCCACCCCCCTGAGTACCACCCTGGCCATCTTCCTCTTGAGTACCACCCCCATGAGCTATCGCTTGAGCAGCACCCTCTTGGGCTGGATCTAATACAACACTGCCCATTTCCAAAGTGTGTGAACAAGATCTGCTGTTCGGACCAAGTTTGCCACATGTTGTAAAGATGTGTGTTGCTTGGAATTTCCTTAGCTTTTTTGGGGTTTTCACTTCACTTTGGTGTCTTTTTCTATGCCTCTTTGGTCTACCTACTGTGGCTCTAAGTGTAGGTGGCAGTGGTGGATCCATTTCAGTTTGTGTCCATTGATCTTCATTATTTAGAGGGTACACAATATTTTCATAAGCTTTCTTGTAGGTATCAATCCAATAGTATTGATGCACATAACTCTCAGGTAGCTCTTCTGCGTGATGGATTGCAGCAACATCATGTATGCGGGGTATTCCTGTTAAGTCCCACTTTCTACAACTACAACTATGTGCATTCAAGTCAACACTGGCCTGCCCCCCATACATCAACAAAATTTGAAACTTCTTATCACCAGCATACTGTGGTATACAGACATTGGAATGCTCTTTGATGGTTTCCAGTTTGGCCTGGATGCCTGGGCAAATGTTTCCTGCCTTATTTGCTATCAACTTTCTTTTTTCCACCATCTTTTTCATGTTGTACAACATGATCCACTCAAGCATTAATATGATAGGTTTGTCTCTTGCAAGCAGGATTGCTGCATTGAAAGACTCACACCAGCTGTTAAGTAAAATGTCACACTTAGGGAATGCCCTAAAGTGTGACCTGCTACAGTGTTCAGCTGGTCTAGCAAGTAGCCAAGAATGTGCACCCTCACTGGCCTTTTTCAATACTTTCATCTCTCTCTCAAACTTATCTTTGTATGAAGCTCTAGCACAAGCCTATACCTGATCAGTCAATGCTTTGCTCCTAAACTCAAGTCTAAAATTCTGAATAAGATGCTGAACACAAAATATGTGTTCTGCCTGTGGTATAAGTTCCTCTAACACTTGAATAAGACCTTTCTGCTTATCACTTATAAATGTCCAGGCAGATTGATTTTGAATGCCCACATCATCAATTAACAGGTTAACAAACCACTTCCAGTTCTTCTTATTCTCCACTTCAACCACTGCATGAGCCACTCGCCACATACCATCATTAGGGTCTATCCCAACTGCAGCTAATAGAATCCCTTTGTAAGGGCCTTTTAAATGGCATCCATCCATCATGAGTACAGGCCTCAAGCACTGCACAAGTCCTTTCTTGCAACCCCTAAAAGATACATACAGTCTTTTAAACCTACCACCCTGAACCTTCAAATCAAAAGTGGTATTAGGGTTACTCCTCAAAACCTCTGCCCTATAGCTCCATAGCTTCTCATATTGTTCCTTGCAATTGCCCTCAATTTCATCCATAGCAAGTTTCTTCGCCCTATATATTTTCCATTTAGAGGCCTCAATGTTGTAGGATTCATGAAGTGTATCAGCTATAGCTTGAACTGGCCATTTAGGATTAGATCTCAGGGAAGACTTTATCCTTCTTGCAATCCACCTATAGTTCACCATGTCAACCTCATATGTCCTTGAGAAAGTGTGTTCAAGATTTAGGGTTTTCACTTGCAAAGTGGTGGTCCTATACATGTAAGAAGCATATAGGACCCAAGGACAGTCACCCTCTCAACACACAGCTCTAACCCTTCTATTCTCCATCTTTGTAAAGCTAATGGATTTTTCATTCTTACATGCATAATTCCCAATAGCTTCCCTCAACTGTAGGTATGAGGCAAAGCACTGACCTAACTCAAATGAGGAATCTTCAGACATTGAGTCATTGAACTGGGGATAACTAATCTTTTTTCAATGTTTCTTTTTCATTTTGGGAACATCTTCTTCCTCATATGACCTATCCAATTCCACCTCATTTGGTGTACAATTAGAGTCATGCCCAGCATCAACAGTCTTTGTTAAGTCCCTACTTCAATTATCCTTAGTTTCACAACTTCATCATCACTAATAGGGTAATCATTATCCACTATCATACCATCTTCTTCCCTAACCTCTACTGAGTCCTTTGAGGTCACAGAGCCATCACTGTCTTCATCCATGGTGTTCTCTGGCTCTAAAATTCTACCAGAAGATTGCACATTTTTAGCCAGAACAGTAGATGTAGAAGTGGCCTAACTATCCATGGGTTCACTGTGCTTCACATAAACTTCTATTACCCTATTGTCTTTTACATTTTTTGTTAAGCTTAGGGCAATCTGATCTGTCCCTAATAACAGAAGTCATGTACTTAAAGTGCAACCATGCATCTTAGAATAAACTTTTGGCCAGTTCTCTTGTTTCTCCATATCTATTTCATACCCTAATTTCTTACAACAATCAACCAACTCAAGCAAAGACATCTGATCTGGATCACAGTAGTCAAAATAAACAACTTTACCACCTACATAAACTGTAATAGGGCAGTTTCTAAATTCACCTCCATGGTGCAACTCAACAGTAAAGAATTCAGAGTCATAGTCTGCATTAAATCAAATAAAAATTGCAAGTTAAAATATGTTGAAAATGAATTACATAAAAAGCCTATTTTTCCAATTTCATCTCAACTGCCACAACGTAAACCCTAATTACAAGATATAGTGTAACATAAACCATAATTGCATTCATTTGAATATCTGCACAAACAAAAATATGTTGCAATTCCATAACAGGAAAAGCCATGTTTCTCAGTTTCACTACAACAGGCACAACATAAACCCTAATTGCAAGAAATGTTCTAACAGGAAAATACGAACACTAGAAAACCCTAATCGCGACTAATTTTCAATCGTTGAAAAGGTAATCATTGATAATATAATTGAATCTAATGAAAATAGATAAATGAACGAATGACTTACCGTATTCTGGAAGCCCGTAGTTGCAATGGCGCAGAACCCCCACCATTGTCGCGATTATAAAGGGAAAGAAGCCGTAGTCGCGATGATTTTGGCAAAATCCTCCCACGATCGTCTCTAGTGCCACGATCAAAATGATATTCTCTGTTTTGGAAATGACCCAAAACAGAGTCTGGACTATACTCCCTTATGCTACAACCCCGCAATCTTTCCCTCCAAAACATGCCCATGCGATTTTACCAATATGCCCTCAATATGTTGGGGATAATTTTGCAAACCCTTGATTTTTTGAAAAAAATGGACAGAAGGTAAACGTTTGCAACGTTAGCCATAGTTTGGTGGATAAAAAAGCTATTTTGAAAGGTCTGAGATATAATTTGCAAACGTGCCATATGTGAGGGTATATTTTCGCTATTAACCCTTTAATTGTATTCTTAATCCTTTCATAAGTTACTTTAAGATATTGATAATTTTTTTTGTTTATTAACGGGTACTTAAAATATTAGTTCAAATTATTTATATCATTTCAAGTGAACATATGTGCATAAAAGTGCGCACGCGGCATATATAATAAAGCACTAATTGTAAGTGCATGTCATGTAACCCTTTGAAAACGAGGTTATGACTTTTGTGCCTTTTTTGTTTACTTTTTCCATAACTATTGTTCAACCTTATGGCATCACTACGACCATAGAATACTTAGTTTATTAGAGGATACTTTGCTGCAAAATCATTTTCCTCATTCATGACTTGTATCTGCATGTATATATGCATAAGTGGATCCAACTGCATGGATGTTGTATTTGAACTTAGATGATATGCATATTGCTTGTGCACTTGAAGACAGTGGCTCATCTTCGTGGGGGATTTGATAGTTATGACTCTGAGATAGGTGACTATAGGTGACCAAATCTGTAGGTCATACGGTTAGCTGAATGATGCTTTTGATGCACAGGAGATCACCATATTTAGTGTTTTGGTGGAGGTGGTTATATTTTGTTAAACTCAATCACTAGGAGTCCAGAGAGAGAGAGAGCGCGCTCCAAGAAACCATAGTGTATAAATGATACGTAAAGAAATGATAATGATGTAGTAAGAAAGTAATAAACTCTTTTGAGTTTTCTTAGAGCTAGATTTTCAAATGTTCAGAGATTAAGAGAATTACTTGAAGAGCCAATGAGGGGTTAGAGTATCACTCAAAACTATCACTAAAGTTTGTCCTTAAGCTACTCTATTTATGAATTTCTTTTTTGGCGGTTAAACAATAGAACATGTGTCGGCATGATGTCAAACTCGCTGAAGATATTTTCAGGCAAGGACCGAAAGGTGATATGTCCCCTTTTCAATTCTCTTGCTTCCTATTTAAAAGAATATATTCTTCCTGAGTATAGTGTTCATGTTTTGAGATGTGTTTGCTAGGTTAAGGAATAACAACAATCGCAAACGTTTGCCAAGGTGGTAGTATTAGCGGAGTTGAGGCGTAAGGTGAGTGACTAGGTGGAGGTACGGTGCTCTTAAAAATAGTGGTTGCTCTTAGGTGGGTGTTAAGGCAGTGAAGATTCTGAGATATGAGATTGTAGTGTGAGCCAATTGGCATGCTTTTGGCTGTAGCACATCAACTGTTTGGCTTGGGGTGGTTTGGGGGGGGGGGGGTGGGGGAGATATATTACTGAACTTAATCTAGGAGCTCTAAGAAACGTAAATATATTAGTAAGAAAGGGTAAATTTAACACACATAAGGATGTAATGGAAGTAAGAAGTGTTGAATCTCTTTCGTAGTGAAGTAGAAAAAGTTATTCAGCCCCCCAGGATAATAGTATGCATAATTACTTTTGAATGTCCTTAGAGATGGGCTTTCATCTATTCTACTAATTACGACGACATTCTTGACCCTTTGGTTAAGACAACCCTTAAACTTTAATTAGCGGACTTCAACAGTTCCATGCCTCTTTTGGTGGATAAACCTTTTGTTTTAATGGACTTTGCAGTGTATATCCGAGAAGAAACAAAGGCTGCTTTGCCTACGAGTACTTCTGGTGGATTCATGCAGTTGCTCTCGGCCATTCTCGATCTATAGCAAATGCCAGAATTTAAACTTGTAGATTATCATCGATACGATACCTTGTGGAGAGTTTTGTGTAGGATTTGAAAAGAAAAGGAATTGTTCTGATCGAAATCTTATAGTCCTAATTGGTAGACTAAAAAGTCTAAATTGGTGCCCATTATGGTCATCCACCATGCTAACGTTTCGCGACAAAATGATGTGCTGACAAACACACTTGGGTATGAACTCAGGTATTGCTTCTGATTAAATATTTTTGAGAACTGTCTTTGGCCGGCGCAATCTCTTACTTGAAAACTGTGTGTTTCTTCACCTATAATTTTTTAGACCTGCCAATATAGAAAAATTAATCTTTGAATACTGTGGGTGAGGAGAATGGATTGTGAGGTATTTAAAAGTATTGTTTAGTCATGTTTTCATAGTACATAACAAATAGCAAGGTTTTCAAAGTATGGTGTAGTCAATGTTACTTCTGAGGCTCGCCTATATATAGAAAAGTGAATTTTTGAATACCGATGGGTGTTGGAAGAACAATCTTGTTCACTTAAAACTTAATCAACTGCCACCCTTATAGCTCAAGATATATAAGGCTGAATATATGTATTAGGTACCATTCACGACTGAAGATCCAAACACCTGGATCTCATTCTCCTCTAAATTTTCAGATACAAGTTTCTATCAGATTAGTTGCTCGCAAATTACTTTAGAAACCATCCACGTGCAAAGCACGTGAAGAACCACTAGTAGACCAAAAAGCATCCTCGTGATGACCCTATTTGGGCGTGAGCTAGACAACAGAAGATGTGTGGTCGATGTCTCTTACTACGATACCAAGAGACTTTATCAGTTGAACTAATTTAAATTATCTTTAACTATGTGTTACCTGATGTCATTAACAATACTTCAGGGTTTAGTTTATAGCCAAGCATTAATGTTACCCTCATTATCTACTCCAGCCGTTCCAAAAAAAACTGTCCTAAAAAATTGCTCGCTTTTCAAATTAAGAAAGATTTTTTTAGGTATTTTTTCATATTTACCCTTTTATATATTTTTATTTTATTTTATTTCTCTCTTCACATGTAACACTATACCAACCAATTTTCTCTCTCCTGGCGAATTTGCCCCGTCTCTCTATAGTGGTAGAATGGAAAACACGAAGTATATGATTTGTATCCTTAATATCACTACAAGAAAAGAGGTCTATAGTGACGAAAAAGCCAACGGTACACAAGGGCCCGTAGGCACAAGTGTTGTTATGCCAACGGTAATAACAGCCCGTGGGCACAAGTGTTGTTATGCCAACGGTACACAAGGGCCCGTGGGCACAAGTGTTGTTATGCCAACGGTAACAACGGTCCGTGGGCACAAGTGTTGTTATGCCAACGGTACACAAGGGCCCGTGGGCATAAGTGTTGTTATGCCAACGGCAACAAAGGTCTATGGGCATAAGTTTTGTTATGCCAATGGATACATGTATTTGGGTTCGATTGATAGCTACTATGCTTCCAACTTTTTACTCTAATTTCTTAAGCTTTTTAAATTTTCCTTAAAAGTAAATATTAGTTGTCACAAAAAAATTGGCTAAAATTATGACTCTAATCTTTGAAATAATAACTACCCATTTTAATGTCTTAAATATTGACCACTACTATATAACAATAACAGTCGCAGCAACGACAACCTCATAAATTGTAGTCACCTCAGTCACGATCACCGCCAATCGACCTCTACTACCCGTCGATTACCCTTCACTGCCCACCGACAATAATCGCTATTATACCGCCACAATCAATACTCACTACCTCCACTAGGCACATGCCCACTACCCACTAATCGCCCAACCATGAGCTCCATCAACTAATCACCAATGACAGTGGTGATAGGCTCGACGACCGCAATTGTGATGGTGGCCGGTATATCAATTTATTCTGATAAATCTATCTGCAATAATAGAAACCCAGCCACCTCTACTATTCTGAGAGTTATTTCTTCCCTCAATCTCCTTTCTTTCCTTCTCACACATAGCACACTGCACTTAATTCTTTTGTGATGGTGGCCGGCTTGTCTCCAATTTCAAACAATTAGGTCGTGCACGAAAGTTGATGGTGGTGATCAGGTGGTTGGGGGGAGGGGCAGACGGGGTATTTATGTGTCTCTTTGTGTGTGTGTCGGTGGGGGGGGGGGTTGGTGGATGATGAGTAGGGGGTGGTATGGATGTGAGGTTGATCAATCGGTAGTTGAAGGTGGGTGGGGGATTGTGCGGTGGTGGAAAGGTGGTAAAGAAGGGGAGCGGGGGGCAGGCATGATGGTGGGGGAAAGGGTTAGGAGGTGGGTTTTGACGAAAAGTCAATGACCGTTGATACAAGTGTTATTATGCAAACTGTTGACTTATATTCCAGATGATTCATGAGGGTCAAAGCCCACGGCTCACAATCGTGGAGATTGGAGTAAAAATCGGCGGGATCAAATCCCGCGGCTCACAATCGTGGAGATTGGAGTAAAAATTGGCGGGTTAATTAGGCGGGCATGAAAACTTAAAAAAAAAAATTAGCAGGTTAATCAAGCGGACATGAAAACTTAGAAAACAATTAATAGGCATAAAATTAGGAAGCACGTATTAGTATGAAAAACATAATTTTGTTTTGATCATATAAACACGACTCACAATCGTGGAGATTGGCGTAAAAATTGGCAGGTTAATTAGGCGGGCATGAAAACTTATAAAAAAAAATTAACGGGTAAAAATTGGAGGGTTAATTAGGCAGGCATGAAAATTAGTGGGAAAAAATTGGCGAATTAATTAGGCAAGCATGAAAACTTATCAGAAAAAATTAGGGGTAAAAATTGGCGGGCATTATCAGAGAAAAATTAGGGGCATGAAAATTAGGATGTACGTATCACAAATTTGCTCTGGTTCATCACACAAACACAAACACGACGCAGCCCCTCTGTCACACGCCGTCTCCGCCGCTGCTCTTCTCGCCCCCGTCGCTACTGCCGCTTCTCTGCTCGCTGCCACTGCCCTCCTCCGCTGCCGCTGCCGCGCTGCAGTCCACCACTTTCGCCTCTCTCTCTCTCTCTCTCTCTCTCTCTCTCTCCGGCACTGCCACAGGTAAAAATTCCGCCTCATCCCAGTTTTAATTCCACCCATTTTTTGCAATTCTGGGTTGTTTGTGAAGGTGGGTTCGGATGGGGGTGTGAGATGAGAAATAATTATGTTAAGCACATTTTTTAGATCACAATTATGTTTGTGGAGGTGGGTTCGTTTGTATCTTTCGTTTTAGTTTTAAATGGCGACAGCTATAAATCCCCAATGCTATCCTTTTATTGGAAGGTCATTAACCTTTCAGGTTCTTCATCTTCCAATAAAGGAAATTGGTATTCTGTATCCAATCCTATGAACTGATGTGTTTAGGTATGCTTGTAGCTGTGCTTTGCAAGTTCAAGGAATTAATACTTTGGTTTTAATTTATGCAGTTATTTTCTTGAGCTTTTGGGCAGAGGTGCATTACAACTCAATTTATCGAGAAGCAGGTACTGCAGAAATTTTGATTTTGTTATATACTACTTTTATACATTATGGTTTCACATACAATGTGATTCCTTAGCACTTTTGAGCTATATACTACATATATCCCGATTTCCCATATTGTTTTCACATGGAGTTCCCATATGTCAAGTCGTTTTAGCTACTTTTTGCTTTCATTGTGAGAAGATTTTATTGTTTTTCACTATCTTGCCCAGCGTATTGGATTACCTGAAGAAGCTGTACAATGTTTGTTCACCTTTGTTCTCCCTTAGCATCATTGTGAATTACATCTATAGCAACAACTGCTATATACTCTTTTTGATTGCGCCGTCTCTATGCTCTCATGCCAAGAGAAGATGATCTATATCATTGTAGAAACGTTACACGACAGACCATTCGCTAGCGAAAAAGCATATATTTGAGAGGCTTGACAGCATGTGGAGATGTTGGAGGTATGAGTTAAAGCAAAGTACTTTGTGGGGGGTGATCGAGCAAAATCTCTGCATAATTTGAATGATCCGAGGGTGGACAAAAGCCAGTGGGAGGTATTAGTTAACTTTTGGTTAACTGATGAAGCAAAGGTAAGTGATCATTTGCATGATACATTTAGTAACATTTATGCTTCGTGTACTAACGTGAAAATGAAAACTAGAAAGAGTCGACAACAAGCTCAAACAACCGAAGAGGAAACTTCATAGGGCATACATTAGGCTCAAAGTCTATGCCAAGGAAGCAGCAAGAACTGGTAAAAACTTTGTTAATACGTGACAAATGTATGTCATGTGTATATGTGGATCAGTGACGTGTACTTACTTGCTATTGTTTATTACTTGGTAGTACGTGAAAGATGGGAAAGATTCGTTCCCGAACGGAGATTTACATAGTCTCACGCACTCACAAGGATGGGACTGTCCTCGAGTCTGCAAAAGGAAAGCTAGTAAGTTCTATACAACATCTCTTTATTGCCTAGAGACACTTGTTCTGTCAACTAGTTATATTCCATCTTGCTTCCAGCTTCTAACTTTGTCCGTTCCCATTGAACGCTGCTCCTCACTGTAGGAAGTTAAAATTAGCATGTTGCTTGAGTCACAGTTATCTTTACATTTTCTGGTTGTAGCGCCCCGTACTTTGTGTATGTTTCTTCTTGGCAGACTGATCCTCCAATCTACATTTCTGTTGGGTAATTGTTGCACTTTTTTGCCAATATTCATCAAAGTGCTGGTCAAGTAGTCATCAAAAACATGTTCTTTTTGTCATGCGCCTAAGATAGAGTTTGTTTTCTGTCCATACTGAAAGCAATCTAGAGATTTCATATAGCAATGCAATTTTGTCATCAGTTGTAGCAGAATGCAAAATAATAAAACATGAGTTATATCGTAGGTTTCTTTTTTACAGCAGGTCTTCGGTTGGCATGCTGACTTGCCACCCAGCAATACTTGAGTACACTTAAGCTTGCAAAAGTCACTTGTTGCCCAGATTACAGGCATACCTCAGTACCTTGTGGCCGTTGCTGATGTGATTTTCAGCGTGGAGTAAGTAGTTAGTCAAGTTAGAAGGCAGCCTCTGAGGATTCCATGTATTTTTTTATTGCGTTGATAAAAAAATGTATGAAAAGCCAGTAAGGCAGCCTTCCAGGTAGCTATAGAAGACAATAACTCATTGTTATCTCTCTTACAGCCACAAAATAATAAATTACATCACGCAGTCCAGAACCGATCTTGTTATTTTTGCTATTCCTCTATGCAAATTGTTTCTGCTGTAACATTTTCTTTAGGGTACATATTTAGCATACAAGAATCAAGAACTTCAAATTAAAGAATCTAGTAGCTTGTAACAAATACTTTATTAGCTGCACTTGAACTAGTGAGGTTATGTAACAAATTTGGATGGAGTATTAGAAGGGAAACATCCATTAGATAATGAACTATTGGTTCTAAGCCATCTCTGGCGATTGTTTTCTCTTAAGCCTTTTTTTGGTCACTTGAGCACCTAAACCAGTTTGAGGAGTCCATGGCTGGGTAAGAGTGTGCAGACATCATATGGTAATTGAGCTTTGCTTGCCCAAGCCCTTCGTGTCCAATCTTGGTCGGAGTTAGGTGACTCAAGTTGAGTAAGTAAAAGCTTCAGACCCCATGTGTTAACGTGTTTATAGATATATTAGTTGGTAGACAAATTTGTACTAAAGAATAGCTTAAGAAGAAGAGTGGCCTTTGGCCTAGTGCGTGAGACTCCCATTGCAACCACTTGGAAGAACAAGCAACTCCGTATCTTCTTTAACCTAAAGGTCTCTGCTTCCAACCTAAGTTAACCATTTGCACCTACTAATATTTATTCTCTGCTCCATATCAATAATTGTCATCATCAGCGTCATCATTGTCAACATCAAAGTCTCTGTCCAAACTAGTTGGGGTTGGGTAAGTAAATCCTTTCCTTCTAGCCTTCCCTATCCAAGCATTTGTATTAAATACATAGCTATCAGATCTTTCTCATTGCTTCTCTGCATGTAATTTCGCAGACCATATCCTATATGGATCATCAACATAGTGGAAATAGCCCCTATTTAGAGAGGATTAAGAGTGTTGTCAAATGATTTACAGGGACTGTAAAACTGCTGTGCCAACTCAATGAATGAAAAGTCACTTGTTGCCCAGATTATAGGCATACCTCAGTACCTTGTGGCCGTTGCTGATGTGATTTTCAGTGTGGAGTAAGTAGTTAGTCAACTTGGATGGCAGCCTCTGAGGATTTCATTTTATTGCGTTGATACCTATTTTTGTCATGTTTGGATGGTTTTACAGTTTGTCCAGACCTTAAGTGCAATGTTACCTCAATATGGTCTGGTGGGAGTTTATATACCATGTTGCCTACGAAGGTGCCCTTCCACCATGCTTGATTGATAACATGGAGAGGTAGAGAGATGAGTTGTTATGTGATTGGTTAGTTGATTGGTGACATGGAGAGGTAGAGAGATAGTTGTTATTTGATTAGTTACTTGATTGGTGACATGGAGAGGTAGAGAGAGGAGTTGTTATTTGATTGGTTATTTGATAAGTGAGATGTTACTCTTCGCCTCTTATTTTTCAGCTTATGTTCTTTTTGTCTATGAAAAACATGATATACATTCTTGTTTTGTACCACTTGAATAATAAGTAATTAGCGTGTCCCATTTTGTAGGATGGTTATGATGGCGAGGAGCAAGAAGCAAACAATGCAAATGAAGACGAGTTTCCTTGAGTTGTTCGTGGTTTGTACTCGAGTGTGGTTGGTTTATATGCTTCATTAGTAATAGGTTATTTCGTGGACATGAAGATTTGTTAGAGTAAAACATGAAATTTTTTAGAATCTTCGTCAAGATGATGGTGGTGAAACCTTTTGTGATGATATTGCAATTAATGGCCAGATTGATGTCTTTTCTATGCAATTAGGTGTTTGAGGATTATAATATTGTTATGGTTTGACGATGTTTATTCTGTGCACTGTTGTGAAATGAATTAGATCTAATAATTAGTGACAATAAATATGTATCCAGGAATGTCGACAGTATATCCGTTGTCAAAAGTCTTAAAAACTGTAGGTACAGAGGGGAAAAGGCCTGCGGTATATTCGTAGGCAAAAGTCATAAAAAACATAGGCAAAGAGGGAAAAAGGCATGCGGTATATCCGTCGCCAAATGTATAAACACCATTGGCAAAGAGGAAAAAAGGCAACGACATATTTGTCGCCAAAAGTCTTAAAAACTGTAGGCATAGATAGAAAAGGCTATGGTAATTCCGTAGGTAAAAATTAAAAAACTGTAGGCATATGTCTAAAAGGCCTACGGTGCAACCGTAGGCAAAAGTCATAAAATCGTAGGCATAGAGGGAAAAAGGACTACGGTATATCCGTAGGTAAAAGTCTTGAAAATCGTAGGCACAAAAGGCGAAGAGCCTACGTTACATCCGTAGGCAAAAGTCTTGAAAACCGTAGGGAGAGAAATGAAAAAGCCTACGGTATATCCGTAGGCAAAAGTCATAAAAATCGTTGGCGTAAGAGACTTATGCCAAACTCAGCATATGTATGTCCCTACGGAACATCCATTGGCTTATGTCTTTACTTCCGTAGGCATATGTCTATGCCATCGGAAGAAGCACCCACGGTATACTACCGTAGGCATAGGCTATGCCTACGGTACTTTTGAGCTATGCCAACGCTTTAGTACCGTAGGCATAGATCTTTTCTCTTGTAGTGTATGCGTCCCAAGTCAAAGTTGAAGCAATTTTTTTAGGACGAAGTAAGCATATAATATACAGCAAGTGAAAAAAGAAACTCAATCAAACTCAATGATAACTTCTTTATACGACATATCCTCGTTTTTTTTTTTTTTTGCGCGTCACATTATGTTCATAATGTGAAACAAAATCTATAATCGCTATATACTAAACATAAAATTGTCACTAAATGTTGCCAATATTATGTTGGATGGAGTCTTATTTCTTGATAAGTTAATTTCATATTAGTAAGCCTTATGTAATTTGAAAATTGATTTTAAACATTCTAAAACTTAACTTATTGTGACTATTGAATTCCTAAAATCACTTTGTAATATGAATATAGAATTCTGAAACACAATATACTTGAAATATAAAAGACTTATGAGGTTTAGAATAAAAAAATGATTAATTTTAGATAGGGTCCTTATATTCAAATGTAATTAATTTCGTAGGAATGATGAATGTTATACCCGTAAACCTTATGCAATATAAAAGATAATTCTAATCATTCTAAAACTCAACATAACTAATCAATATACTAACTTATTGTGACTTAATTTTAATTATTATACTCTTAAAAATGTCACTATTATGACCATAAAAAAATTTATATACGCAAAAAATGAAGATAACATATTAAATTTAGAAAAAAAAAAATATTGATATGTGGCATGCCATTGAAATGTACAATTTATTTTCAAAAGGTACTTCCAAAGCACAATAACAATGTCTTATGCAATACCGAATTGATCTCATGTGTTCTCCGCATATTTTTAGCAATGGAGTCTATTTTTTCTTTTTTTTTTTCCTTGTACTAGATAAACTTTTAATATTTGTTCGGTTACTAAATCAGAATTAGTTATCTTCACAAGAACATTTCTTATTAATATTTCACCATAAAGCTTACTTTATTTTGTCAAAAAGAGTTAACACATTTTAAAATTTACATGAGGATCTTGGCTCATCTTTTGGTGGGTCGATAGTGAAGATCGGCGGTCATTTCATTGTGTCGCTTGGGATTGCTTTGCCTTCCTAAGTAGATAGGCGGCCTTGGTTTTCGAAAAATGCATTTTTTGAACGGGACCCTCTTGGCAAAGCAAGTGTGGTTAATTTGGACTCGACCCAATACGACTATTGCCTGGGCCTTTTTGTGGCACATACTATACTCCACAGGTACTTTCGTGCTCACCTCGGCTAGGGAATTTTTCATGGTTTGGCATAGTATTCTGGTCGAGCGTAAGTTGTTAAAGCAATGCCTAAGGTGAGGGGTAGAGAATGGTGGAACTATTTTCTCTTTGGAATGATTTACTGACCCAGGAATTTATCAAACCAACTGTTATCGACTGGATAATTCAACTTATTTGTTTTTTTATCAGCTTTTTCTTACGGGTGCTTTTGTTTGGGAGCCCAGTGTTCTGCGAGATCTTTTCCCATGCACATTGTGCTACGCATTTAGTTATTGACCCACTTCGGATGGGGACTTTTCATCGGTGAAACCAACTTTCTATGCATAAGCGTTATTGGGGATATCGGGAGTAGATCCTTTAGGCCCAAGTGCTAATGCAAGATAACTACCTTAATAATTTGGTGGAGATTTCGGAATTAAATTGTTTTTACGGGAAAAAAATATTAACATTTTTGTGGCAATTCTTACATAATTGACTCTTGTTACGTGTTGATTTGATCGTAACACCGATGCTCTGACCATTATGCATTAACTGCCTTTCTTGCATTCTGAGGAAGTTCTAGGTATCTGGTTTGGTTTCTCAATTGACATTACCTTTTGGGAGGGAAAAGGTATTACCTTTTAGAAGCTACCACGTATTTGGGGGGGGGGGGGGGGTAGGGTTTGCCAAGGCAGATTACCTTTCATCGAGGGTTTCATTTGAATTGTGGTCACTTTGTGGTGGTCTATTTAGAGGGGTAAGAATGTGGTCATTTTTTGAACTACCCCATTTTATCCTTATGGCATATTGTATCATATTCGGGGTTTAGCTCGGGAAATTTCTATCACAGAGCATTTTGTTAGGTTCAGTTTGCAAAGAGTAATGTAGTCTTCTCTTGTAGGGGGATTTGTGTGCACGTATCAGCTACATTATCGAAATTCCTGCTCACGCGAGCCTTTGCCAGCTCTTGTTCATTATTACTTGATATTGGTGTCTAGCGGGATTAGTAAAATCTAGATTTGCAGCGATAGCTTACACAAGTGATCATATTCAAATTAGGTCCTTCATGCGTTCGCTTTTTCATGCAGATGTCATTTCTGTAAATGCCTTAAGTTTGTTGCATTTCCTTACTTGACTTCTCTCACGTAACTTATTGCATTTAAATTTTTACTTATGTAATCAACAAATGTAATCTCGGATAACATGTTATCCATATAAACTTCCACACGTAGCAACAATCCTTTTTTATTTATGTAAAGTAAGTCACGTTGCGCATACTGCTCATGTCTCTCGGATGTTGGGCGGCAGATAAAGTTGTATACGAATCGAGTTCGAACCGAACATAGGTATGTTCAAACTCAATTGTTTAGTTTCAGGCTAGGAAGCATCAACACCTCTCCTAAGTGGAGGTATGGTGTCCTAAACGGACAGACACCCCGACACCTTTCGGACACCTACCAACACGTGTCGTACACGGCTAATCGGTGTTCAAATTTTTTTTTTTAATTTCCGACACTGTGTCGGACACTTCGTCGATGAGTGTCAGACACGGCATGGAGCAGTGTCGGACCATCACTTGCCAATTTGAGATTAATTGCACTAATTTCGACGGTCACGTCTTCTTCTCTCTCACCTCACGGGTGCTCTAATCTATCAGGCGTCTTCTTCTCTCTCGTCGTTGGTGTTGCCGGAGTTGTCGCCGATGTTGTAGGAGTCGACAGATCTGAAACTCGCCATTGCCGGAGCTGACAGATCTGAAAGTCGCCGGTGGTGCCGGATACTGAAGCCGACAGATCTGTCCACCGTCGCCAGAGCTCTCGCCATCGTCGCCGGAGGTCCTTCGCCGCCTTCACTGACCCACAGGTCTCCTTCTTCTCTTTGTTCCTCATCTCGTCAGTCGTCTCCTTCCTTTTTTCTTCAGTTACTGAAAGTTCCTTGGCTTCCTTCCCTTTCTCGTGTCTTTCCGCTTTTTTTTTTCTTTTCTTCCCTCTGTTGTGCATTCTCCTGAAGGTCCCACTTTTTTTTTTTAACTTAGTTTTTTTGTCCATTACCAAATAAATGTTTAAGTATGGCTTGTATTTATTTAAATTCCTTGTTTTGGTAGTTTTTCATTATTGTTTGTTATTTTAGGTTGTGGAATGTATTTGATATATATATATATATATATATATATATATATATATATATATATATATATATATATACATACATATATATAAATGATAGTGATAGCAACTTAACCCAAGTTGCTAGCACTATCTGACCGTTCACGGGCGAGAATGGACGTCCACTTCGCGCGCCACAACATCAATTTTTTTCACCGACCGCTACATAATGTAGCGGACAGTAAATTATCGTCCGCTACATTATGTAGCAGACGGCCAAACAGCGCTATCAACTTGCTAGCGCTATCAATGGATCACGACCCATATATATATATATATATATATATATATATATATATATATATATATATATATATATATATTAAAAAATAGCACTGTCCTGCAGTGTCCAAAATTTGATTTTTTGGAAATTGCGGGGTCCGGTGTCCCCGTCTGTGTCAGTGTCCAGCACCGTGTCCGTGTCCGTGCTACCTAGGTTTCAGGCCATATTCGAATTCGTGTTTGTTTTCGTTTAATTTTTTAAAATATTTGTTTGAACTCGGTTCGCAGTTTGGTTCACAAAATCCGTGTTCCTGTTAATTATACAAACTGAACTCGAACATAAAAACTCGTGTTCTCGTTCAAAACAATTATTTTCAAATCAGCTTCACCTTACTTGATCAAATTGTCTAACCGATTTAGGTCTTTCAGGTGTAAGCATAATCTATATTATAATTAAGTTATATGACTTTTTGACTTTTGAACGTATTGTAATTATGTTATTATCCATACAAGCTGTTCATGAATACATTTGTGAACACTTTGAAATGTTCATGTTCGACTCGTTTAATAAACGGGTTAACAATTTGTTCATGTTCGATTCATATATTTTGTAAACGAATCTGAACGAGTTCTTTGAGGTTCGTTCCTGATTATGTCATTTTTGGTGCGGTTCCTGTGTTTGCTTGTGAATGTGGATATATTTTTTATAGCTTTTTGCATAAGACGGTCATCATATCTACTTCTCCTACATTATTTCATTTATTTACTGTATTTGATAAGGATGAGGATTATATATTTCTTTTATTTTGAAAAAGTGTTAAAGATGAAATAACTACAAAAATATAGATCTACAATAAATTTTCTTTTGCGTTCCCTATGGTGCTCATTCCCTACATTATTTCGTTCCCTATGGTGCAAATCATACGAAACCCATTGGTATGTTGTTTTTTTTTCTTTCTGTATCTCCATGAACTCTTTTCCACACCTCCGGAAATAGTGGAAATCGTAAACTTGTAATACAATTTTGGCAACTGCATTGACTCTATTAGCTTTAAAATCTGTTAATCAATCTGTAAGAATGGGTTTTTTCATGTATAGAAGTTTGAGATTTCATTTTTGGTGCAGATTGTTGTGTGATTGTCATTTTTACCCCCAGGGTTAGGGTATCATTGCAATGGATGTGGATGGAGAGAGCACCTCAGCAGTTGCCACAGAAGCTCGGTTGATTCCAGTCCTATCGGGCCGGTCCAAAGGCGAGTTTTAGCCTTTGAACTGGTTGTTGAAAGCTAATGTTCTTTCTCTTACGTGTTTTGTTCCACAATTGTTGCCCGCTTTAACTTTTTGTGAGTTTCTAGTTGTAGAATTTCGTTGACGAAATGTCGAATTGATTTGAGATTGTTCTTAATAATTGTGTAAGGATTGTTCGGAAAGTCAGCTAGGGTAAAAGCAATGACTAAAAGTATGATGGGACAGAAATTGCGAAATGGAGGAAGTAACTTACTTGAGGTACTTGAAATGGATTGTTACGATAAAAAACCATAAGGGAAGTATGATAAAAAAACCATAAGGGAACTGTTTAAATGTTGTTTTCCTTCATCAAAAGCATGTGAGAAACATTCCTTCTACAGAGGGGATTATTGATTTTCTACGACAACGAGTATGATAATAAGTAATGGAGGCCTTGTTATGTAAGTGAATATGTGGTCTAATATAATAATGCTTCTTAGTCTTTCAAAATAAAAACTTGCTTAATACTGTTATTTGATTTGAGATTAGACTTTTTATTAATTGTATCGCATACTGTCTGAAGCTTAAGATCAGATTTTTCCACACATCCCTAAGCTGTTGTCATGGGGGCCCTCTTAATATGTAAATTCACGTTGTAAAGAAAAAAGACTGCCAAAAGTAGGGGCACAACACATCTACTATACAATAATTGAACTCTCCTAAGAGAGCTTTACTTATAAATAAGGTTCTCAAAACCAAGGACTTGTGCTTAGCCAGTGGGAGCTCCAATGCTCTAAAGCCCTATTGGTCCCCTCCTTCTAGACTGACCAAAAGATACACAGGTTTCAGACTCCAACCCTTAGTTTGCATCCTCTCTCTCTCTCCTACATATTAGCCTTTTATCTTTTGTTGGGTTGTTCTCAAAGCCGAACAGTGGATTAGTGCTTGTTAGTACTTTAAATTTCTTTCTTTGGATCTCCTCCCTTTGTCTTGTCTGTCTTGAGTCTTTGTGATGTACTCTGTACTTATATTTGAAGTACAAGAGTTCCTTCTTTGAACCCTACCAGGTTATAGGCAGTATCTAGATTTACATTTTGCAAATAGTAGTAGATAGTCAGGTTTGACGTATCTTGCTGTTTGACGAACCCTCTCATTTGTGATGGTATTGCACATTGCAGCTATGTATCAGTTTACTCAGCAAAGTCTCCCAGCTTGTAAACCTGTCTTGACTCCCGCATGGGTGGGTCCACGAACATAAAACTTCATTTAAAATTCTTCCAAAACTCTCATCACAGTTATTTTTGTGACTTTTGCTGAATTATTAACCTTTCCAGGTCATCACAACATTCTTTTTGGTGGGTGCCTTATTCATTCCCAAATCTTGCTGCGTTTTTCAATTTATCCATTAGTATATGCATGCCATTTCTCCAAAGCACCATTGACTAGTTGGCATAGAAAATAAACCTGACTTATTTCTTGTAGGTTGTGTAGATTGTGGACAGATATCAAAGATATGTCAATTCACAAAAATTGTTCTCGGCACCTGAAGGTGATACTCTATTTGTTTTTATGTCTCTACATTTTACATACAAGAGCCGTGTTTAGGGATAAGCTTGATAAAACTTTGAAGGCCTTCTTTAAGGGTGGCGGATCCATCTTGTCCTTCTTTTCTGATTTTTGAAGAATGGCCTTCTTTGCTATGGCCATTCTTCAAAAATCAGAAAAGAAGGACATTTTGCATTCCCAATGCTCAACATTTTATTTTATGGTGGACAGATATAAAGAAACATAGGTGTGTGTATGTAAATATGCCCATACACGTTTGGGTGCCCAAGGGGAGGCTTGCAGACGGACCTACAGCATAGTGGCAGAGCATGCCCTAGATAATTGTGTACTTGTGCCTAGGTAGTGACGGCTCACCTAGTTCAATGTATGGATTGGACCTGGACTCTGAGAACTGGATCTCCTAGGCATCATGTTGGAGCTAAGGTTGGCATCGAATAGTTAGAAAGGAGATGGAGAATAGTTAGAAATGACAGAAGCACCCTTAAAGTCTACTATAGTCAAGTTGTTGGACTGATATTTCTCATGCGTGATTTCGTAAAGGGTTAAGAACTTGTTCTAGTTCCTTGAAGAATTGTCTATAATCTCTATAAGGGAAACCATCACATGCTTCTACACAAGTTTCATATGGTGTCTCAAGTTGTGTCAGAGACATTTGACCTTTTTCTGCTTGCTGTTCTTTGATACTTTCATGTACTTGCTTACCTGCGTTGGTTTTATTGCTGACATTTTTGCACAACATGCTTTTTAGGTGCACAAACACATGAAGGCTCCAATTTTCATCTACTATCAACTTGATAACTACTATCTGAACCACCGAAGGTAAGAGTTTTTCCCTACTCTTCCTGTGAAGATTAACAATCTATTTCTGTAATTTCTGTAACCACCTTGTCCATGTATTTTACTATATTGTTATATTCGTATGTTTTTGGTGGATTTTTCCTACATTCTTGTCTATGGGATGTCTTAGCATACTGCTCTTGGATGATGAAAACTTAATGCAACTTAACAAAGACTTGTCAAATATTTTGGTATCCTGTCTCTCCTGCATAAGTTCATTTCTATGCAGTAAACATGGGACTTCTGGTGCTCAAACCAGAACTGTTTATCGGAGTGTTTAGCAATAGAATATCTTGGTCATTATATGTCACAGGTTCACTTTCTTTGGTAATTCTTTTCTTTCATTCTTCCTTCTTTGGTCTTGAGCAAAAGCTTTGAGATAGTTAGCAAGTGACCTTCATGCTTTGACTCCAGGTATGTCAAAAGTAGAAGCGATGAGCAGCTCTTACATGGCTTACAACACAATGACACAAGTTCATGTACACCTGAAGAGTCCAGCAATGGTCTACCAATTGTTCCTTACGGTTTGATTGCCTGGAGTTTGTTTAATGACACGTACTCGTTTTCCCGTGGAACACACAAATTGAGGGTCAACAGGAAGAACATTGCATGGAAGAGTGACCGCAACCACAAATTTGGGAAGCAAGTCTATCCCTTTAATTTCCAGAACGGAACTTTGATTGGCGGAGGAAAGCTAGATCCAAATATTCCGGTAAGTGCCTTCAATGCACGGCAATCAATGAATTCATTTACGAGCTTGTTATTGGTTTATGACTTACTAAATACTCCCTTGTTTTGTTCAGCTTACATATTGTCTATTGCGACAAAATCTTCTTTCATATTTCTTCATTTTATTGGTTCTATTTTCCAGTGCCTATTCTGTTTCGATCACAGGTTTGTTATGTTTCAAATTTTCTTGATCTTCTATCTGCTCTTTTTGTATTCAAGTATTCAGGTAATTTGACATTAGGGTGACCCTTGTTAAGCACCTAGCTTTATCTACTGGGCTCTTGTGACTATGTCCACGTCCCATGCTTTTTCTCTTCATAAAGCACCATGCCTGCCTGATTTTGTTTAATTTGTTCTTGTAGTTAACAAAGATTTTCATATGTTTCATATTACTTTTTCAAAAACTTGAATTTAATATGGTACTTCTGTGTGTTAGTATTCCTTTTAACTGTTTATATATAGCTTGTATTTTCCCTTTTAAGAAGACAAAACATAATTTCAACAATTTCATCAAAGAAAAAATGTTTTTGAAGTACAAAATCTTCTTTTATGGTCTATGTACTTATATGTATACCTGGCAAAAAGAGGACCGTACCCGTTACCCGAACCGTACCCGGTCCAAAATACCGGGTACAGGTACCAATATTCAGTACCCGCAGAAATTTGACCCGTACCCGAACCGACCCGTAATTTCCGGGTAAATGCGGGTCGGATACGGGCTACCCGATTTGTTTACTATATAAGTATAACCCTTCTTAGGGTTTCCATGCTTTTCATTTTTCAATTCATTCTTTTCTCTCTGCTATCCATCTGCGCCTCCCTCCCTCCATCTCTCTTCCATGTGCGCCTCCCTCCCTCCCTCTCTCTCTCACGACATCGCTCTCTCCAGCTCACCATTCGGATCCATCGACGGCCACTTCAACTCACGGCGTCTAAAGCCATCCATCATCACTGTCAAGCTTCGTCGCCACATCCGCCTCCAGTCTCCGATCAGATCCACCATGGATCAGGCATAACTCCTTCGCGATAGCTCTGTCGCCACCGTCCATCGTCCCTGTCAAGCTCCGTCGCCACCGATCTGGAAAGAGAAACTTATGGCACAGACCAAAGTCGTCTCCAATCGAATATTGTTTTTGGCTTTTTGCTTACGTGATAATTTATTTTTCAGATTTGTATTATGTTTATGTTTACAGATCTGCTTGTATTATTTATACAGATCTGCTTGTATTATTGTGTTAATTTTTTGTATTTATTAACTTCTTCAGATCAGACTTAGATTATTTGGTAGGTGATTTTGCTAGTTGTGTTAAGACTTAAGATAAAGATATTAGGGTTACTGTGTTTGGAGTCTGGGAGTTGAGATGATTGGGTTGGATCGGAATTGAGATTGATATCTGCTGCTGATAAAAAATAATTAAGTTGAAAAAATAGTCCAGTGAAATTAAGGGGAATTGGGAATTGATAAGGAAAAAAAAACTAATATATCTGTCAATAAAAAAATTAAAATTATTTAATTTACCTGCGGGTAATACCTGGCCCGTAAGGATAGGGTACGGACACTGAAAATCCCTATCCGGGAAAAATCGGGTAAAAATTATCCGAACTGCTTTTATCCGTACCCGGCCGGATTTTACCCGTACCCGCACGGGTCGAACCGTTTGCCAGGTCTACTTATATGTATACCTTTGTGTGTGTATGTGTGTACATGTAGAGACGTGATCCACCATGTGTGTTTGTTTGTATACATGTAGGGACGTGAACTATCGCTGGCGCTGACAACTTAAGCTAAGTTGCTAGCCCTATCTGACCATCCATCCATCCATTACAGATGGACGTGCAAGATCTGGCTTCCATTAAAGGCTCCTCGTAGTCCGCTACATAATATAGCGGACATAAATTTTGACCAAAATGCCTCGGAGGGAAGCACATGCAAATGAGAGAGGGGGGGGGGGGGGGTGGTAAATTTTGTTGTCTGCTACATATCTATTGCTCCTTCGCTGATGATGGGGGCTTTGAATGAACTCGCTTCCTGGAGGTGATCCAAAGCGAGGTGGCCCTCAGCTAGTCTTCATTTCCGGTATGGGAACTTTGCCTCCTCCTTACTTGAGGCAGGTAACAAGCGCAAGAGTTAGATCTAGCCTATCCATCTCCACTGGATGGACGACCAGATACCGCTGGCTACTTAGCTTAAGTTGTCAGAGCGGGCGGTGGATCATTTCCCTACATGTGTACAGTGTACACACACACACACACACAGATAGATACACATAATAGTGCAAAGACCATAAAAGAAGATTTTGTACTTAAAAAACATTTTTTCTTTGATGAAATTGTTAATCAGCTCCTCCACACACACACATATATATATATATATAGGAAGCTGATCCCTTCCCACTGCTGGCAATTTAGCTTAAGTTGCAGACCTGGACGGGCGAACTAGATCACTTTTTCTTAAAATCTCCTCGGCGTCAATCCTATTATGGGGCGGACGTCCGCATAGATGGTAAATCACCATCCGCCTCATAATGAGACGAATGCCTGCTCCATAATGTGGCAGAACATAGTTCACTTTAAAAGAAGAAAAAGAAAAAACAGCGGATCTAGGTTGCCAACCTTGACAATGTGGATGGCCCAGACCGTGTCAATATGGGTGGCCCAAATGCCTTTTTTTTAAAGTGAATTTCCACATCCGTCCCATTATGGGCTGACAATGATTTAGTGTTTGTGCGGACGTCCATCCCATTATGTGGCGGCAGAAGGGAAAAACTTTATATGCTTAGAAACAGAGAGAGCACGACAGATGCTCATGTCTGATAAACTTTACATTGCCATTTAATAAGCTGGGTGGTGTTGTTTGGCATCTTTTATGGAATTCCTTTTAGAGACAATACCAATAAACCCGTTGAGGTTAGGGGGTGCTTACACGCTTTTCCGGTTAAAGACGACTCTTCTCTTTTGTTTACCTTAAGTTTTCCTTTCTCCATCTTCATTTTCAGTTGCAATTTACCTATCTCTTCAGCTCTTTTGGTTCATGTACGGTCCCTCTCTCGCCCACCCAACCCCGGACAACCAATGCACCACAACACCCACCACCACTACAACACATGTTCGTCTGCCAGCACCACTATTCCACATGCCCAAAGAAAAAAAACTCCATAATCAACATAAGCGCAATCGCTTCCGATGCCGCCGCCACTACTAACACCACCTCACAAAGTACCAAATATGTAGAAGAAGAAACCTAATTCGTAAAACCCTTCACGAACCACTTGTTTGAATATAAATCAAATCTGGGAGTGAACAGTATCAATCTAAATCTACAGTTCAAGTCTTACATGTTGGAAGTTTCTTTGTTGAACTTGTGTTTGGTGAAGTAGTTGATGGAAATCAAAGTAAATGACAGTGGCGGCTTGATATAGCTAAAAATATCCCTCCAATTTACGAACGAGACGTGGCAGTTGTGACACGTAACCCATACTGGCTCATTACTGATATGGCACTTACCGTATCAGTCACCGGGCAGAATCCTAAAGAGACTCTGACTCTATCAGCTCAGATTCACATGAGATCCTCTAGAATCCTAATTAGATTCTGATTACAGTTAGTCAAAGCCCAGTCCTACTATGACTCCTCTTTCTACCACTATATAAAGGGGTCAAGCCCCTCAGGTAAAGACAAGTTCACACACATACACATTGTGTCTTTATCACTCCGTGTTCTCTTTTACAGGCCTGATTTCTGGTGTGGTTCCCGATCCAGTTTTTAGCTGCAACAGATTGGTGCCATCTGTGGGACCACTACAGGGAACATGGCCAATCATTCTTCTTCCAATGACTATTCACAGAATCATTCCCAGAACCATCATGCGTGAACTAACAGCTCTCGTCGACCAGGTCGTTCTCATGACCGACTCTCGACCCCTTTACGCCGCCATCGCGCCAGTTCTTCTGAAGATGTTTACGTCAACGTAACATCTGCTACTCCCGAATCAGAAACTAGACCTCGGAGAAACCAATCTCCAACGTCTACTCTAAAAAACGGTGACCTCCGCCATCGTCTGAACCGTCAGCTATTCGAAACACCACATGACAAACTTACAAAGGAAATTCATGAACTGAAGGATGTTGTAAATACTCTTCAGCGAAAGCTCGACATGGCAGTGGCTCTACCGTCCACTCACCATTCTCATCTTGACCCAAGCGACCTTCATCTTCATCTCACCTCCAAATCATGCTACGGCCGCAAATACAGATCAACGACCGATCCAACTTATGATCCCAGAGAAAAGAGCGAAGATCACATAACTAGGAGTGGATCATGCTATCGACGGGATCCATCAGTCGAAGGCAGTACCAACTCTTTTCTCAGACGAGTCGCCAGAGCTGAAACCCCTCGAAGATCTGTCCACAGAAAGAGGACGCCTGAGTTTCATTCCCAAGAACGAGACTCCTCGAAGATGGTACCTAGATATCGCTCTCCAGAACGATCTCTCCCAAGGGAAGAATCTGGATATCCGTTATCCGAAACCATTGAGAAAGCAAAGCTACCTCCCAACTTCCGAATGCCTCAGTGTGACCACTACGACGGGACTGGAGATTCAGGAGAACATGTTTATCAATTTCAAACAAACATGTTACTCCTCCAAGTTTCAGATATTGTCATGTACAGAGCCTTTCCCACCACTCTCAGAAAAGCTGCACATGCATGATTCAAATCTCTACAACCAAGATCAATCTATTCCTTCAGCCAATTATCGGATCTCTTCCAAAAGCACTTTGTAAGCAGTCGCTCCCGAAGAAAGAACTCGGCGAGCCTGCTAAACATTGTGCAAGAGAAAAATGAATCTTTGGCGTGCTTCCTCGGACGGTTCAACGCAGCTACTTTGGAGATTGATAACTTGGACGAATCCGTGAAGTATACTGCCTTCCTCCGAGGCCTCCGTCCGACATCCAAGTTTGCGTTCTCTGTAACAAAAATCCTCTGGGTAATATGAAAGCCCTTATCAAGAAGGCTAACAAGTATATTCAAGCTGAAGAATACCTGGAGACCCACAGAGGAAGACGCAAAGAAGGCAAACAAGAACAAAAGAAACGATCTCGAGAAATAACTCCTCAAGGAGGGAAGTCAGCAAAACAATCTAAGCGTGATGAAAGGCGTCTGAAAGACCCGTTTGCTTTTGAAAATTTGACGCCGCTCAATGCCAGACCTTCAGAGATACTGCACGAGATCAAAGACAATAAAGCTCTCAAATGGCCAGAAAAGATGACATCTCGCCCGAATGAAAGGAATAGAAACTTATGGTGCCATTTTCACAACGATCTTGGCCACACAACTGATGATTGCGGATCACTTAAACGAACAATCGAAGCTCTCATTAAGCGTGGCCAGTTGAGAAAGTGGGTGGCGCGCAAAGAAGGATGGCAAGAAACACCCTCAGCCGCTGAAGAAAGAGAACGGGAAGAGAATGCATGTATAATTAACACTATCTATGGGGGATTAGCTACATGAGGCTCATCAAGGCAAGCTTCAAAAGCATATGCCAGGGAAGTGTGCATAACGAGCCAACCCCCAAGTAAGAAATTGAAGACTGTGCCCTTACCTACTATCTCTTTCTCAGAAGATGATCTAAAAGATGTCAAGACTCCTCATGATGACCCATTAGTCATCACGATCAAAGCTGGGAACTTCGATGTGAAGCGGGTTCTGGTCGACAATGGAAGTTCCGCAGAAGTCTTATTTTACGATGCATTCAAGAAGATGAACATTCCAACGGACCGTCTCCGAAAGATGGATACACTGTTGTATGGATTCTCCAATCATCCAGTTGAGGTTGAAGGTATTATCGCACTCCCAGTTGCGATTGGCACACCTCCGACACAAGCCAACTTCATGCTTGATTTTGTGGTGGTAAAGGTCCCCTCAGCATACAACGCCATATTAGGACGACCAGCACTCAATCAGCTACAGGCTGTAGTGTCAACCTATCACCTCAAGATGAAGTTCCCCACGGAACACGGGATTGGAGAGGTGAAAGGAGACCAGACTACAGCTCGTCAGTGCTATGTCACTTCGTGCCGACCAAAGAAGACAAAGAAATTGGACTCTGAGGAAATCTTGATCTGATAGAAAAGGTTCGAACTCAAGCCCATGATCGATCCGTTGTTCTAAAAACAACGCGTCGCGCAGTAGCATCTTGCCCCGAGGCAAGACACTTCTTTTTCGGGGGGATAAGGGGCTCAAACCTTATCAAAACCCCAATCTCTTAGAAATTGTCTTTAGAAGATTTTTTTGAATAAATGGGTTGTCAAGCAATCCAATGTAAACTTTATTTTTGCTCGAGCAATAAAGTTATTTTTCTCAGCATTGTTGTAATGTAAGCTTGACCAAAACACTATGTCCGAACAGAGTGATGGCCGAACACTCTGCCCGAACAGAGCGATCAACTTAGCCAAAACACTATGTCTGAACAGAGTGATGGCCGAACACTTTGCCCGAACAGAGTGATGAACTTAGCCAATACATTCTGTCCAAACAAAGTGATGGCCGAACACTCTGCCCAAACAATGTGTAACGCTTGAGTTTTATAAAAATACAAGAGAAGGCCAAACGGATTAGCTACAGATCTAAGTCCGTGAAGAAACAAAAGTTAATGAGGGCACCGTCACTCACTACAAGAAATTTGGCATTTAGCGACAAATAAATTCTCGACGAACTTAAGTTCGTCAACGAAGGTAGATAAACGTTGACGAATACTAAGTTTGTCGATAATAGTCCAATATTTCTTGACGAGTGCATTTATTCGTCAATAAATCATTTTTTTATCGACAAATTTGTTAATTTGTCAAAAGTTGTTCAATAAGAAGTGGCTGGGAGAGAAAAGAATTTTTGGCGCGTATTTGAACTTATTTTTCACGATTAGCGACGAATATAATTCGTCAAAAAAGCCAAAAAATAATTTTACCACTTTTCGCGCTTCCTGTATTTCTCTCTCTTTCATTCTCTTGCCCTGAACTTAAAAAAAACATTTCTTTATACTGGCTCTCTCTCTCTCACGTCTTTGCTCGATCTGGTGTAACTCTTTCACAGTCTCACTCTCACATCTCTATCTGGCCAACGGGTGACGGCCGAATGGCGATAGGGGCTCTCTATTTCCCTCGGATCAAGAAAGGTCAAGAGAAGACCAGCTTAAAAAAGGTCTCAGTTCTTCCTTCTTGTTACGGATCCGAGAGAAGACTAGCGAGTGATCGACGGCGGTGGCGGGTGACCAGCGAAGGCTCCACCGGCCAACATCCCTCTCACCGGCGACGAGTCGGCAACGATATCTCGATTCTCTCCGACCCCCACAAATCTGCAGTCAACATAGGCAAGTTTTATTCTTCAAATTGATGCTCTGCTATTTCAATTGATGTTTCAATAGTTCAATTCCATTGTTCAATTTAATAGTTCTAGAATAGATTTGATTCAATTGATGGTTAATTATATAATTTGTTTAGATTAGGGTTTAAAGTTTAGGGTTTTAATTAGGGTCTTAATGTTAGGGGTTTATCACAAAGACTCGGGGACCAGATTCTGTCACGCCACATTTTTTTTATTTTTATATGACGCTGCGTGCAAAACTTGTGGTTCTTTGAAATTTCATGCCTTTGCTGCTCTACGGCAACACGTTTTCAATTGATACTGAATTGTATTAGTGCTTGTGACATGTCTTTTGTGCCTTCCGCCCTACTTTATCTCTCGATTGGTGCTGTTTACTCCCCAGCCAATCTCAATTTCCTTACAATTCCATGTAAGTAAAGTTCCTGAGTTGAAGAGGGAAGATAAGCCAGAGCTTTTCCTGTGGACAGAGCATTCACTAGCTTAATATCGACGTCTATTTCATAATTTTATCGTGAGGGGTTTTCCAGTAGGATAAGTAACTGCCTTGCACACTATGTTCTTTCATATAGCTAGCTTCATTCTCTTAATCACCTCACTCATAAAGGTAGCATTACTCTCTATTTAGCTTTGAAAGTAGAGGTCATCTTTTTATCTAATAGCATTTTCTTTACAGTCAGTGATTTCAGTTTACTGGCAAGTTTGTGTAGCAACTTTATTAGACTCTGGCCACTGGAAGGTAAAGTTACTCATATAACATGTTAATTGGTCTTTTTGAGATAAGGGATGTTCGCTATCGGCCTCCAGGGACCGAAAGTGTGAGCAATTATAGATTTGCTGTAGTTATTCTCATGTCAGCCATTTTATCATGTGCGGTGAGACAATTGTAAGGGATTTCAGTTTGGATGCGGTAAGGTTTTTCTTCACTCTGATACCATCTGGTACCTTTTTCCGTTGATGTACAGATGTAATTGGACTATTTTTGGTTAATATTTCGTTACCAATATCTAACTGGTTATCCAATTTCCTGTCCTTTTTCTTCCTCTTCCTTCTGCCTCTCCAGATTGGGTTATTGGTGATGGCATGAAAGCTACTGTGGAGGCTGGTTATCATACTATGAAAATCATGATTTCCTTAAAGTCGACGGGAAATAAGCCATATCAGATGCCTACGAAGGTGTATGATTGTTGAGTAGGTTTTGTGAAATTTACCCAAGCTGGAGCTCTTTTATACGTAAGTAATAATGCCCTTAGCTGCACTTCTTTTAGACATAACTATATTGCCTTTTTTAGACAATTGAACATGTTGCACGAACTTTACATCCAATGCCTCGGTTGTGACTTCTTAAGTTACATTTTCTTACCAATTTATGAGTTGAAGCAGTCACTAAAACATATTTCCAGCTCTATGATTGATACGATGCATTAAAAGTGTTTCACAATGCTCTTGTAGGAGCACTTTACCGCTTGTGAGAGTATTTTATCGGTTCAAGCAATTTGATTAGTACTTTTCAAGAACGTTGCAGGCATGACTTACTATAGCATTAGAAGATAGCAGCTGATGCCAAGAACATGTGGCTGGGGAAAAAGGAAATAAAGCTGGCTGTTGTACTGGGAAGGCATGAAGGCATGTACTTTCCCTTGTGTCACTAATTGTGGCATCGCTTGCTTGTGAATTTGTTTAAGTCAGTTGTTAAGTTTTCTTCTCAGCTGGATGAGTTGCTTTGTAAGTGTTTGAATTGGAAGGATAACACCCATGCTTGTACTTGTTGACAAAAGTAGTTTATTACACTATTGATTTTTAGGTCTCAAAGATTTGCATGTGGCTTGCTCTTTAAACCATGTTCTAGTATTCATGCCGAAACACCAAATACCTTTACTATCCACGGTCCTTTGTTTTGGTATAAAGAACAAGCAAATTTAGGCCAAGAAATTTAAAAATCAAATATCCTTCTCATTTGTGTCTTTCATAACTCCAAATTTGTGACTTTATCCGTTCTTAGGATGTTATAGAGAGATGGTCGCAATTTTGGGTTTCTGGATGAAAGTTGGACATGATGCTTCAAGGTGTGTACAGCAGTCATTTACTTTTCTACTTTCAGTTTCATTCTATGTTCTTAAAGGTATTGCATTCTTTATGTACATGTTCTTTTGGCATTTTCAAGATTGGGTTGGTCACTATGCAATTGGATTTGCAAGATTTGATCTGCAAGGGATCTCGTACAGTCTCTGGGACAATGGTTTTGTTGAGAAACTTGTACTCTAGTTTGGAGATTTATATCATGTTAACTACTAATTTAGTGAATGCAATTATTATGATGTTCAAAACATCATTTATCAGTCGGTGTTCTACATGACTTAGATCTTGGTTTTATTAGTTTGCATATATCTCTTTGACATGAAATAAGAAGTCTGTCTAGGGATTAATATTAATTTTTTTTTAAAAAAATAAGAGCTACGGTAGCGGGCCTACACCGCCGCCGTATGCCTAGGAAGCCGGTCATTAACTGCTGCTGTAAGCTATGACCAGCTGTGATATAGGACATTAATAGCCAATAAAAGAACGGATGTACAAGCGGGAGTACCGCTACTATAAACTCCATTGACCGCTGCCATATGTCTATCGCAGCGAGACCTACAGAAGCGCTCTGTACCCGCTATCATTAGCAGCGGTCAAGTGGGCTATTGCAGGGGTTTTTGGCCACTGCCAGAGGCCAATTTTCTTGTAGTGTAGGGTTTTGATTATTTGTAGCCCTTTAATTTTGGATGGATTTGATTATTTGTAGTTGTTTGTTGAGTCATTAGTACTATCTTCTTCATGGATATCACGTTAATATGAAAAGATTATGTAGAAGCTGAAAAAGCTACTAAAGATAATAATAGAGGTGAGAAAAATGGGTCAAAGGGTAGCATTAGATAGGTTGGAGAAAAATTAAAGTTTGGAGGGGTTATGTTCTGACTATCCAACTTTGTTTTCTGATTTTACTCTCTTGTCATAGACATGAGTTGTTCTTCTAAGAATACAATTGCATAAATAAATGGGTCAAAGGGTTGAATAAGACAAGAATTGCTTGCCATAATTTACTTTTTTTTCTCTTTATAAAACATGTTTAAAGTTACCTGCTCTCTACAATAAGTCGGATCTACTGCCTATCTTAATGCTCTCTTCTGACAAATACGTATTAGAGCTACAAAAATCTCAAAGAATTGTTGTCGTTTAGTCTTACTGCATGCGTGTAATGTGGTAAGTTGGGTCCGTACCTGTGGGATCAAAAGAAAATAAAGTTATGTATGGTTCTTACTGAAGTTTATGTCATTGACAACCTTTAACTTCATCACAAGTTGTTCACGCTGATCGAGCTCCACCTCCGCATATTTGAGACTCATGTTGAGGTAGCGGTCACTGATTTCTCTTAACTCTGCCTTGAGTAGTGACACCTTATCTTCATTTACTTTCTTGTCGCCTGCTTTATCTTCAGCTCTTGATCTCGTGCTTGATTCCAACTATATGGTGTTAGGTTTGGTTAGCCACATGATACTGTTTCTAAATTATTTTATACGGTAGTCAATTTCTATTATCGATAATGAAATTTGATATGCTTGTTTTTAAGTAGTCCAAAACCTGCAAAGTATTATAAAAGAAAATTTAAAGTTCCGTACACCTTTAACTGTGTGTTTGGGTACCATTCTGGGAAAGAGAGAGTTGCGCTGCGCTGGGGGGATGAACAGGAGGTCTCTCAGTTGTTGGTACTGTTATTTGGATCTTCCAACATCCTCCTATTTCTGGCTTTGTTCGTTAAAACGTAGAAAATTTTGTTTTCTTTCTCCTCACACCACGCAGTCCAACTGACCTATCCACTAAAGTAAAAGGCCTTGGTGTACTTACCTTCTATGCTTTTTGGTGCAGTTGGGGAGGATCAAGCAGGCCTGACTTCACTTGTGAAACTACTGAAGGTCAGTTGTCACACATATGCACCAGTTATATGTTTTTGAGTTGAAAACTTCAATGATAATTCTTGATTGCAATTTTATTGGCATAATTGACTCTTGATGACAGAGGTTTGCCTACTATTTGCCTACTAAAAAAGTAAAGCAATGAGATGTAAACTATGTAGTGGATGATGGTTTTGTAAGGGTAAGCCACAGGCTTGCCCTCTAATATGGAAAACAAGGTAAATTCAGTGAATCAGATCTCTGCCCTTTCTTAGAGATTTCGACAAACTCTCACTTTTACCTTTCTAAGCTTTTGCTAAATCTTAACCAGATTGATATCTATTGGAGTCCTTGGGACCTTATAGGGTCTTGTTTTAGAAGTGTTGGAGTTTGTATGTAGAGGACAAGTTCTTTATGTCCAGTATTCTAGATAACCAGGGTGTCGTGCTTATAGAGATGGGTTATGGGGGCTTTATCTATGGCCTACACTCGGTCATTTTAGGGTGAAAGGTTCACTATCCATCCAATTAGGGAGATTAGCTCTTGTAGCGTTTTCAGTAATTTAGGTGAAAAAGTCACGTTACCTGCCTTTTATTATGTAAATGAAGGTAGAAGGAGATGAACTATGAAACTATGAAGAAAAGGCAGAAGACCAATTGCTACAATTAATATAAAAAGGAAGAAAGTGTGAGTAATAATCGATTTCTTGTAGTTATTCTCATGTTAGCCATTTTATCATCCTTACGGGGACTAGAAAGCTTAAGGTTTCTCAATTGAAGGCTGGATTTTGGGAGAACATCATATCTAGGTAATTAAAACTATCCATTTCATAGAAAGACACATTTGTGAACATGCATGACTGGTTTATGGAAGCCATGACATCATTTTCAGTCCGCTTGAATTGGATTGTTAGCTTTGTTGTTTGCATGGCTGTTTGGTATGCCTGACAAAATGTGAGCAATTGCCTGAACTATAGTTGTTATACTGCTCTCAGCACTGCGTTAGGCATGTTTTTTGGTACTGTGCTTTTGCTTGCATTCTTGCTGAGCTTCTCTCTCCCTGATTCTCAATTTCGATGCCCACCTGAAGCTAATTTTCAGGTGCACGTAGTCTTTTTACATTTCTATTTGAGCAGCATCTTAACACATACTTTTATTCCTCTCTTTATTTTTAATGCAGGCTTGCAATCATTTTTCTTTTAGTTGCGGTGTTCTCTGATGCGATATACGGATCATCTCCGAACATGATTTGAAGCAACTGACCTCTAGGATGGTTGCATTTGCATCAACATGTGTAGTGTATTTGTATAATGCCAATTTGTACTCAGGATAAATGTCAAGCTTTTTGCTACGTAGTTATGTTCTCACTTTGTAACCAACTAAATCTTTGGAATGTATAGCATTAGTTTTATTTATTAGATGAAGTCTTTTTTTTATTATTTGTGGCTGATCTTTCTATTATTTGTCACTAAATGAAATCTTTCTATTATTTTTCGTTAATGCTCATCGAAGAACAAAAGATTCATCGTTAAAGGGGCAACAAGTAATGACAAATCTTTTTGTCGTTGAATGTAGTTTTCAATGACGAAGTCGAGATGTCAAGGAAAAAATTGTGACGAGCAAGGTTTTGTTGACGAACATAAGTTCGTCAACAAATGTCACCATTATCGACGAAGCCAATATGTCAAGGAAGAATTGTGATGATCAAGGTTTTTGTGACGAACTTGAGTTCGTCAACAAATGTCACTATTATCGACGAAGCTAAGAAGTCGAGGAAAAAAATAGTGACGATGAATGATTTGTTGACGAACTTGGGTTCGTCGATAAAGTAACCCATTCTTGACGAACTTGAACATCCAGCGACAAATTCGGGTGACCTATTTTGACGAAATAATTCGTCGTTAAATATCAGACATTCCTTGACGAAGTAAAAAATCGTCAATAAATATGATTTTTATTGACGAACACAATATTCGTCGAAAAATACATTTCTTGACGGCGAGTCTTTGACGAACTTCGTGACGAATTTTTTTCGTCACTGTATGTATTTCTTGACGAATATGCGACCTTCCTCGACGAACTGTGTTCGTCGCTAAATGCCAAATTTCTTGTAGTGACTCCACCAAAGCTTTTGCTTCTTCAAAGTATAGGTCGAGCGAGGGTGCTCGACTTCTTTGCTAACTCTTTAAGTGACGAAGAAAGAGTTAGAGTTAAAGTAAAAATAGATAACGTTGTGTGAATGGTAGAATAAACCATAAAAAACACATAGTGAACAAAGTACCATCAATAGAACAAAAGATAGAGTACATACAATGCCCTTAAAAGGGCATCAAAATACTCAGTCTAAAAAGAAATAAAGAGCCTACAAGATGAAGACTAGATCTAAGGCTCGGAGGCAACGCCTGAAGGACCATCCTTTGGAGGATGAGTTCATACGTGGAAATTGAAACCAACATTCTGTCCGAGCAGAATGTTGGCCGAACACTCTGCCCGAGCAGAGTGACCAAAGCTTGGACCAACATTCTGTTCAAACAAAATGTTGGCCGAACAGAATGTTGGCCGAGCACTCCGCCCAAGCAGAGAACCAACTTCATACCCTTTGTGCTCGGATGAAGCATAAAGGAACCGAAGCATCATGCCCGAACAGATTGGGAATAAACCCGTTCTGCTCGGACAAGCCATGTCCGAGCAGAATGATCACCGAACTCGTCGCCCGTGCAGACATCTTAACTCCATTTCCTTTGTGCTCTCAAGAGCCCGTGGGTAAAACTCTACGGAGTTTGACTAAAGAAAGTTCTCGAGTGGAGGTCAAAGGAATTTTTTATAAGTAGAGCTTCCAACTGAAGTCTTTTGGAGGAAAGGAGGTTTTCTATGGATAGAGCTCGGAAAACTATCCGAAATAAAAAAAAAATTCACCTCAAACGGATATCCGAGCAAAAAGTTATGGACTTTTCAAGTTCTCAAGTGATAGTACAAGTGTATTTTCTGCTCGGATTTAACAAACGTGACCGAGCAGCCCAGTGGCGTTTCGTTCTCATTCCGCGCGCGAGGTCAAGGGTTCGAATCTGCTCGGACACATGAGCAATAAAGAGTTCTGTACTTTTTAAACAAAGAGTTCATTAGATTGGGCCTCTCCACCATCAGGCCCGCGTCCGCGCAGCAAGCCCGCACAGCATGTCCGAGCAGATCGTGGTCCGAGCCCAACGACCGAGCAGAATGTTGGGGCTTCTCAGCTCGGGCCATAGTCCGAGCAGGCCATGGTCAGACCAGAAAAAATCCGAGCAGATCGTGGTCCGAGCCCAACGTCCGAGCAGAACATGGTCCGAGCAGAAAAATCCGAACAGGCCCATAGTCCGAGCAGAACATGGTCCGAGCAGAATAATCCGAGCAGAACATGGTCCGAGCAGAAAAATCCAAACAGACCCATAGTCCGAGCAAAACATGGTCCGAGCGGAAAAAATCCGAACAGAACTCTGCCCGAGCAGAACCTTGTCCGAGCAGAGCACTCTTTGAATATTTGAAATGTATTCAATTCTGTTTTTGGCATATTTTGCTATCACCAGTGAAAAAAGTGTGCTTCCACCCGCTTCATTAACGCTGGTAAAAGCATAGCTAAAAATATCCCTCCAATTTACGGACGACACGTGGCAGTTGTGACACGTAACCCATACTGGCTCATTACTGATATGGCACTTACCGTATCAGTCACCGGGCAGAATCCTAAAGAGACTCTGACTCTATCAGCTCAGATTCACATGAGATCCTCTAGGATCCTAATTAGATTCTGATTAGAGTTAGTCAAAGCCCAGTCCTACTAGGACTCCTCTTTCTACCACTATATAAAGGGGTCAAGCCCCTCAGGTAAAGACAAGTTCACACACATACACATTGTGTCTTTATCGCTTCTCAGAGTTCTACCTTGTTAGCCATCTCTGACTTAAGCATCGGAGCGTTCCCCCACCAGAACCCCACCCGGCGGTCACTCCGTGTTCTCTTTTGCAAGCCTGATTTCTGGTGTGGTTCTCGATCCAGTTTTTAGCTGCAACACGGCTGAACTAGAGGGAGTTCTCTGTCACTATTACATTTTCTCTGGAATCTTCTTGTTGACATATTTGGGTGTGATGATTTTGGAGTGGAGCTTAGTAGTGGCAGATGATATAGGTGGTCGTGGTTGGTGATGAAAGGAGACATCCGAATTTGGGTATTGATGAGTTCTGGTGGTGGGCTTTGTTAGTGTGTCGTGAGGTGGTTCCATGATGGCTGGCCATGGGTGGTTGGTGAGGGTAGTGCGGAGTGGAGTTGGGTGGCAGCTGTGGTGGCCATGGTCATTGTGGTGAGTAGAGATTAGTAGCGGAAGAATGCCGCGATCAGGCGGAAGATGCCGGTGATCAGGCTTGGCGGATCTGTTATTTTTTTGGTTAAGTTATTTAGTATGTGAGGTCAATAGTTCTTCAATATGAGGCAGTCTCTTGGTTCAAGTGGAAGGTGGTTTGGGTGCATCACTTCACTTATTCAAGCTTTGCCCCTTATGGAAGCCTAGAATTCCCTTGCGCAAGGGTGGTGCTAGATCAGGGCACGAGTGAGATTCTGTTGACAAGGAAAAAGAATTGTCATCAACATGGATTGCCCTCACGCGGTTTCTGCTTTCACGACCTGGCCTGGCTTTGAAGAGTTGAAGGTTGAAGGTGGGTGAAAGTTGAAGGTGAGTGTGTGGAAGGGGTAAATTACAAAGGGCTGTATTGTCATTTTAAAAATGCACTGACATAAGCAAAAGAAGTATGGACTACAAACGGCGTTTTACCCTTCGGAAAGGTATATGCGTTATGAATCTTTAGATTCTGATCTGACATGTAATATTTGGAAAGTTGGCGGGGTTGACTGTAATTACCACCTAACCTTAAGAGGTTTACTGATGTTATCCCTTCTTTTTATCTATTACAACCAAATAAGAGGGAAAAATATTTAGATACGTAGAGCAACATTTTACTCTTACTTCAAGTTGCATCCAGACTTCTAAGGTGCTGACATAACCTGCAAGACCTATAAAAGCGAAATTTATATAGGTATGAATTGCTGAAATATACATTTTAAACATGTTAGGTGCAAGAGACGAGGCCTTATAGATGGTGTTTCTGTTTACATTCCTGACCAACTGTTCCTAATAAACTGTATCTGTATCGACAATGTTATGATACCGCAAAATAGTATTGTACTATTTAAAGTGCATTGCAGTCATTTCCAAGTTTTTTGCCTCCTAACAGATATTCTAAGGACACATCCTAGCATTTACTTAACCTCTGAATTTCCTTGCTGCAACTTGTGTCTTTAAAATTTCTCTTGGGGTTTTGCGTCTTCTATTTTCAAGCTCATCCTTATTCTTGTTCCCCATTTTTTCTCTTTTGCATTTGGGGTGCATCTCATCGATTAGCTAAGCGATCAAGAGGATCTTATTGTATGGATGCGTACTGCTGCTCTTCCCAGCTTCCGCAAGTTGTATGGAAGAATAGAAGAGGACTTGAACGTGGATGATGTTGTAGTGGTAAACCTCTTGAACAACTACAACACATACAGTTTTGGTGGAACAAAGAAGCTTGTTCTCTCAACATCAAGCTGGTTGGGAGGGAGGAATAATTTCCTCGGAATGGCTTACACTTCGGTTGGCTTCTCCTCCATATTAATTGCTTTCGTCTTCCTGTTACTTCACGTGAGAAATCCAAGGTATACTTGTTTACCCAGCACAAGTTTACGTTGATATTTCTGCATATTTTTTATACTTTATATTTTAACAGATAAACCTCATAGGTGCAGCTAAAGGCTACTATTAAGTCCTATGACTTAACTCATACTTCGTTATTTACAGTATATGTTTATTAGAAGAGCAGAGGAAGATGCTTGGAACATCTCTGTCATGATTAAAACTGCTGTATGGCTTTGGGTTTGCAACCGTTGATCTTACAATCGGCTGAATTTGTCCCCATGTAAAATTCGAGTTAGTGGTGAATATTCTTTAGAGAGATTTTACTCTAATTTACTAATGATACCACTCATAGGCCTTTAGTAGGATATTTGGTGATACCACTCATAGGCCTTTACAGTATATGTTCATCTGAAATGCGCACTGAACATTTCATATTCATAACACTCTCACATTGATGTGTGATTTCTTAGACGGCAACTGCATGGGTCCCAATGCTAACCTAAGGTCGATGTCATATGCCAATTAAAGAACATATATTTTTTTATGTTCTCAAACAAGGTTGCTACATACCTAGTAACACAACTATTTCCACTACAATTTTGGGAAAATCCTAAAATCCAAAGAGCTCAAGTTTTTGAGTAAATAGAAATATATACCACGAAACAAAAATAAAATGTACAAATAGCAAGTAACAGTGGATGACAGTCTGATCGCACGAACTAGCAGAAGTAGAAGGAAGACATAAAGAGCTCAAATGTTGAAACTATGGCCTGCCCACATGAATCTCTTATCTACTTATCAGAATTTTCACTATCGTTTTTAGCAATAAGTGGCAGGTTTATTTTCTTTTTTGACGGGTTCATTCTTTAGCACAACAGTGATAATATCCAAAGCAAAAATATCACTTAACCCTTGAGATTCTGGAGGTGGAAGTAGCCCAAATCAGTCTGTTCATATTGCATGTGACGAATAAGTGAGTGGCAGTTTTAGAGGGATGATCGTAAAGGGGGTAGCTCGCTTCAGCTTCTACGCTATGGTTTGCAATGGATTGGTAGAAGGGAAGAAGGTTCCAAGCTATTTTCCAAATCAAGATATCATGGCGTTCAAGGATTTTGGCCGACCACACGTTCTTCCAAAAATGAGAGGGAAAGATGTGTTGGGGGTAGATTTATGCTCATTGGGTTTTAGATAAGCAGATTTGGTGGTGAATTTACCAGTTCTGTTGGGGGTCCAAGCTATTAGGTCTTGGGTTTGAGTTGAGGGATCTGAATTTTCTTGATGGCTTCAATAGTGAAGTTACTGAAAAGCATTTGGATTTTGGGCAGATTCTAGCTTTCTGTCAAAGGGGGATATGAGGTCTACTACCAGGGAGCTGTTGGGGTTGCAATTGGTTGTTCTTATAGGGGCAAAACCTTCTTTGAATGGTATCCAAGGATCCTTCCAGATGTTGGTTGAGTAGCCATCACAATATGCTAAGGAAATATCTCCGGTATATGCAACAAATCTACAAATCAACGACAGAGAAACTAATTAAGAGCCGTATCATAACATCGTCGTCATAGATTATATCTCCTAGAACACTAGCAACCGATCGATTTGTTAAGCAAACCTGCATTGCAAGCAAAATAAGGATTACAATACAAATTCACGAACTCAGTTAAAGACATGAAAGAAATATTATGTTGCTGTACTTTTCTGCCAACTGTTCTGGCGTGTAAACAATAAACATGAAAAAGAAAACACACCAGATCTTATAACATAGAGAATCTTCCAATTACAACAACTGGTAGAACTTATGCAATTAGATCTAGATGCCCGTGTTTAGTAACTTGAAATATAAAAAATAAAAAAAAAGAGACATGTTTGCAATTTGTTCCCTCTTGATCATACCCAAGTGATCCGTATTTGATTCTGCCTCTTCTGACTATATCATCACCCTTTTTCCACATCCTTCTCCGCCCACTGTGTAATCCAAGCCTTACTTGCACTAACACAAGCTTTTTGGCTTGTATATGTTTAACTCAATTTTATATGCTAAAAGTAATAGCTGAAGACAAAAAATGTACTTATTTGTGACGGGGATTCACCCCTACAGATTCATCACCCACTTGTAAGTTGTAATGAGTCGGTACCCCCATCTCCAATTCACTCTCTCACGGTGAGCGCGTCACCCATCGGATTAAAGCTCCAAGTTCCAATGCAACAGCGGCTTTTAGAAACTGAGCTTTGTCCTTCGCTCTGTCCTTAGCTTTGTCCTTCGCTCCAATTACCAGATGTCGCTCCACCAGATCTACCACTCCCCCCACAGCTTCTATAAATACACCATTCAATCCATCTCCCAATTCGCATCGCCCCCATATCTATCCATCTATCTCACCAAGAAACAGTCAATCAGACTCCCATGGCAGAAACCCTCTCTCTTGTCTCTCTTGCCCTCCACTTCGCAAGTGTCATTCTTCTCTTGTCAGCAGGTGATGAACCACAATTAGTAGCAGCATCATTTCACACACACACTCTCCCACAAACACACGCGCACACACTATGTATGTGCAGAACCCACGAAGCTTGAGATGGACTTCCGAGATTGGGGTCACGTCTACACCCAAAGGAATTGCTTTGTGTCAAGATTATGTTTAATTTCCTTTTCTAGTCGATCTAATAGTTATAGTCCATCGATCTTTCTGCACCATCAAAATTCGCACAAACTCCATCCATACATAAGTGTAATTGCAGAACCCATGAAGTTCTGCTTCGCTGCCACGATTGCTTTGTCTCAAGATCATGTTTCCTTTTTGAGTTTTTAATACACCTTCCTGTCTTTTTGCAGCAGCCGTATACTCAACAAGTTTGGAGCTGACAAACGGGTGCACCTCCACTGTTTGGCCAGGGGTGGTCTCAGGCCACGGGACGCCGCCCCTCACCGTCACCATTTTCACGCTTGAACCGGGCGAGTCAGCTTCCCTTTTTATCCCTGCCTCATGGTCCGGTCTGCTCTGGGCTCGCACTCTCTGCTCCTACGACCTCACCGGTCGGTTCAACTGCCTCAACGGAGATTGTGGAACCGGGTCCGAAGAATGCGCCTCGGTGCAGACCGTCCCGCCGGTGACGGTAGCCATGTTCAACATGGGCGGCAATGGCGGACTGGACTTCTACGGCGTGAGTGCCGCGCACGGTTACAATTTGGCAATCTTGGTGGTGCCTCAGGGCGATGACGAGGGGAATTGTATGGCCACAGCCTGCGTCGACGCTCCCGACGGCCCTTCCGAAACAGGCAGCGCGAGCACTACCACTTGCTTTGCGTTTGGTGATCCCGAGAATTGCTGTAGCGGGGCTTACGCGCCGCCCGGTACATGCAAGCCAAGCTATTATTCTTCGTATTTCGGAAGTAGGTGTCCTTGGGCTTACGTGGATGATGATGGGAAAGAGGAGAACAGAACGTTTGCTTGCTCCCGCGCTGACTACCGCATAACCTTTTGTCCCCATCCTGTTCTAGCCACCGGGTAAATCTCGACTAAATTTAATCCTGTCCTGCGTATTTTGTTAGTTTAGGGATAATTTCGGGTCGGTTACTGAGTACCCGGTTATATGCTTATATATATATATATATATATATCTATATATATATACTAGCTAAAACCCCGTGTTACGCACGGGCACGTAATCACATAATTCTATTCATTTATTTTGACGGACAAACTCAATGCGTATAACTGTGTGTGGTCGCATTGTAATTTCTAAAACTTGGTACATTACGTCCATGAAAATGATTTCTTTTTTGAACTATAACTGCAGCAACTTCTTTTGGCTAGTATTCAACATTAAGTTTTTATACATGAATTTATGCGAAAAATACTCTATTTGAGCTAGAAACAAAATAGTGACCTATGGCCTCTAATTTTGACGTCGCCTTCATCTGCCTCTAACTTACCAATAGAGGTGGACTTAACACCGAGTTGAAGCATAAGCTAACCTATACCTATAGTACGAACTTTAGTGCTGAATTTTAGAAATAAACTCGTAATAAATTGCACAGTATTGCTAAAAATAATTAATAATTGTGTTCGATTTTAGTCATTTGAGCATTTAAAATTTAGTGACACATAGCGAAAATACATAAATTGACAAAAGTGTAACTCAAAATGCTAAAAATAACGCACACATATGACTTTCATGTGCTTACGATAACTTTAATCAGTTTCGTATGATGTTGTAAATGTGTTTATCAAGAGTGTTAGTAACCGTATGGAAAACAAATAGCTGAAAAGTATAAAGGCAAAAGAATACAAACTTGAAATTATATCCAATTGGATTCTGAAGCCCAAATGCCATGATGATTGATGAAATTCTAGTATTCAAGAACCCTTTTCCATGCTCCACTCACAGCTTTCACCCACACCCAGCCACACCTTCCACCACCGCGCACTTCATCCCCCAAAATCCCATTAACCCCAACTCAGCCCACCGTCTTACCACCATTCTACCTCCACGTCCTTCAAAATCCCCTCCACCCACGTAGCCTGCCAAGCGATTGTCTTACCAAAATTTCCCCCACCGCGCAGAAGCCCCTCCCGATGACGCCTAAACCTTTCTGCGACGACCTCACTTTCCTCTTTCCCCGTCCGCAGCTCCCCACCAGACGCCAGCCTGCCACCGCCCCTTCCCTCTCTTTTCTACTTTCTCCATTCTTCGCCCTCCCCCCGCCCCCCTGTAACCACCCCTATCCCACGCACCCATAGATGGCAGTTGTTTTCACAGCATGCTCGGCGCCCCGCCTCCACACAACCCCTTACCGCCGCCACATACCTAGCCACCACACGCACCAAATACACCCGCAAACACACGCAAATACAGCCCCCATAGAGAGTCTCCACCATCGCACAACCACATCCTCCACCCATCCCACTTCACCCCACACCCATACCCACAAGCACGACACACTCAACCAAATAAATGACAATATTAAGATGAGCGTACATCTTATAAGCCTGTCGTTTCAAATGAGAATGGTGTGAATCAGTGATTGGACAAAAAACACTGTTAAGAAAAGAGCAAACATAAGGAAAACATACGTGCAGAATACAATACTCAATAATGAGAGAAATCCAAGCCCTTAAAACCAAATGATTCTTGATATTCGGTGGCCCAAATAATGGTTGCCTGCTCCTTCTCAACCAAGTAAATGACAATATTAAGCTGATCGTACATCTTATAAGCCTGTCGTGTCAAATAAGAATGATGTGAATTAGTGATTGCACCAAAAATACTGTTAAGAAAAGAGCAAACAGAAGGAAAAGATATTTGATCGGAAGCCTATGGATGAACTGAGAATATATGGAGAAAGAATCTGAAGTTGAAAGCAAATTGAGAGAGGAGGCAGTTATTGGAAAAGAATAAGAAGACGTGTAGATGGCAGTTGTTTTGGCTAAAACAAAGGAGATAATGGGCTAAAACATAGGGGAATGAAATGGATTATTATTATTCCTCAACCAATAGATTTTTTACACGTAGCTATAGTTATTAAGGATAATTCAAAAATTCTAGAAAAATGGATTGGTACTTTGGTGGACAAAGACCTTGCCAATCGAATCCTATTATATATATAGATAGATAGATATATATATATATATGACTTTTAGGGTTAAAATGTCTTATTCTCTCCTCTTCTCACTTGCTTTCGCCGCCCCTGCCTCTCAACTCTCCCTCACAGATTCCTTCTCACAGGTTCCCTCTCTCAAGTTTCTCTCTTTCTCACGGATCTACTAACGTCACGTTCACCCACGGCGCAACGTCTGTCAGTCTCGATCACCGCATCTCCGCCGCCACCGATCCGTCCCCACCGTGGCCCCATCGCCACCGATCCGTTACCACCGTGGCCAGTCGCCATCGATCGGTCATAACCGTGGCCCCATCGCGGTGGCCACCGTCGCCGACCGTCACTCCGTCGTTTTGTGGTTGTTGCCTGTTGGGTAGACTTCCAATCAGTGGATCTTGATGGTTGGGTGTTCTCGATGTGCAGATTTATCTTTTTTTAAATATTATTCAAGTCTGATCTTTTAAAAAAAATTATCAAAAATTGATGATTACCCTACCTACAGGGGTACGGTACGGACCCGTTTTTACCCTTACCTGACCAGGTTTTACCCGTAGCCGCCTGTTTGCCGGGTCTAGTTTTGAATAACATAAGTTTGAATTTTCCAAGAGAAAAATGGTGTTAGAGAGCTGTAGAAGCAGAATATCGAGATCAATGAACATCTTGTAAACATGTTTCATACTCTTGTTCTATGTCTCAACGCATTCTTTGTTGTTGGTAATGCAGTAACAAGGTTGCTACAGGAGCTGGAACACGGCCATCTTCTGCTCGGAAAACCAAAAGGGTCATCATTATCGTATTGGTGGTGGTTGTTGCGGTTATAGCACTTTTATTAACCGCCAAGGAGATTTTAGACCCCATACTGGCAATTAGTATTGTATCAGCTATATATACCGCTCTAGGCCTATTGTTTGCCTTATAAGAATTCTTGGTTGGATTCATTCAGGCAAATCTTACATGTGTGTTTAATTTCTTATTTTTCTCCTTTGTTTTTGGATGTCAATAAAAGGAGTAAAATATGTTGATGTTTCAGGTAATATACTGGCACGTTTTGTATGTTTGTCAAAGGTTCTCAAACCACACGTTTTTGTTATATTGTTTAATATCAACGAACTCTTCCCACTTGACTTTCTCAGAATATATCTAATACATGTGATGTTGATGTGATTGATTGTTCCAACTTAACTTTTACTTGCAAAAGGATACGTTTATTATGTTAAATATTGATTTTGAGATTTTGTATGTATTGGTTTGTGGGAAATATGTCTTGGGGTCAAGAACGCAATCAAACATTTTTTGCTCGATAGCTTCAGCTTATATGAGCTCAAGTTTGTAGTCTATGGTCTCAATGCTCATTTTACACCTTTATAATCAACATAGTGTCTAAGAGAGGTTATAATTTAATCCACAAGTATTAGATCATATAACTTTCTTGCTTCAGCTTCAGCTTCAGCATGAATGATAGCCTGGCGACACCCATGCGTGTAGCGAATGGGGTTCTAACTAGTGCTATAAAATGGTAATAGCACACCCATTGCCCTTCCTCTCCGGTTCTTCTTTCTGTTACTCTCCCTCACCCTCACCCTCACCCTCACCACCCCCACACACTCCCTGTCAAAGTGTGTACATGCATATTTATCATATCTGGGCAACTAGAGCTGTCGTTTTGAGACATGCCATCCCAATCAAACAATTTCTTTGGGTTGTAGTTTGGATCAGTATCTTATTTGATTCGAGAAGTCAATTTTGTGTATTACTTTGTGAGGTTACTGCTCTTTACCCGTTAATCAGTGGTAGAAGAAATAGTCTAAAGGTAGTAGAATCTTAAACTGCTTACTATTAGTGTAAAATAATATGAAAGGTGGCTGAAATTGGGACATTCAAAGCACCATATGGACCCACTTGCTTTGACCATAATTACAATTGCGTAGATTGCAATTAAATGGACAACCTGATTCTTCTTGCTTTCCTGCGCACGAGTGGGATGTGTGCATGGAGGGTACGGGATCTATGATCAGATAGCTTATTAGACGACAAAGAAACGTCACTGAGTGGAGGGCAAAGAAACGTCACTGAGTGGTTAACCAAAATTATTTTCGGTTAGTGCCCATGAAAAAGATCTTCAATATACTTAACTTTAGTTATAAGCTCGAAGGTCAGTCTTGGTAAAATTGTTATGCCAAAATACTACCCATTTATCTTTTGTTGGGTTGTTCTCAAAGCCGAATAGTGGATCAGTGCTTGTTAGGGATTTAAATTTCTTTCTTTGGATCTCCTCCTTTTGTTTGTTAAATAAATATATAAATAAATAAAGTTCAAATCTAATGACAGCTAAACGACGCAATAAAACAAAATCAAGACCTTCTGATGGCCATGGTATATATATTACTCAAAAGTAGAATTCAGGTACTTGAGGAAGTATCACCGCTAGGCGCTAGCTAGTGATCACTTCTTCTTACAACCATACATCAACAAACAATTGTTGATGTATGAGAATTGAGAAGAGATAAATGCTTGAAGCTTAGGTCCCGTACGTTTACGAAATTCGTTTTTTGTTTTTAGTAATGATAATGAAAAAAATTCTTTTTTTGCGTACTTTTACCATTTTCTGTTTTCGTTTTGAATAAAATTACTCAAATAGTAACAAAAAACTGAAAACACCTCAAAGGTGTTTTCAGCTTTTTTCACTCAAAACTTAACCCAATATGAGAAAAAATAGCTAATTTTTTTTTGGTGAAAATGATAAAAGTACAAGAACGGATTTTCAAACTGAATATGAAAATCATGAAAACAAATATTGTAAGCGTACGGGGCCTTAGAGTCTTCAATGACAGTATTCCAGTAGGGAGCAGATTGCGATGTTATCGTCATGATGTATCCCACGTAGACATCACTAACAACCATACTGCCCACGTGGACATCACTAACAACCATACTGCCCACGTGGACATCACTAACACAAGCACAATTAACATCCCTTCAGACGTATCCTAGCAGATTTTTCCACACATCCTACAAACAGGCTAAGTCTCGTGCGCGCGCGCGTGTGTGAGAGAGATGTCTTCTACTTATCATCAAGTAGCCATCGTTTCAAGGCTGAATCCACTTTGATTCTAATACGGAAAGACTTAAACACTAAGTAAAAGTTTCAAGGTAGAGTCACTTTCACAATGCATGAGACTCTCACCTTTTGTTTACTGTCTAAGTTGTGAATTTTTTATTAAAATAAGTGGGGGATTGTTGAAGTATTTTAACAAAAAAATTCTCTTTTCTTTTCAAGATTGGTTTTGAAAAAACATTGAAGTGCTTTAGTCCCACATTGTTTGAAAATGGCAAGTCAAAATTTTCTTACAAACTTAAACTTTTGGAAAGTTCTTGTTCCACATTGGCTATTGTAAAGGACTTTAAGGAGTATATAAAGTGACTCTCCTTGACTTTTGAGTAAGATGTACTTGAGTTTAAGACTCGCACGCGCAAGGAGAAATGACAAGTGGGGGAGATACGAGTTTTTGCAATTTACAACGGTCACATTTTCTTTTATTACACAACAATCATATTTTTTTATTGCAGCATTTTATTTCTGAAATGAATTTCATATTTATTTCGTTATAACAGATTTCCAACAGCTATTTTTCTTCACCTATAAAAGGAGACATCTTCCTCACTGTTCAAGACACAACTCTCAAGCTTTCTCTTAAGCTCTCTTTTATGATTTCTAAACACTTAGACTTGTGGGCGTTTTGGTAAGGTATCGAGTGAAACTTCTGCTTCATTCGTTTGTGCAGAATTACAAGTGAAGCAATAGTGAAAGCTGGGCTGTTGTATTCCGGAGGGGACGCGTCGATAACCTTACGACACCGGTGGTAATTATCCGAAGGGGTGCGAATCGTCTTAAAAGAACAACTTAGTCCGCGCCTCAGCCAGCTATTGTACATTATTTTAGAGTTGTTCTTGCATGTTTCTTACAACAATTCCAACATCTTGAATACACTTAACTTTTGTTATAAGCTTGAGAGCCGGTCTTGGTTGAGATGACATGCGATTGCGGAGGCGATGCTCATTTTCGAATAGGATTTGGTATATAGATCGCGCTTTGTGGCAGACAATTTTTGTACCATAAAGATGTCACGGAATAATTGTTGGAAGTTGCAAATTAAGAGGCACCTCATTAGATGTAATTTTAGGAAGGATGGGGCTGGGTTGAAGATGCAAATTCTACCAATATAGACATAAGCTCAAGTTTTTGAGGGGCCATATATAGCTAGTATGAATGAAGCTGAGAGGCCTCTGATTAACTACAAATCAACCAACTCTCTGACCGGCGACTTTGGGTATCATCTACATTCATCAGTAAAGCCTTTTTTTTTGGGGGGGGGGGGAGGGGATAAACACAAAATGCTTCTGGGGTTAAAATTTGGTAGAGATAAGTGCAATTTTGTTGTAGTGCAACCGTATTGGTTTTGGTTATAGCAAGTGTTTAGTCTTGACTTTTATTGTCTCTTTATTTTAGATGCCATGGAGACAATCACATAGCAGGCGCTTAGGCAGAAGGGGTTTAACACCACACGGGCTCTGAGGGTTGGCAGGCACCATCATATCATTAAGCTAAGTGTAAAGTACTGGACCTTTATAATAACCACCAGCTTCAAAGTGACCTGAAGTCTCTGTTAGTGCTGTGAACCTTTATGAATATACATACGTCTTTTACAAAAGGTAGAAAAAGAACAAAAGGTACAGTATTTCTTCCCATGTGCTTGCACTTTGTTTTACTTAGGTCTACTCTTAATGTTTCCTTAATCTAACTTTCCGATATGCACCAGCACCAAATTTATGTTCACTCTGAAAACTTTCAAATTACGGACTTCGGTTTATAGCATTATTGCTCTATATAAAATTATTTTCTCACTGATTTCTTGATGTGCTAATACTGTAATTAGGTTCATTTTTTTGGTAGTGTATTGCTACTGATATGAGATACTTTCATAGCTCGGTAAACTTGGCTTTCAGTCTGCACGGGTGCTATGTTGGGAATAACTATTTGGTCAAAGTTGGTCACCGGTGGTTGGAATTCAGAAAGGTTTTGCTTGAAAAAAAGGCAAGAAAGTCTATAGCACAATACTCGAACAAAGGTTTAGACATTTTCTGTCCCTCTTTTTTCCGATCAAGTTCGTCCACCATCGCGAACCCCTCTTTAATTAAGACACGCTTGCTTATGTAAATTGGACACGAGTGGGTCGCTACCATTTCATAGCAACATCTATAAATACATAATGAGCTAACGAAGAGATTATTTTCAAAATTAACTTTCGATGTCATGCCAACTGAACAAATAAAAAACTTGGATGGCTAAATTTGACGATATAGTAAACTTACTTTCCTGACGAACTTTATTCCAATATTACTATGTCAATGGTGTGTTGCTGATATTATAATTGATTAAAATTAGAAAAAAGAGGTACGTTGGGGAACATTAACAAATACTGAATTTTCCAAGTCGTGGCATGTTTACTCAAGATAATTACTGGACTAGATCATGCGAAGGGTAGTAATTAACTATGTTTTTTTTATTTTTGGGGACAATAAGATTCTCTGCAGTTGCCTCAAAAAGTTCCTATTAAGCTAACATTTTCTGTGTAAAGACACTTTGCTACACATACATTTTCTTTTTTTGTTAATTGATAGGAGGGGCGGTACGGAAAGGGCAGTTTTTATGGTTTTGGTGAGACTCAAACCTGCATTAGCGGGGGAGACGATTTTCCTAGCAGTTGAGTTAACATCACTACTCCCATCTACTACTACAATTATGTAAAGTGGCATAAATAAGGTCAATAACCATTTAAAGAGTAAAATAAATTACTTTAATGTTTTATTTATTTTTCTTCCGAATACGTTGGGAATATGCTATAGATATGATTTTGGCCTTTAAAGTAAGATAGGCAAAACATCTACGTGTTCATGCAGGGAAGTCGTTGAGTTACTCGTTAGGTGAAGTGTCCGAGCTAGGAAAAATCATTGCACATATGTGTTAGCAATTTGAATTTGCATTTTAGTTTGTATTTGACTTTTTTTATAATTAATGATTTCAGAGGACTAGAAAATGCTAGTTAAAAATTATTAAGTTTACTCGTAGACTTTTGTTCGTCGTGAAAAGTTCCTTTTACAAATAACAATTTCTCAAAACAGTTCTTGAGGCTAGAGAGATATCGTTCACGGGCATAATCACTAGACCTTTTCATCCTCCTTCTCCTCTCTTGCAGCTCATCACTTTTGTTTGCCAATTAGATTGCCTTCGAGGACCACCAAAGGATATTTTCGTTGATGATTTTGTTGAAAACATGTACAGTGGAACCAGACACACGATGACCTGATTCCACTGTTTTCGTACAACGGTTGCAAAAGTGGTCGTTGAAAAATAATTTAGATACGTCGTGTTACTACGGTCTTCAACTGCAGTCATTGTAGAACTGATTTCATGCAGTGTGGCACCACTTGAGGTGTCAAAGCCATATACTTCCAAAAACCCAACAAGTGCACCTTGGCGAGCATGGCAAACAAGATGTGGCAATCTTCAAATGAGAGTGCATTGATGACTAGTTCAAATCTAATGAAGGTGAAAAAGTTCAACTCGAGGAAGTTCAAAAGCAGCTAAATGACGCAAAATATAAAACTCAAGACCTTTTGATTACTAAAAGGAAAAATTCAGATGCTTGAGGAAGTATCACCGCTGGCTACTTATCACTACTTCTTACAACCATACATCAACAAACGATGTCACCTTTGATTGAAAAAGAAAGTTCTTGAAAAAAGTTATTTCCAGGTTTTATTTATTTAGATTTCTGTAAGACCAACTGACCAAGTATTTCACTTACAAGATCTCTTTTCTTTTGAGCCGCCCCCTTCCCTCTGAACTGTCGAATCGAATGACCTATATACCCTTTCTTTTTAAGAATTCAGATCTGACGTGGTCTCCCACTCTCCCTGACGTCAGTGCTTACGCACTCAGGTGATGACTTATGCATATGCATATGTAAACGTGGACGGTGGAGATGGTCACAGTGCCCTTAAAGAAAACCCTTTAATTTTATTTTTTTTGGTGCAGTATAAAGAAAACTCTTTATGTACCCCCAAAAAAACGGATGATGTATATGGCAGAAACCCTCTCTCTCGCCCACCTCTTCGCCAATGCCATTAAAGAAGATCGGGTTGGTCTAGGAGTCCGTATCAGATGTAGATCGGGTAGCTCCGGTCCCCCAAATCCATGTCAACAACCGTAGGAACTCCAGAACTTGCTAGACTCTGCACCTGATCCATAACCTGAGTTGCCGAACTCGCGGACACCCTCAAGCCTCAGCGGCAGGGGCGGAGCACAAGCATGACCGGGGGGGGGGGCGCATGGCACCCCCCCACCCCACCCCCACCCACCAAAGTTTCAGATTTTTTTGTTGTTGTTTTAAATAATGGGTAATTATGTTTAAAATATTTACTAAAATGCCACAATATTATAAATGAATGTATTAGAGTTTTAATTTTGTTATGTTTTTACTTTTTGTGACACCGGCCGTCGTAGTCTTTATCTTCCTCGTTCTTTTGTCTATCTTCATTATTTCAAATTCTAAATCTCCAGATCATAAAGAAAATACTAATAGATCATGGTTAGTTATTTTATTTTTTTCATTTTTTAGTTTAAATTCTTATAATATATTATACGTGACTATTGTCATCATATAATTGGTAATCGCACCAGTGACACATATATCCAATCAGAGTTATGTTTCTTTCACGCAACATTAATAGTTTGGTTGACGTTGAATCACTTTATCATGTTAAATAAATACCTTCGAATACTGATATAATATGATTATTAGTCAAATTGAGCAATTTATTTTGCATTTAACATATTCAATCGTGACGCGAATTCTTTTATGTTGGCCGTCAAATTTTTTTTAAGACTTTTTGGCTCCCTCCCCCCCCCCCCCCACCAGTTGAACTTCCTGGATCCACCCCTGCTCAGCGGCACTATGCTCGACTCGACTCGGCACCGCAAATATCGGAGTGATCCGGAGCCGGAGTTGTGCGACTGGAACGACAAGCTGCAGGGGATGGCTCTAAAGAGAGAACCGTGCTGCTGCTGGCGGCGGGGTTCGAAGAGAGGCAGTGTTTTAAAAAACGGTAGATATGTAACAGGTTTTCAGCTTGCCGATACGGTTACACACCGATATTTCGGTCCTAATCAATTTCACAACAGTATCGCTATCACTGTACTGTTACGGGCTGTAACGCTGATATATACCGTTACGTACCGTAACGCGGTAAGAACCCAGATTATAGATTTTCTTGTCTCCTTCCAAACAAATGTTACAGATCTGACACCTTCAAGTCCAATTTCTCACTTTTTCTCTCTCTATATATACCTCTGCACTCCAAACAACCAACACAATCACAAACGAAGAAAGAGAAAAAGACGGAGGAAGAAGGTCGGCGAGACTGTGCGCTGTCAGGGACTGCAAAAGGAGGAGAACGAAGGAATAAGGTCGGCGTGTCTGCTGTTGCGCTGTACTGCAGCGGCTGAGTCTGTGGGAATGGGGAATGGGGATTGGGGAGTGCAGCCGTGGGCGTGGGAGGTGGGTCTGTAAAGATGATTTTGAGATGAGATGAATGACTTAGGGGCGTATGTTTACAGAAAAAAAAAATCGTGTTCTAAAATCGGACAGTGTACTTTCAGTTTTTTTCGTATTTACTTTTTTTAGTTTTTTTCGTACGTTTATCATTTTTATTTTCATTTTCACCAACTTTTTTGGATTTATATGTTTAGTATTTTCTACCCTGTTTGTATACATTTCTTCCCATTTTAACCCTATATTTAACCTAACAAATTATTTTTATACCCTCTATTTATCTTCCATATATACTTTTTTACTTCTCCGATAAAGTTATCATACAACACAGCACAAATGTCTCCACGTGGGGCCCATCCCAACTCATACGGTTGCCTTTTCCCCTTCCCCTTCCATTTCCCCTTCAGTTGGTCATTGATATACCTGTATTTCTGGAACCATGGAGAGCACAAAAGTCGAATCAAATGCATTTGAAGTACAGTGGGACACAAAGAAGACAATTGACTCGTCGTATTTTCGAGTCGGAGATCTAGGCAAAAGCAATTCTCAACCGTGTAGCCTTTCCCCTTCCCCTTCCTTTCTTCCCTTAGTATTCTGACTATTTCCTGTGCCATCAAGAATAAGGAATAGCCTTTCTTCTCAAGCATATCACATGCCCAGTCCGTTCGCTTACACTCATTCATCAAAGTAATGGTCCTTAGGGGCTGAAAAGAGCCCAGATTCACTTTTTCATTTTCGTGGGTAATGAAGCAGGGATGTTAGACGCGAGCTTCTTGCCCTCTCTTGGTTGGGATTGCTATTAAGGATTGTCGCCTTACCTAGACCGACCTGCGAGGATCATTCCATGTGTGAGAGAGAGAGAGCTATAGGCGACATAGGCCATATGTGTGAGAGAGAGAGAGAGCTATAGGCGACATAGGCATGGCAGAAAAATGTGAACAGTAGAGACAAGAATGGTATTCTTTGACACAGAATACGAGCATTGGAAAAAGAGTGTTTTCATTTTTTTCATTACTGTTTGAATTTTTTTATCCAAAACGAAACTGAAAAAAGATAAAAGTACACGAAAAAATACATCTTTTTCATCATCATTACAAAAACCAAAACGAAATTTTGTAAACACACAGCCCCTTATGGACTTTCTTTGTGTTTTGGATTCTAATATTTTAGTCATCGGCCTTTTTGGATTAAAATAATTGTTTTAAATTAAAACACTTATTTTAATTATTAATACTTGATAATTACTTAGTACGTATTTTTTTTAATATTTCTAGTTCTTTTAAACCATTAAAAGCATTAAAATGAGACACTTTAGGGTCACAATTTTCATATCATTGAGTTTTAAGCATTTTTTAACGTTTAAAAAATTTTCACAGTTGCGATAATTGATTCCCGTTATATAACATTCGATACTCCCAATACCGTTACACCGCGACCGTTACGTATCTCGATTCCACGATTTAAAACCATGGAGAGAGGTGATGTGTGAACTCGTCAGTGACAGTGAGTCGTCACTTCGTCACCGCCGGCTCGTAAATCTAGGCTAAATCTGTAGACTGTAGACAACCCAAATCTAGATCTGTAGAAAATCATCACTTCGTCGCCGCCAGTGACCGAAACCGGGGCGGTGAGACTGTGAGACCACACACACACACACACACACACACACACACACACACACACACACACACACATATATATATATATATATATATTTATTTATTTATTTATTTATTTATTTATTTATATTTATATATATAATATTTTTTTTCAAAATTTGTGGGGGTACATTAGCCCCCCTCGTACAAGCGTAGCTCCACCCCTGAGCTTGGGAAGCACTGAACCTCTCAAGATTATGCTTAAATGTCCTTTTCTAGTTTCTAGTTATCCCATCTTTCTGTACCCTAATATTCACATGAGTGTGTGAGCAGAACCCATGAAGTTCGGCTTCACAGCCTTGATTGTTTTGTCTCAAGATCATGTTTCCTTTTTGAGTTTTTAACCCATCTTTCTGGTCTTTTTTGCAGCAGGCGTATACTCAACGAGTTTGAAGCTAACAAACAAGTGCACCTACACTGTTTGGCCAGGGGTGGTTCGGGCCACGGGACACCACCCCTCACCACCACTATTTTCACGCTTGAACCGGGCGAGTCAACTTCCATTGATATCCCACCCTCATGGTCCGGTCAGCTCTGGGCTCGCACTCTCTGCTCCTACGACCACACCGGTCGGTTAAACTATCTCACCGGCGATTGCGGAAGCGGTTCTGCAGAGTGGACCACGGTGCAGACCGTGCTGCCCGTGACGGTACCACGTTGGACATCAGCGACAATGGCGGACTGGATTTCTATGGCGTGAATGCCATGCGTGGTTACAATTTCCCTCAGGGCGATGACGAGAGGAATTGTATGGCCACAACCTGCGTCAACGCTCCCGACCGCCCTTCTGAAACAGGTCGCGCGTGCACTACCACTTGCTTTGTGTTTGGTGACCCTGAGAACTGATGTGGCGGGGCGTACAAGCGGCCTGGTACTTGCAAGCCAAGCTATTATTCCTTGTACTTTGGAAGTAGGTGCCCTTGGGCTCACCGCTATGAGGATGATGATGGGAAGGAGAAGAACAGGACCTTTGCTTGCTCCTTGGCTGACTACCACATCACCTTTTGTCCCCGTCCTTCTCCGGCCACCGGGTAAGTCTCGACCAAACTTATCATGTCCTGCGTATTTGTTAGCCTGGTGATGAACATTTTGGACTGCATCACTAATCATCTTCACGCATGGTGATGAAGACCCATTTATGCCATGCGTAGCCAACTCAAATGGAGCGCAACCTATATCACCAGCTCCAAATACGCCCACTTTTCTCTCGCTCCAAAACGGTACAATTTCTAGTAATTACACACCAAAATATTTCGATGAGCTGCCACAGACAGCTAAAAACAAATTTTGAAGTGGCTTTTGCACGAGTATCAAGAAACTGTAAATTTAACGTGGAGCCTGATTTCAATAAACTATACTATCAACGTAAATTACTCTATATTAAACCAATCTAGACAGTTCCGCTAGGGTTCTCATGGACGTTTAATGTAAATTGCCGTTTACAGAGAGAAACGTCACAGCCCCTGCCTCCATTTTTAGCCATCCATCAATACCTTGAAGATCATTATTACCATCAAAGCCCAGATCTGCAGTAGTTCTGAGCCTGGATGGCTCTGAATCAAGAATCTCGCTCGAGGTCTTGCCGATTTTTTTTACAGATGATAAGTTTGAAGCTTCCAGAAGGAGAACGGTGCATGGTTGTGGGTGTTGTACCGTTTCTTGTGGTGGCGACAGGTGATGAACACTACACCAAAACTGGCCTATGGTGACAAGAAGGCCTACGGTATAAAAGGAACCGTAGGTACAAGTTATGTATGCCTACGGTTCATATTGCACCGTGGCTATTCGTGCTGCTTCAGTTTGGAAGAGCAGTCACATGGTCTATCTCTCTCTCTGAGACTTGCCCAGTTGCCAAATGCCAAATACTCTCACCCACTCCCAGACAGGCAGACGGCAGCACTCACCGGCGACGGGCGACAAAGACACACAGACACGGACACGGTAGGGGCTCCTCGAGTTGACTCTTTTTGGCAGAGCTCAGCTCAGATCTGGAACGAACAAGACAACGAGGGGAGGACTTCACCGGTGGACTCGACTACCGAGGTCCGAGGCCGTCTTCAAATTCAGATCTGGAACAACAATCGAAGAAGAAGCAGTGACCGGTGAAGGCGAGAACTCCACCGGCCAATGACCCTCCCCGGTGACGACGCGTTGATGAACGGTGACCTTAGAAGAAGCAGTGACGGGCAGACTGATCAACGAGTGTCGACGGCGAGGCGAGGACTTCGGCGGCAGCGACTCGTTGATGACTGGTGCGGCAATAGTGCACATTCCCCTGTCAGTCGAAAGGTTTCTGGTTTCTCTCATTTCCCATGTCTGCGGCAACAGTGCACTTCCGATATCCTCTTCAGCCTAATTAAGCCACTCCACAGGTAACAATTCTCATTCAATTTCCAATTCCAATTTCAATTTCCAATTCCAATTTGAATTTACACTTTCTTCTTGTTCTTTCTGCGAATTTGTCCCGGTCTCTCTCTCTATTCGTGCTCTTGTAATCTTAGGCCAAGCTTCTACTAGGTCTTATACCTTTGCTAACCAGTAGTGGTGATGGCCAATGTGGGTCGTCTGTTGCTACTGGCCAAAGCGACGATGAGCTCTCCACAAACTATGGGGGGCTTGATTTGGAGGCCTTGAGTCGGTTGGATGGGCGGAGGTGGTCATCTAGCTGTAGGAGTCAAGAAGGGTTGGAGTTAGTTGCTGTGAACCGGGATGGAGAAGAGGAAAGAATGACGAAGAGTATTAGGACCCTGAGCCAGAAGTATAGGCCCATGTTCTTTGAGGAACTGATAGGGCAGAATATTGTGGTTCAGTCCCTCATGAATGCTATTCTTAGGGGAAGGGTTGCTTCTCTTTATCTTTTCCAAGGTCCCCGTGGGACTGGAAAGACATCAACTGCAAGAGTATTAGCTGCTGCTTTGAATTGTCTTGCCAGCAACAAAACTAAGCCTTGTGGGGTTTGTAGGGAATGTTCTGAGTTCATTTTAGGGAATGTTCTGCGTCAGCTACCGTAAGTTAGAGGCTTTAGCCTATAAAGCAGCTTAGTTGTGGCAAGGAAGCGAAGAAAAGTATGCTCTCCAGCTGTTTATTTGTGTTTATCGCTAAATTATTTTTCGCCTGTCTTGTTTATGCTGGTGCTATATGAGGATTTTTTGATTTTATGGGTGATTAAGTATTGAAGATTCGTCAATTTGAGGTAACATGAAGTAATTGAAGGTTTGAAGCCTACTTCGATGGTTATTTACATGTGAATTGTGGTGTTGTTGTGTCGCCAATATGGGGGTTAGATTCGCTCTGGGGTATTACCCGATATGGCTAGGATTCTGAGTTGTTCTAATGCATTTGCTGTTACTTATTTTTTGCTGAATCCTTGCATGCAGTTTTTTTGTGTGTCTTCATGATGCTTGAACTCCTCCTTCTTACATGTCGATTTGGGCCCCCTTCCCTTTACTATCACATATTTTTCTTCCCTCTCCCCCTTGTGCTGATGGTTTACCAAATTGAATGGTTTTCCCCCAATGTTGTGTTTGTTTTGTTGTTTGCTTGTCAAGTGCTCGATGTTTTGCTTCCTTGTGTTTGCATTTAAGTGCTTTAAAGATAATGTACCACTATGGTTAGATCTCTTAATACTAGGGGTGAGCACGGTTCGGTTTGGAGGTCAAATCGCAAACCGAACCGTTATTCTTCGGTTTGAAAAATTGTGAACTGAACCAAACCAAACACCATCAGTTTTAATGGTTCGATTTGGTCGGTTTAAACGGTTCGACTTAGTCGGTTTGGATCGGTTTGTCCATTTAAAGTGATTCATGTGCAAACTATTATTAGAACTAAAAGTGATTAAAAATTGAAGTTATATATTTTCTAAATTGCATATAATCTTGTTAGATTCGATATATAAAATTTTCTTGATGTATAAGAAAGAATGAGAAAATATAAAACATTTATTAGTCACAAAAATTTTGTGTCATTAGTGTTCTCATAATTTTCTTTTCTTATAACTTTCAAGATTTGTATATATGGATTTGCTTACTACCGTATATGTGAAATTGTCAATGAATGTTACTAACGGTTCGGTTTGGAATCGGTTTAGAAAATGTGAACCGTGAACCAAACCGAACCAAGGTCGGTTTGAGAAATGTGAAACCAAACCATTAAGATCTTTGGACGGTTCGGATTGAATTGGTTCGGTTTGGTCGGTTTGAACGGTTTGAACGTTGAACGGTTTGATGCTCACCCTTACTTAATACTGAAGCTGGTGCTTGGCAGGGTACAGTGGTAGCATGGAAATGATTTTCGAAATATTTTTTTTGACAAATAATGAGCTATGCCTACGGTAGTACCGTAGTCATAGGTTGGGAATAAAAATAAGAATACAGCTATGCCTACGCTGGGAATAAGTGGGTTAATACGAATTCGGCATAGGTATATAGGCTACGGTATAACCGTAGGCATAACCTTCAACCCCGTAGGCATAGATCTAGGGCATCGCCACTTCTGGCTACGGTATAGTACCGTAGGGATAGGCTATGCCTACGGGACATGGCACCTATACCTACAGTACTGTACCGTAGGCATAAGCTGGTTTTCTTGTAGTGGAAGACGACAGAGTGTTCACGGCTCCGGCATGTGATTGGCAGTGTCGTCTGGTCTCGAGTGTTGCAGACAATTTGGTGTTGACTCGTTGGTATGGCCGAGAGTTTTCCTCACAATTAAATTAAATGGTTTCATGGGCACCCCCCTTGAAACCCATTTAAACCGGTGGGTTATTGGGTTGTAAAATAGTTGACCCATTAAGACCCAATTATTAAATGGATGGATTTGGGTGACATTTAAACGGGTGGTTTTGGGTGGGTTAATGGGTTTGGGTTGTAATTGACACCCTTACTTAACATCAGTGCCATGTGCCATTAAGTTAGTGTATTGCACCAAAATTACTTTTATAGCTAACATGTAATATCATAACTACTTTTATGCTAGACATTTTGTGGGATCGGCATTATATAATGTAGAGATAAATTTATGTTAGTTGGCCGTGCATAGCACGGAATTTTAGCTAGTCATTCATTATTCATTTTGTTTCTTTACGGATATGGTCATGTAGCCATAATTGTAAAGGTCAAAATAACCCCTTCAGTTATTCACAAATCCAGGATGGGCATGGCCACGTTTTGAGTGGAGCCACGTGGATCAATGCGTGCGTTTGCTGTTTATATGGGGGTTTTAATTGTCTTGGGAGGGGAGACACGAATCCTCGTTGTGGTCCCCATCTCTACTGCTATAAGCAGTTTGGCAATTTGCTGTGGAAAGACGGAATACAAGTGAGGGACCCACTATCTGATTTGAATTCTTAATTATTCTTTCCTTAACTGGGCTTGTGTTGCTAAGTTATCCGATTGGACTAGGAGGGGCGGCGCAGTGTGCGCGTCCGGGGCCTCCACTCTTTGGCATGAAATCTTAGGTCGATAGTTTTGTTACTTTGTTACCTCTTAAAAATTTATAATTTTTAAGAACTTTTTTAAAGTCATTATTCTTTTTTAATATATAAGAAATTATTCACACCACTTAATAATCAAAAAATTCTAACACTTGAGTTTAATTTCACTTCTATCGCTATAGATCTATAGTAATACGTTTATTCCTTTTAAAAATAGTTTATTTATTTTAATTTAATAGTAAAGTGCAAGTACAAAAAATAGAATGCGAATTTCAATATCCGGAAACAAAATTGTGTAATCTTCATCTTTAGTTTTGAACTGTATGCGTTAAGATACTTTTAAAACCTGAGTGCCCACCTCATACAAGATTTCTGGCTCCGCCACCATAAGTGGAGATGATTCATAATCATGCGTGAATTTCTATTCGTTGGTATCGAATAGTAAAAATTAAAGATCCAACTGGCCACGTCATCTGTACATTCCCTCTGTCCCACATATATTGACCACATTTTTTGTGCATGCAGATTAAGGATTTAAGTCATATATTATGTAATTTTTATTCTACCCTTTAGAGGGAGGAGGAAAGAGAGTGGATCATGAGAGAGAACATGAAACTATAGAGTTTGTGCCCATATTTATGGTACAGAAAAGACGGACTAATTAGAAACAAGAAAAAGGAAATTAAACATAATATTGGCACAAAGCATCCTTCATTTGGAAAGGTTGTGCCTCTACGTGACTCTAATAATGGAAGTGCTTCCCAAGTGATCACCCTTATATATATATATATATATATATATATATATATATATATATATATATATATATATGGGGAAAGCGAATATGTTGCTAGCCTTAGGCAAGTTGCCTAAGGCTAGACAATAAAACTACGTAGTTTTAACTCTTCTCTTTTAATTTTTTCTCTTTCCCTGTCATTCTGTCTCATTCATCATATCCACCCATACTACATTGCCGGCAACCTTTGTTGAACAGCCTCCACAACAGCGATCCACCACCCCCATTATCACTAACAACAGCCCCTATAGAGAGACCCACACCGTGTCAGCCATGTAATTGCACAATGTTCTGATTTATTGTTTTGAGATTAAGGAGGCAGTAGGTTCCTTGATTTGGCGGGGGAAAGAGCGATGACAGTGAAGAGAGAGTGAACTGTAGAGGTGGGTTGTGATGATGCTATAGGCTGTTGTGTAACCGGCGAAGGAGGCTGGCTGGCGAAGAAGGGCGGCGAATGGGCAAGCTGGTGGTGACTAATTGTGTGATGTAGTGGGGTGAGAGAGCAGTGGCAGTCTGGGTCAGCGAGATGGGCAATTGGGAATGGTGGAGGAGAAAAGGGCGGTGGGTAGCTGGCTGGAAGGTCGCCGGCGATTGGCGAGGTGCAGTGGACGAGTCGGCAGTTTGGAAGGTCGCCGACGAAATGCGATTGGCCAGCGATGAGAGAAAGAAACAGCCGGCGATGGAGATTCCGTTCGGCGGGGGACTGTGTGGCTGATTGACGGCGTGGCTGATTGACGGCGTGGCTGGCGACTGTGGGCTGCTGATTCACTGTTGCGGTGGAAGGCGAAACGGCCGGCGATGAAGATTTTGTTCGGCGGGGGACCTTGCGGGTGATCCACGATGTGGCTGGCGGCTGTTTAAGGCTAATTTGTGTTGCGGTAGGAGGAAAAAGGGGCGGCAATAGTTGTCTTGCCGGAGTGGAAGATCCCGGCTATGGGAGGAGAGAGATTGCACCGGCGAGCGGCTGATCTGACGAGAGAGAGAAAGAGAGAGAGAGAAATTGACGGAGAATTAACGATAGACACGAAATACTAGCGTAAAACTACGTAGTTTTACGCTCTAGCCTTAGGCAAGTTACCTAAGGCTAGCAGTATATTCGCTATATATATATATATATATATATATATATATATATATATATATATATATATATATGCAGCATGCCGCTTAGGAAACTTTTTTGGTCCCTTAAGTTACGCGGTTTTGGCCAGTAAAATTTTAACTGATATCTGAGTTTTGAAAAAAATTTATTTCTATCTCCCATATAATGACAATTATGATAGTTAAATATTTTTAGTGACTTTTATTTAGTAATGTTAAAAAAAATGTTCCTAAGAATTATCGCTCAAAATGTTAGCAAAAAAAAATATTAAAAATATTTAGCGATTATTTATTATCACTGTATGCAGGTTTGGAACACGGATAATAACAAAAATTTATTCGTTTAGGCCCGAGCTAGTTAACCTTTTTTATATATAAATTAGCTGCCGGGGGTAAAGAACTGAAGAATTTTTCATCTTCTACTTTCCCCTGTAATCACATGTCCAACCTCCGTTCCTCCATCATGCACAAATATCTAACCTCCCATGAGATATACTCCCTCCGTCCCTTAAAAAGTGATCATATTTCCTTTTTGGGCCGTCTCACAAAAAGTGATCACTTCCAAATTAGGAAAGATTCTATAAGTATTTTTACATATTTACCCTTTTTATCATTTTTTTATTCTATTTCTCTCACCACATTTAATACTCTACCAACTCATTTTCTCTCTCATGACCCACCACTTTACACTTTTTTATTATATTTCTCTCACCACATTTAACACTCTACCAACCAATTTTCTCTCTCATGGCCCACTCTCTTCCCCCCTCTCTCTAAAGGGTAAAATGGGAAAGACACACAATATATAACTTAAATTCTTAATCTACGTGCAAAATAAAATGGATCACTTAAAAAGGGACGGAGGGAGTATATTATAAGTGTTGTAAAGTACTCCGTAGTACTCGAACAAGATATTGTAGGTGTTCTGTGATTTTGGATTTTGCAAATCTAAACAAGTTAATAAATGCTTTCTTTTCTTCTGAAAAGACATTTTTTTCCCATATTTCAAAGACCATAGGAATGAAAGGGGAAAAAAATATGGCAAATGAAATCTAATTAACATTATAGTATACTTGGACTTATAAATAACAAATGTAAAAAATGGTGAGAAAATGAGGCTTTCAGTGTGGGCGACATTTGAAATAGTAACCATATTTGGACTTTACGATGTCAACAGCCAAGATAAAATCGCTCAAGTTTGGCCGTGGCCTGCTATTTCCCGCTCTACTTCTGCAATACATAAATCAAGGGATAGATGAGTTAGTCAAATCCAAATCTTTTTAATGGGATTAGAGTCACATATATAATTAGGAGGAATAATTAAGATTGATTATGTCGGACATGTACGTAAGATTTATAGGGAGACTAACCTTATAAGAGTATGTCAAGATCTTTATATATATACATATATATATATATATATATATATATATATATATATATATATATATATATGGGAGCTGATCCATTGACAGCGCTGGCAAAATAGGACATCTTGCTAGCGCGATCTGGCCGTCCATCCCGAAAGATGGACGGCCCAGATCTTTTTTTTTCGTTTTTTTTAAGTCCGTCCGCTACATTATATAGCGGACAATTATTTGACAAAAATACCCTTTGTGCCCATCCGCTACATAATGTAGCGGACAAAGCCCGTACTTTTTTCCTGACCCTTTCTCTCTCCTTTGTCTGATTAATTTTCTGACCATTTCTCTCTCTTTTGTCTGATTAATTGTCCGCTACATTATGTAGCGGACAATTTTCTTTTGTCTGATTAATTGTCCGCTACATTATGTAGCGGATAATTTTCTGACCCTTTCTCTCTCCCCTCTCCTGACATGTTTAATTGTTCTCTCTCTCTCTCATTAATGTCTGACTCTTTCTCTCTCATCTCCCCTCCCTTCTTCTTCTTCTTCTTCTTCTTCTTCTTCTTCTTCTCCTCTCTCTCTCTCTCTCCCCTGTCCATCCTCCTTCCATGCGCATATTAAGGAGAAACTGCCCCATCCTACGCGAGTTTTAGCAGCAAACCACAGATAACAAAGCCACCAACCTCATCTTCCCAGTGTAGTAATTAATGTCCTTAACGATGACAAACAGGTGTGAAATCATCCCTGAAAGTCTCCAGCTCCCTTGATGCCATAAAAGCAGACATATTCACTCTCTCACCCCTGTAAAAGGTGACCCACTAATGACAAAAGATGCTTAGCATCCAGAAATCAGCCACCTCACTTTCATGCAGTGGTTTTGGCTCCTCTCGGTGGAAGCATCTTTCTGGCCTCCACTTCTCATTAGTCACGCGGAAATTGTTCAGCTTCTTGTGCGTTTTTTTCAACAGCCCACATCACGGCCGAGCTCTACTCCGGCGTCGCCGCAGCAGAGGCGTTCGCCTCTTCCCCGAGCTCCGACCACCACAACCAACGCACCCACGAAGACGCGCCCTCGCCACGCGCCCGCTTCATGTGCAGCTCCGCCCTCGCGACGAGGATGCCGCCATTGCCGTGATCCGCATCAAAAAGCTTCACCCTTTGAATCCCATTGTCTTTCATCATCTGGACCACCATTTTCGGTGGCAACTTGTGTGTTGCCATGGTACCCCAGTTCACACAGAGACCATCCACGCGATTCCTTTGCAAAATACCCAGAAACAGAAGGTGTATGGCACACCAATACCAAGCCGCTGACATTGGCGTTTTGAGAGTTAAAGATGGGATTTTTATGTCGTGGGTTGAAAAACTTTTGCAAGAAAGTTATTGGGTTTTGTGGGAAAAAAGGGTGTTGGCGTGTGTGTGTATAGTGGGAAGAAAGCAAACGGTTATCCGGAGGGAGTGGAGTGGGGACAGCGAGAGAGAGAGAAAGAGAGATAGTCAGAACATAAATGAGAAAGAAAGGACAGAGAAAGAGATAGTCAGAAAGTCCGCTACATTATGTAGCGGACAAGTTTTCAGAGAGTATTTTTATCAAAAAATTGTCCGCTACATAATGTAGCGGACGGATTTAAAAAAAAGTCAGAACAGTAGTCTCGATAGTCCGCTACATAATGTAGCGGATGGGCACAAAGGGTATTTTTGTCAAAAAAAAGTCAAATAATTGTCCGCTACATAATGTAGCGGACGTACTTAAAAAAAACGAAAAAAAAAGATCTGGGCCGTCCATCTTTCGGGATGGACGGCCAGATCGCGCTAGCAAGATGTCCTATTTTGCCAGCGCTGTCAATGGATCAGCTCCCTATATATATATATATATATATATATATATATATATATATATATATATAACTATTTTTTAAAAAGTTTTGTCTGAAGCAGTGAACTAGGCTATTACAACAAAAAATAAAAGAGATAGATCCATGATAGAAATAAAGGTGATATCAATTTAAAATACGATATAATGGAACATTTGTTGATTTATGGTTGTAAGAAGAAGTGATCAGTAGCTAGCGGTGATACGTCCTCAAGCGTCTGAATTCTACCTTTGAGAATCTACCATGGCCATGAGAAGGTCTTGATTTTGATTTGTTTTGTCATTTAGCTGCCTTCGAAGTTCCTTGAGCCGAATTTTCTCATTTGAAAATCGCCACATCTTGTCTGACAACTGTCGACATGGTCGCCAAGGAGCACTTTGATGGACCTTGAAGGCAATCTAATTGGCAAACCAAAGTGATGAGTTGCAATAGAGGAGAAGAAGGATAGAAAGGTCCGGTGATTATGCCAGCGAACGATATCTCTCTAGCCTCAAGAACGGTTTTGAAAAATTGTTATCTGTAAGAGGAACTTTTTACGACGAACAAAAGTCTACGAGTAAACTTAGTAATTTTTCGACGAAGTCTACGAGTAAACTTAATAATTTTTTATAACATCAACAATAATTTGCTCTGTTGAGTTATTTTTATTATTCTCAAAGAAAACGATTATGTGCCCGTGCATAGCACGGGGTTTTAACTAGTACTGTATATAATAGGATTCGATTGAGCACCTAGATGGACAGCAAACTCTCAATTCTATTTTATTACGAATTCTGAATTTTAGTAAATAAAAAAAAGAGTTAATTACGCGGTTGACCACTGTACTATTAGGCAAATTTCACTTTGACCACTGAACTTTGATTTGTGTCAAAGTGACAATTGAACTCTTTAATTTGTTCAATTAAGTCATTCTGTTAGGTTCAGTTAACAAAAGGTCCGTTAAATCATTTAATTTAGGGGCAAATCCGTCAGTCTCTATTCTTTTTTTTCTTCCTCTTCTTCTTCCTCCTCCTCCTCCTCTTCTTTTTCATTCCGGCGCAACCTCCATTTCCTCTGAAGATTGTCTTCTGGTTCCCGTTGGCGGATCTTTTCAACCTCCCTTCAATCTGAGTCAAACTCAAACACATTGCTGAATCGCAACCCAAATCTGAAGTCAAACCACGTTTGACCGCACGAAAGGAGTTTGGTGAGAGAGATGCCGTCGGAGATTGAGGAGGTCGAGCCGATCGATGGGGATTCCTCCTCCGCCACGGCGGGGTGACTGTTGGCGGGAGTGTGGTGGCCCATCGGCGACAGATCTGGTGGCTTTTTACGGTGGGAGTGTGGTGGCTGTCGGTGGGAGTGTGGTGGCCCATCGGTAACATATCTGGTGGCTTTGGGCACCGGTGTTCTGGTCGTTAGTTATTCGGTCGGTATTGGTGCTGGCGGTGGTGTTGACCAACCAACCGAATCGTCGGTCGGCGTTGGTGTTGCGGTGGGCGGTTGGTGGCTGTTCCGTGGTGGCGGGGTGGTCCAGTGGTCGTTATAGTGACGACAGTTGGTCGATGGTCGTCACTTCATGTCAATTGGCGTGGGATTGGCCGGTGATCCACGACTAACCGGCGACGATGAAGGAGGCGGTGCAGAAAGAGTCCATCGGAATTTCACAGACATGGAATAAGAAAGGAGAAAGAAGAAGAAGAAGAAGAAGAGGGGGAGGAGGAAGAGAGAGAAAAAAATTTATTGAGTGACGGATTTGCCCCTAAATTAAAGGACTTAACGGACTTAGATTTGACGGAACCTAACAGAGTGACTTAATTGAGAGCAATTGAAGAGTCCAGTGGTCACTTTGACACAAATCAAAGTTCAGTGGTCAAAGTGAAATTTGCCTAATAGTACAGTGGTCAACCGCGTAATTAACTCTAAAAATTCGCCATGATATATCTGATCCATGCGAATTTCTAATAATTATTAAATAGAATTATTAATTGATCGAAATTTGTTTTTATTATTGGTTCGACTGTGGTCAACTGTCCCTATCGGAAAAACGGATTGATATTGGTTCGATCTGATCCATGTTCACAAATATTCATTTTTGATTTTAAAAAAACAACGTGTCATGTTTTAATTGGATCTCCGCGTCTACAAATTCCATCACCCCCACTCTTCCACAGTCAAAGATGCACAAACCATAGTGGTCTTCGTTCTTTCTTTCGCTTCAATTTTTTAAAGCAGTACAAGAGGCACTCTTCCACAGTTGAGTTCTACGCCTATGACCGTGCCAGTGAGAAGTAAAATTTCTGAACTTGAACCCGCTGTTTGTTGTTTTCCCACTTTCTTTTACATCTATGACAGCGGTTTCATTTATGTGCCTTTAGTTATTTTTAGTTGTTTTCCCACTTTCTTTTACTGCCACAAACCAAAGAGTTAAAACAATTTACTTGACTAGGTTCGTCCAGAATAACCAGTAAAAATTAGCTATTTTTATTTTTGCTGCAGGTTGCACAAATAAGAAAAAGGCAAAGCATTACCCTCTTTCACTACATTACACACATAAAAACTTCTGGGTCTTCTTTTTAATGAAATTTTTTGTATATATATATATAGTTTTTTTTTTTTTGGTTCTCTGATAATACATTGCCAAATTGGGTGACAAAGTCCACAGGTTCAATTTCAGGAGTATACCTGAAATGTATAAAGAAAAAGTGCACAATTTGAGGGTGTTTTCTTTCTCAGAGTTCCCACTAATAATTTCAACAGGGTGTCAAAAATTAGAGGTGGTGGTTTTTGGAGTGTATAAAGGGATAATTAGGCCTCTATGTGGGCAATGCGAACCTATTGTGGTTGCCATAAAAAAGCTTAACAAGTAGGGATCGCATGTAGCTTCTCAATTTTTAATCACAACCATTGTCATTTATGTATTCTTGGCATCTTAGTCTATGCTAGAGTTATTGTTTTATCCTTCGATGATGTTTCTTTATCTAGAATTTTTTTTATGTTGATAGTTTTACTTGCTGATATACTCCATGTTTCAAGGGCTTGAGGGGATATGAATTATAGTGTGATATACTCCATGTTTCAAGGGCTTGAGGGGATATGAATTATAGTGTATACCTCTGATGAAAAAATTATGCGCTTGCAACTTATGATGATCTCTGGCTTATGTTAAGTTTGTAACTTTCGATAAAGGGAAGCAAGTGTTACCATAGCTTACATGGGGAGAAAGTGGTCAGTATAATGCTTGGGCAGAAAAGTTTAGGGACACAAAATTAAGCATTCGATGCTACTTACTAAGGAAGACAAAAAGACTAGCATTGGGCGTCTTTTTGAAATTAGGAGGATAATCGAGATTTGCCCGGTAGATAATAGACAAAAAGACTAGCATTGGGCGTCTTCTTGCTAGTCTTTTTGAAAGACTAGCAAGAACAGTTTTTGATACTGAAGATCAAAATGTTGTCATACATAAACTTCTTTTTTTTTTTTTTGAAAAAGTTGCGATGTCTATTTCATTTATAATTCAAGCAGTTTAGATGTTAGCATAACAAAGTCGTGATGACATACATTCTCAAACGCAATACAAAGACGATATACATAAAAAAGAAGTTCTTAGATGCATGAATGTGCAAATGTACTTTTCAGTAATTGCAGAAAAGTTGCGACTGAATACTCCTTATCTTCCTTTGCATATGAAATTCCTTTTTTTTTTTTTTTTTGAATTTTGGAAATTTTTTTATGATTCCTGTTCCCACTTTTTGTATAATAATGTAACTTATAATCCTTATTTCTTAAAGACTACAATTATTGGTTCGAACAAGATAAAGTTCATGCACAATCAAGCATATATGAGGGCTGGAGGAAAGGAAAGAGTATGCCTCGGAGTCGGAGGAGAGGACATACTAGGCGTAAATCTATACTATATATGTATTTGGATTCATTGGTAGCTTTTTTGCCTTCCAAATTCCCAATTCTTTTTTCTATATTTTTTAACTTTTTAAAGCAAATCTTAGGTAGGTTTGTTGGCTTATATTGGTTGACAATTAGCTTTATATTATTGCACAAAAAAGGTCATTTTGTCAGGCCATTAATCGAGATGTTCTCTTGATCAATTTTCAAGTGTACCCTTCTGAACAAGTTATAAGTAATACATAACAATGATATATATGTAAATTCATCATAGGAAATAACTGCATCAGTTCCTAAATTTTGGTTAATTGCCTTAGCCATCATCACACGTTCCTCATCTGTTTCCTTTCCAAATCTATTGCAGTGATTTCTGAATTTTCATATTCCATGGTTAGCCAATTTGCTTAAACTCATGTCTTCTTTTTTTTTTTTTTTGGTAAGAGGAGAAATATATTACACATAAAAAAGCCGTCCCGGCCATACAAAGTATAGAGATATATTACAGACATTTAAAGCAAAAGGAAGCTAATCATTGTCCAAATATGCATGAGTAGATATAAAAGCATCTAGTCTATGAGTCCATGTCATAGATACTGCCGATCTAGCCTTGCAAGCAAAAGTGGCAAGTCCAGCCGCTTCAAACAGCAACATTTTGCTTCCTTTTAAAATCCGACAAAAGTGAAATTGAGCACTGATCAAGCTTATATCATACATAACAGGAGCTGCTACTACGCTAATCTCCACCTGACCTGTCATATGTTCAATCAAACGATCGGAGTCAGTGTAAATAATGATATGGTACAAATGATGATGTTTTTCCCACTGTAGTGTTTTAAGCACTGCAAGGGCACGACAAGTAAACGGATCTTGAGCATAATAAGAAATCGCATGAGAACCCAATCTGTTTCCCAAAGGTTGTGATATGCAAATCCCGAGTCCTACTCTCTGTCTATGCTGTTGGAGTTGAGACCCTGTATAGACAAGATATGGCATTTTATGTAAGCAGGAACAAGAGGTGATATGTAGGTAATAAGATGCCTTAGGCTTTCCTAACAAAGCTGACATAATCCCTCGAGTACTGTTTTTTGTTATCCTTGTGGGATTTTTTGAGAAGACCTTCCAAGTCAGATGTGCTTGGGCCTGGACCTTCTGCATGATAGTCATTGGGTTGAAAGAGGCCCCTTTGAACACAATTTCATTCTGATGCAACCAGATTTGCCATAGAGTGGTAAATATGACTGTGGCTATTTTGGATCTAGCTTTAGAGGGAGCATTTCCTTTGTTGATCCATGCTATGAGCCATTCGAAGAAGGTTGGCAAAGGCGCTTGTAGTCAAAGGCCTATTTCCAAACCGAACCATGCTGCCCGCACACCCGAGCATTCATAGAATAGATGTTCACAGGTTTCTATGTGCGTATTGCAGAAACAACAAGCGCTATCATTATTGATCTTTAATTTGAAAAGGAATTTCTTGGTTGGTAGTCTTCTCATCAGAATCTGCCATAAAAACACTTGAATTTTATGTGGTAGGTAGAGCTTCCACAATTTACCCCATGTTTTTTATGGAACATTTAGTCCAGGATTGTAGTTAGGATTTTGGTCCTCTAACTTCCAAGCTGCTCTCTCATAGAGAGCCTAGTAACCAGTTTTGACCGAGTAAAAGCCAGAGGGTGTTCGATTCCAGGTTATCTTATCCGGGATATTACTTTCGAAAATATGGATACTTCTTATGCTAGTACAAATGTGCTCAGGGAAGTTGTTCCTCAAAATCTGGAGATTTCACTTGGCATCATGAATTAGATCAGCTACTGTAACTACTGAGGACTCCTCTTGTCTCACATCCTATAGTGCTGGAGGTGGGAAATCTTTAATCCAGAAATCTGTCCATGCTAGTATTTTTTGCCCATTTCCAACTTGCCATTTGAGATCCTCAAATAGACATTCCTTTCCATGTAAAATACCTTTCCACGCCCAGGAGCTAGACCTACTTGGTTTACATTCTAAGAAACTTTTCCTTAGGAAGTACTTAGCTTGAAAATTTTGAGTCAGAAGAGAATGAGGTTCCTGAATTAAGGACCAACTGGTTTTTGCCAGAAGAACAGAATTGAACAAATCAACTTTTTTGAATCCCAAACCGCCTGTTGAAGTGGGCCCGCATAACGTGAACCAATTGACTAGATGCAGAGCTTTTTCCTTGCTTGGTCTGGCCCAAAAGAATTTACTGAAAATGCTGTCTAACTGTTTGCATATATAAATTAGAAATTTGAAAACCTGCATATGGTATGTCAAAAGAGACGAGAGAATTGAGGTAATAAGATTTTTCCTTCCAGCTTTATTGAGGAGTAAGCTTTTCCACCCTGCACAACGGGATTGAACTTTGGATATTAAATCATAAAAAAATTATCTTCGATGGGTTACTATATCCAAGCATGTACTCAAGTATTTTCCAAAACTATCACTCTTTGGTACTCCAAATGTTGAAAGAGCGAATTCCATCATTTCTTCTGAAGCATTTGGGCTAAATATAAAGATGGACTTGTTCAAATTAATCCGCTTACCAAATTGTTCACAATAATTGTCCAGAAGAATTTTTAGAAGTTCACAACTGAGATATGAGATTTTGAAGAACAAAATCGAATCATCTGCGAAGAAAAGGTGATTCACGGTTGGGCAAAAAGCTCCCAGCTTAATTCCACTAAATCCACCTAAATCTTGTGCTCTTAACAGGTTTGCTGACAGGACTTCTGCACACAGAATAAAAAGGTATGGGAAGAGAAGATCACCTTGTCTAAGTCCACATGATGATTGAAATCGATGAGATTGTTCCCCGTTAACTATTACAGCGAAAGATGAAGTTTGAACACATTCCATGATCAGATGGATGAATTAGTCCGAAAAACCAAATCTGACAAGCACTGCTCTCAAGAAATCCCATCAAATTCGATCGTAAGCTTTACTCATATCTATCTTTAGGGAGCATATTGCTTCACTTCCATGTTTCAAATTTCGGATATGGTTTGTCAGCTCTTGAGCAATAAGAATATTGTCAGAAATTTTACTACCCGGTACAAAGGCATTTTGGTACGATGAAATTAGAGTTCTCATGATAGGTCTGAGCCGATTAACCAAACTACGGGCGATGATCTTGCACACAGTATTACAGAGGTTAATAGGTCTAAAATCACCGGGAGTTACAGGGTGGGAAATCTTTGGTATGAGGACGAGAGACGTGTTATTTGTTTCTCTAAGCATATGCCCGGAATGCAGGAAGGAGAGAGTAGCCTGAGTTATTTCTGATCCAACATAGCACCACGATTTTTGGTAAAAGAGAGCGGGAAAACCATCTGGTCCAGGGGCCTTCAGAGGTGGAAGCTGAGACAATGCTAACCACACTTCATGGGCCTAAAAAGGCGCACACAGTTTTGTACTGATCTTGGGATAAAGATTTGTGGAGGGCATTGATGGAATAATTATTCAAGTCAAGCGGATCAGAGGTTGAATTGCTTTGCAAGAGCGACCTAAAATAGGTACAAAAATAATCCTTAATAGCATCCAGGTTTGAAAGAATATTTCCTTGAGCATCCCTGATGTTCAAAATTAAGTTCTTATTCCGTCGCACCATAGTTGCCGCATGAAAAAAACTGTGTTCCGGTCTCCCACCTTTAACCATTTTTCTCCAGATTTTTGCGCCCAATAGATTTCTTCACAGTCAAGAAGCCAGTTCAGACGAGAATGCAGATGACGAAAATCAGTCTTTGAAATTTGATCAGGAACATTTACTTGTGTTGAAAGGAGGCGCTGTTGGGTATCCTTGATTTCATTTGCAAGATGACCAAAGGACTTTCTATTCCAAGTTCCCATTTCTTTGGCAAGAATCTACCTTTGAACATCGTTCTAAATAAAGGAGAACCTAAGATAGGGGCGCCCCAGATGGTTTTGATCATACGATGGAAATCCGGGTGATGAAGCCACATGGCTTCAAATCTGAATGGTTTATGTCTTCCCAAAGAACCAAAGCTAGATTAAAAGACTATAGGGGCATGGTCGGAACCCTGGATACCTTTGTTATGGATCAAAGATTAAGGAAATATAGACAGCCAATTAGGGTTCACGTAACCGCTATCCAGTTTTTCAAAAGTACAAAGTTGTCCTTCTCGGTTATTTGTCCATGTGAACTGAGGGCCTTCCCATGCCAGGTCACAGAGGCCCAAATTAAAAAGAAACTTTCTCAATCCATCATGCCCTGGAAAATGATATTTGTGCAGGCCATCTTTTTCTCCAGAATGAACCACTTGATTGAAATCGCCAAGCAGGATTAGTGGCCCCTCAATAGACAGAAGAATAAACTCCATTCTGTCCTACGTAGCTTGTCTTTTGGATAGATTAGGGTGTTCGTAAACAAACCCCGCCGTCCAAGTGGGACCTAGTCTATAAGATGCAGAGATTACTATAAGATTCTTGTCTCTGAAAAGTATCGATATCGACAACGAATCTTTCCAACCTAAAAAAAGCCGTCCTTTGGAACCATTAGAGTCAATCCCCATGAAAAGCGAAAAACCTAATCTATTGAACTTGGTGCCAACCGAGGCAAAGTCTATCTTAGTTTTTGACAGGAAAAGAAAATCTAAGTCTAAAGAACAAGCAAGCAATTTTGCCAGGTGAACTGCTCGAGGTTGCCCAAGACCTCGACAGTTCCAGCAGAGTCCTTTCATTTAAACCATTAGGGTTGTGGAGGGACAACCACCGAAACCCGAGGAAGAAGCGATCGAGTGAGAAAATAAACCCAAGCTTTAAACATGAGAAAAACCAAACTTTGTGATAAGCTGCCAGGTAAGGATTTCCATAGAAACAATCTGAAAAATAGACCTCCGATACCAATATGAAGGACGTCAGAAGGCTTCCATGATAACAACCCATCCCCCGAGATTGCCCAAGTAAGTTTCATCTGTCTTTTCTTCCTTGGATTTTTAGCAAATCTCGAATCAAATACTGACTTCCTTTTCTGGTTATGATCATTCAGTGGTTTTTGGGAGGGGGATAAAAAGTGCAGAGAGGCAAACTTATAGAGTGCAGAAGCAAAAAAATAAGAACCATGCCGAAAATGCCAAAACTCAGGTAAACTAATGATCAATTTTGTATCTTTTTTGAAATGGGCATGCAATATGAGAGGATATATCAAACCAGATAGCTAAAAAAGGTTTTTGCAGGGATTGATGAGAAAAATAACCTGGAAAGAGGGGGCCAGGAGAATGTGGAGAGCCATTAGATGGAGCAGAGTGGTCCAAAATTTCCATATCTACAAGAGTCTTCCTTTTTTTGTTGGAATTTGAGTCTGCCGAAAGAATATCTTCTTTGTCTTCTTGGCCAGCTTGCTTTGATTTGGAACATGGTGCTCTTTTTCCATTTTCACTTCATTTGTTTCAGAAGAGAAGGCCATTTCCTAGTTAAGGTCTTCATCAGATGAATCTTCAAAATCCGGGGCCACGAATTTCTTTCCACCTTGGCTTGTCTTGATCATGTTTTCATTTAAAAGGCCCGAAACCATGGGACGGCCTACTAGAGTTTCCATATTGCATTGCTGGCATTAGTGTGTTCCAGTCATGTCCATCGGGCTACAAAGAAGAAGGGGCTGTTGGACACTTACAAAATTACTGGGCTGGCCCGTCTCAAGCAGGGAGGTGACTAACAGAGAGGCTACAAGGGCTTGCTTATGCAGGTCATGAGAAGAATTTGGTGGGTTTCCAGGCATATCCATTAGGCTATTGAGAAGAATGAGCTGCTGGACATTTGTAGTAATACTGGGCTGGCCCATCTCAAACAAGAAGGTGACAAACAAAGGGGCTGTGTGGGCTTGCTTATTCAGGTCATGAGCAGAAATGGGTTGGCATAACTCACCTGTCTGGTCGGTTTGGGCTAAAATGTTTTTCAATATAGAGAGAAGCCCAGCAGGTGGAGGTGCCAGACTTTGTTCAGAAGGTCAAGGCCCTGAGAAGTCCTGAGTTTTAGAAGTGAGATGGGCCTGAATTAAAAGCAAGTTGGGGTCCATAGAAGCATCATTGCTTGTGCCTTGACAGGTTTGAGGATTAAAAGGGCCAGTAAGTTAGAGATTTGGCATTAAGTCAAAGGGTCCAGGACCTAAGATGGAAGGCATATGGGATGGTCCAATATCTGTGCAAGCTACAGGTCTAGCTATAAAAATTTGGTAACCTATCGAAGTTGAAAGAGGCAAGTTAGTATTTAAATAAGGGTCATGGGTAGACTTTGGCCTAGGGAAGGCTTGGGCTAGGGTGCAGGGATCCAGTTTGGTAGAAGGAAGAGGGATGTTGCGGATATGATGGGACTCAGTTAAAGGCCTAGGGATTTTGGTAATATTTTTTGGTGGACAGGGGGCAGGTGGGATGTCCAGGAGTATATTTATGTCGGAGAGATCCTGAGGTAGGAATGGCTAAGGCAGGTGAGTCCACATTCATCCCCAAATCTGGAAGGCTAGGATCTTGAATCACTACAAGAAAAGACGTCTTTTGCAACGGATTTTTAGCGACGGAATATATTCCGTCGCTAAAATGAGTTTTATCAACGGAAATCTCCGTCAGTAAAACTCCGTCGTAAAATAATATTTAAGCGACGGATTATTCCGTCGCTAAAAACTCCGTCGGCAAAAATAGACCTTCACCGACGGACTTTTAGCGACGGAATAACTCCGTCGCTAAAAATCTATTTAACTCTCAGATTTGGTTTTCTCTCTCACTGCTTCTCTTCTCGAAAATCCCAAAACCTTCCAAAACCATTTCCGGCGATTGTGCCACCGCCGTTCTCACATCCTGCCCCACCTTCGGCACCACCGAAAGCCTCGACACCAGCGGCGACCTCCCTCAACACCGGCGGTGACTTCCCTCGACCCCGGCGGTGACCTCCCTGGACAACGGCGGTGACTTCCCTCGACCCCGGCGATGACTTCCCTCGACGCCGGCGGTGACCTCCCTCGACACCGGCGACTCCCATCTGGTAATTGTTTTTTTTATAGTGTTTAATATCACTACCCATTGGTTCTTGCGAATGACCCTACGATTGTACCCTTTTTGCACTGTTATTTTTTCATTTGCTCTTCTTGTGCATTTAATAAAACATCAGAGAACCTTTATCTCAACGACGACAATGTTTTTAGTTTTGGGTTTTGTTTTCTACGAGCTCACCAGTTTTGCTTTAGATTATCAGCATTCCTCCTCCCTTTGAAAGATTGAATCTGCAATTAGAATCATGCCATCAGAGTTACCAAAAAGCCTGGTACCATTACAGAACACCATACCCATTTCCTCCCGTTAGGAGATCTTCATGCCCTTAGCACGAATGTAGATGAATACCAAGTTAAAGTTTTCAACTCAAAATTGAACTTATTTTTCAGAATGGAAACAAATATCGTTGTCAAGAATGCATCTAGAATACAACAGGATCCAGAATCAAACCCAACACACCAAGCTTCTTCTTCTTCTCTTGCTTAATCACCTCAGAAGAACTCTTGACCTGAATGATTCATCTCATGCAAGGTCACATGTCGAGTTTCTTAGGGAACTGGTTATTTGTTGGATGAACCAACCGTAGGGTCACGAGGTGTTTCACCTCCCTCACCTTCATGGTCTTTTCATTGAAAATGAAGGTGAGGGAGCTTCCAAGCGAATATAGTCACAGATAACTCCTTGGAAAGGACTGGTATTCTGTGCTTGTGTAAAAAATATGGTATATTCCATTTTCAAAAACTGAGCATCCGTCATCTCAGTTTGTGCAAGGATAGTTCTTGCTGAGGACCTCTTACATAAGTTGTTTGACTTAAGTAGCTACAAAGGCTGGTTGGTGGTGATAATAGTCTCACGTGCACAATTCCAGTAGAGTTGATGACTTCCTAGCACTTACTGAATTAGATGTGTCAAACAACTTAGGTAAGAGGTCTAAAAATAAGATAGCAGTGAGCGTGTTGTCTGTGATTGGGGGTGTCTTGTTCCCTGTTGAGGTCAACAACGAGGAGGACGATCTTCCTCTTCCAACAACACTTCTTGTAAGAGAAGGAGTCGTAGATGATGACGCGGAAGATGTGGAAAGTGTTGGAGATGATGTGACCGAGTCTACTGCTGAAGAGGATGAATTAGAAGATGAAGAGGACGACGAGTCCCACGAAGAAGAGTGCGACGATGATATTGATGGAGATGATTCGTAAACTGAAAATGATTGACTTGTAATGTTATAACATCACGGAAAAAATGTAGTAACATTTTAGAACTTGGTGTTTAATGATATGTGTTTGCACATCCGTTCACACACACACACACACACACACACACACACACACATATATATATATATATATATATATATATATATATATAGTGCCGATGATGATTTTTGCCAAATTATTATTTTTAACGTGTTAATGTCTTTGTAATTTATCTATATGAAGTCAGATATGGATAGGATACGGGCTATTCGTGGCCGGGCTGGACATCGAGCTGCTTCCTCCCCAGTGGGTCCCCCCTCGTCAGTGCCTACTGATAACGAGGCACAGAGTGATCGCGGACAGCAGATGGGGCCCCACCCCCAGTCCCAGCCATCACCTCAGCTCCAGCCCCAACCGTCGCCCCAGCCCAAGCCGTCACCCCAGCCCGACGCAGATCATCCCACATGCGCGTGCATTCTCCATCTTCCGTGGGTTCTACCTCAGGTATAGTTGATAACGGTGTTTAGTACATTTTCGCTAGCCTTATATTTGAACTGTATTAATGTTTGTGTTTTGTAGGATCTCGACGAGGCCGTGGTCCGACACGCGGGGTACGCATCGACCCCCAGCGTAAACAGAGAGTTATGCTCACCCAGGAGGGTCTGGAAGTACTAAAAATATCACATCATGCCTTATATTTAAATTTTTGGGGTGTTAATTTATATTTGAACTGTATTAATTAATTTATTTACTTCTTTGGCAAGATCCTGGAGAATCAGGCGAGGACGAAGATCGACATTCTTGTGAAGGGCCGATTCTTCAAGCTACGCATGTACTGGAAGGACTGGGATGCCGCTGCGAGGGAGTTCCTATGGGAGGAGTGGCTGGTACGGTGAAGTATTTTTTTTCAGCGTTAGTAAATGTTTAATTACAGTTTATTTTATGTTGTTAATTTGTGTTATTGAATGCCTTACAGGAGGGGTTCGCGTTTGACACGCATCAGCAGCAATAGGGATGGCAATGGGGCGGGTCGGATGCGGATTTCATTAAATCCGAACCCGCCCCGCTCATTCAGAAACCCCACTCCGCCCCGCCCCGCCCCGGCACCGGGTTAGAAAAATGAATTACCATCCCCGATCCTAAGGTAGTTTAGGAAACCCAACCCCGCCCCGATCCGCCCCGTTCTTTCCCTACTCACGGCCACACAGCTTGAGCCACAGAAGAACACATAAAAATTACTCTGAGCACCGCCGGCATCCCCTATCCACGGCACAACCGACACACACAATTATCACCCATCACCAACAAATGGAAAGAGAGAATTCAAGACAAAAAGTAAAAAAGGAAAGCGGTATTGCGGTGGCTGGCAGATTTCCTCTTCCTCAACGGTGGTCTTCAATTGGAGGTTGTCCGGTGGAGAGCGGTATTGCGGTGGTCCGCGGAGACAGGAGAGTGGAGAGGCAGAGATCCAGCCGAGAATGGAGAGGAGAGCCCTTAACCGTGAGAGTGAGAAGAAGGCAGTAGAGGCACAGCCGAGAGTGGAGAGGAGAGGAGAGCCGTGAGAGTGGAGAGGAGACTGGAGAACTCTTGGGAGAGGCACACAGCCGCACAAATCTGAGATTAGGGATTTTAGGGTTTGCAAAGGAAAAAACAAGGGACATATATATATGGTATATGGACGGCTAAGATTAACTAAGAGCTAGGGTACACCGGGGCGGGGCGGGTCGGATCACGGGGCGGATTAAAGGGTATACCATACCCGACCCTAACCCGCTGCGGGTTTTTAAAAAAATAACCATACCCGCCCCACGCCCCGGTCAAAGTCAAAATAACCCGACCCTATCGGGGCGGGGCGGGGCGGATATCCGAGGGTACGGATTTTTTTACCATCCCTAAGCAGCAAGTACTGGGGCAGCAGGCTTTCTTTGCCTACATCGGCAAGAATTACCGCCGATGGCTCCACGATGCACGGGACCGGGCGAAGAAGATGTTGCCCGAGGGTACCCCGATGACGGAGATGACGAGATATCCCCCACATTGGATATCTCACCTTGTATGGGGGGAGATGATAGATTGGTGGGCTGCGGATCCAGGCTGGGACGCCAAGATTAAGAGCGGGGCCGAGAACAGACAGAACAGAGATCCGACGCACACGGGGGGGTTGGTGCCACATGACATTGTCCGACACAAGAATGCGGTTGAGCACCCGGATCTGGAGGAGGATGAGGTCATAGCTCTGACCTATAGTCAGACGCACGTGCGGAAGAAGGACAAGGACGAGGCACACCGGGCGGGCGACTATATTTCAGATATTGCCCGGCGGATCGATGTGAGTCAATTTATTTAAGTTGTTAATGTTTTTTCTTTTTATCCTCAATGTCCGTTTCGTTAATTAATGTCCTAACATATCGTTAAACCACTATTTTTGCAGGCCTCGTATGAACAGCTAAGGGGGTCCGAGCAGCAGTCCGGACAGCCATCAGCGTCCACTAGTACTGCTGCGAGTACTGGGTGGTTGAAGCGATGACTGGATACGCCGGAGGTCGTGAATCGGCCGAAAGGCCGCATACGCGGCCTGCCTAAGACGACTGCTCGTGCCGTGATAGGAGCGTCTTCACCCCCTGCTACCCCTCCACCGACACCGCCTCCTCCTCGTCAGTTGGACGACGCGGAGATCCAGCGTATTGCTACAGTGGTGGTGAGGATGATCAGGGAGTAGGGCACTGCGTGACACGCCGAGCCGCCCCTGGATCAACAGGATCCAGATCCGCGACTAGACAATCCCTTATGAGCCCCTTCCCGTGCCCGTTCCTAGCTTCCCCCTCCCCCCCCCACCCCCCGCGCCCGTCTTGTACTCTTCTCCCCTCCCCTAACCGGTTGTATCCGGTTCTCGGCTTGTACATATGAGTCTTTTTTATAATAAATATTTTTTATGATTGATTATAAATATTTCTTTCTGTATTGATTATTGCGCGTTGTTGTTGAGAAATGAAAATTGTATTACAGGTCTGGGTAATTGAAAAATAAAAAAAAATTCAAAAAAAATTAACTTTTGGCGACGGATTAATTCCGTCGCTAAAAGTATTCCTACAAGTAGTTAATTAGGGACAGAATATTCCGTCGCTAAAAATCTTATTTAGCGACGAAATATTCCGTCGCGAAAACATTTATTCCGTCGCTAATTTGACAATAAAAAAATAAATTGAAACTCTAAAAATATAATTAGCGACGGACTATCCGTCGCTAATTAAAAATAAATCCGTCGCAGAAAATTACATATTTAGCGACGAATTTAAAAATTCCGTCGCTAAACTGTTAGTGACGGGCTTTTATACGAGGGACTTTCAGTGACGGTGAATCCGTCGCTAATTCTTTTAGCGACGAATTTTAGACTTTTTACGACGGATTTCCCCGTCGCTAATTCTTTTAGCGACGAATTTTAGACTTTTTACGACGGATTTCCCCGTCGCTAAAAGCCTGTTTTCTTGTAGTGAATAGATTTGTTAGGCATAAGGACATCATTCATCATGACATCATCCCCAGACTCAACTTCTGCATGTATGATCTCTGTGTTTTCATTGGTAATAGGGCAAGCTACAGTAGCTTCTTCATCAGAAGAATTGTTTGCTAAAGAATAACGGGTGCCACTACCCGTAGAGTACATGCCAGAGTTGTAAGAAATTCTAAAAAATTCTTGGTTTGGATTAAAAATATCTGGCCCCGAGCTTGTATCCAAAATCAAGACCTGTGAATTATGGTTGATGTCTACATTTGGATAGGCTCTGAAGGATTGCTCAAACATTAGAATACCAGCTGCCACAAAAGTAAGAAACAAATCCGGTCCATTAAGCAGAGATGATTGTCTTCTAAGTGATTCCGAGATTTCGAGACCACTCTTAGAGATTCCATACAAAAGTCATGCTTATGTCCAATGCGCCCACATCGATAGCATGCATGGCAAACTCTTTCATACATGCAAGCAAGCCATTTAACATCACAATTCATCTAATGTTCTTCTTTCTGGAAAGTTAGAGGAATAAAGACACCGGGAAATAAAGGTTCATCAATGTTGATCCTTACTTTAATCCCAAAGTAATCCTTATATTTGCATCTTCTCTCAGACCAATCGAGATCCAAAATGCGACCTAACACGGTGCCAATTTTAAGAGCAAGATCTTGGTGATAACAGTCACTATGAATGTTTACCACTCTAACCCATAAATCCACCGTAGGAAATGTAACATGAGAAAAGATAGTGTCATCTTGCCACGGCTTAAGAACCAAGAGGCATCCTTTGATGTTCCAAGAGCTATTATCCAGCAGAAGTTTCGCTTGTTCCGGGGTGGTGAAGTGAAAAAGGAAAAGATTGTTGATTTTCTGAACACTAACATCTCCAACTAGTGACCAATATTTAGCTACATACCTTTGAACTCCTTCTGTAAAGACTTCAGCATCCACGATTTTTCCCATTAACATATTCTGAAATTTTGCTCTGTCTGCCCAAAGCTTCTGCTGGTTAACAGGTATAAGGATACTACTTCTTTCCAGTCCAGGGAGTCTGGGTGGGTCATCACCTTCAAATCCTTCTGCCATGATACTTAAAGGAATAGACAGCTTATGTACCAGTCGTCCTGTGCAGAAAAATTGCTAGATTGAGTGCATCACAAGAAAATAGAAGGAAGGGTTTTTCGGGTCTTTGAGCTATAAGAGTGGATTGTTAGTAAGTGGTTTTAGAAAGGAAACTTCCCCAAACTAGCTTGCCAATCAATGTTATTCAGGGTGAAAAGGAAATAAAGCGTGAAGATTTCCATGTTAGTTGCCAATCAAAGCTATTCAGGGTGGGAGGTTTGAAGAGGTAGGTAGGAGAGTTAAGAAGATTTAAGAGTAGAGAGAAGGAGGAGAACATTGTAGAGAAAGAATGAAGCATGTGTCACGCCCCCGGAAGGGGCGCAACGCTAAACAGGCTAGTTAACACATATACCTCAAGGATAAACAGAGCTTTACTACAACCTCAAATAGAAACAGCGGAAGCATGCTTAAACATTACAGTCGTCCATAAGTGGAAAGACTGAACGGAACATTATATTACAGACCACCTCTCTTCTAGACAAGTACTACACTCCAAAATAAACGAAGAGCAAAGAAAACGTTGCGCACCCAGCGTAATACTCTTGAGTCTCCCTGAGGTAATCATCTTCGTCCTTTGGCAAGTACTCCGACTCCAAACCTAGAAAAAAAAAGTATCGGGAATGGGTCAGCGTAATGGCTCAGTAGGGTATCCAGTGCTTTTAAGTCCAAACATGACCTGATCATATTATGTATAGTTAGTATGAACATGCAAGTCACTTGAACAGATGATACCTACGTACTTAAGAATAATTTAACATATCGAGTAACACATGCAAGCATCTGCTCACACTTGCCTTCAAAAGAAACGAGAATAACATATCGAGCAAGATTTGAAATCTTGTAGAACATACACGAGAATGACAAGCAAGACCTAAATATTAACTTGATCTCGCCAAGAATAACCAAACAGTACAAAAATTTCAAGACAAATACAAGCCAAGTACGAGAATATCAATATGCAAATATGCCCCTCATGCACGAGCCAACCTTCCCTGAGTGCGAGAGACTTTTCGTATCGCGACCAACTGATGTAGCGGGTTCGATAGAAGAAGTCCAACGTCATCACAGGCACGCCAATAATTCCTTTCGAGAATTAGTACGCATAGCTAGTGCGCACTATCAAGACATGAACGAGAACGAGAACCCTGGCCGGATAACTTCCAACCCCGGCAAATAACACCCTCAACTCACTTTTTTCCTCCTCCTTCACGTGATATGCATAATCATGTACATACGTCAACATGAATGTCATCAAGTACCTCAAAAGAGGTTTAATCCCCTGTCGAGTCATATTTTCCGTATTATCAACAATACATGCCAAACATGTAACCTAATCTGTCCAGTATTTCAAATGGCAGCAGGAGTAGTCTGTACTCCGAAAATCATAACAATTTAATTACAATGCTTACACAGTCAAACTATATATTTATGAAAACTATACTTAAAGAGATACATCCCAGTATTTTACTTGACACGAAAATATTATTTTAAGATCATATTAAGCCCTTTAAAAAGACAAACTTCAGAATCTGCCTAGCAACAGTTTGACAAGATAGGTTTCAAGCCACGAATTTTAAACCATAGCAATAGTACTTGAAATAATCTTAAATTTGGTATGTATACTCTATACATGTACTAGTATAACATATAAAATAACCAGGTCCATATCTTAACTAAAAGTATACATTTCTAAGCACCAAAAAGTACCCTAATTCCATGACTGTTTTTGCAGATTTCAGTATACATGAACCCCCTTCTCCTTGAATCATTTCGAAAATATATATAAGTGTTTTACTACCATCATAATACTTCTCATGCATGTTCTGAAACAAAAAAAAACACACAAGATAACCTACCTTAAAGAATTTTAGGCCAAGCCAATTCAAGAAGATTCTCTCATTTGTTCTTCGTTTTCTTCTTCTCTTCTTCCCTTCTTCTCTTCTTCCTTTCTCTCTTTTCTTTTCTTCCTTCTTCTTTCTCTCTTTTATTTTCCCACTCTTTCCCTTCTCTTTGTTCTATTTTGACCGAAAGTGAGCCTTGCAACCCCACCTTCTCTTTTGTTTCTAAATTATCCACTTAGGCTTCTTTCCATTTTTTTATTAGTTTCTTTTGCTTACTCACCACCAAATAATTAATCCTAAGGCAACACATGGCATGTCACTAATACCAACTTTTCATATTTGCATATTGGCCCCAAGGTTTTGCATAATTACTTTTTAACCCTCAAAGTTTTACATAATTATATTTTTGGCCCACAACTTAATTTCGATAGTTATTTTATGTAGACAACTAAGATAACACAATTATATTAATTCAATCAAATTTAAATATGCTTAAACTTAATAGAATGATTAGAAGCTAATTAAGATCGGGGCCTCACACATAGCTTTTTTTTTTTTTTTGTTGATTATAAGCCCAGCCTCATATCTTTTTTAGATACAACATTAACCAAGGTGTGGCCGAGGAGATGAGATACCAACTTATTGAACTTTGATCAGATTGCTAAAAATTTGTTGTAACCTATTTTCTTCTTAATTTTTATAACTTTATCATCACTATTTAGAATTAAACATGTTGACATAGCGTAAACAAAAATAGGATGATGGCAGGAAAATAGCTTCACTACAATATGGTGATGATTGATTATTGCTTGTTTTTTTAATGGATATCTCATTTGAGAATTTGTGGCGAGTTGCTTTTAAAACAAATATCCTACAGGAAATAGTGACCGAGAAAATGTTGTTGAGATTTGTTTCCAATGTATCAACTTTCGTCATATATTCTATTGCTACAAGATCAACTAATCACCAATTTTTTTTTCGTGACCTCCTTCTCATATTTGTGGGATCAGACTTTTTCAGTAGATCCTAATGGAAATTTAGAGTGAACTTCTCCACTGGTCTTCTGGTGGAAAATACACGCGTTTCATGATTTCTAGCAAGTAAGGGATTCCTTAAGCGGTAAAATTTACCTCTAAGGTTTTTCAAACATAGCAATTATATCTCAAATCAAGTGGTAGTTTTAGTTATTTTGAGATTTTCACTAATAGAACACTTCTAGGTCATCATCGAGATGATAGACGCTGTCATTGCTACCATTAACGTAAATCGAAGAAAGAAGCATTGACCGAAATCTAAGAAGTCTATATTTCACCATGATCTTTAGAAATTTTTCTTTAGTTTCAGCTTTTGGCAACTTTCATTTCTTTAGAGTGGCATTTTCCTTTTTGGGTTTCCATTGCAATTGAATCTAAGATGAATTTTCTTTACTTTATGACCTAAACAAATCTTATTCATTTATTTCTGGAGTAAGTAGCATGAGGTCTTTGCCTTCAATGATTATGAAAAATATTTTGTAACATTTCTTGAATGGAATTTGAAAACTAATTTGCATAATTATTTTTTGTTTTCTAGGGAAATCTTCAAGAAATTTATGGCGACTAGCCCACAAGGTTTCGTTTAACTTTGTTAGGAAATGTTTTCTTTATGCAACATGGGATTGGAAAAAGAATCTTTACGTTGTGGGAGTCAGTTTACAGAAAAACTTATTTTGAAAACTTAGAAACTTCGTGACAAAGTTCTGAAGAACTTTTAAAATGAAATTTGACAGTCAACATGTCTTTTTAGTGGCCTAGGAAATACTAAATTCTTCATTTAATATTCCACCCCAACTTTTCATCTCTGATTTCGCCCGTGCATAGCATGAGATTTTAGCTAGTATATGTGTATATAGAAAAAAGAAAATAATAAAAATACACAAATTTATTTCATTATCACTACAAAAGCTAAATATGACATGATAAATATACGGCACCAAGGGAATCAATGCTTTATTTCTTTTAAAAAAAATGACAGTTTAGCCAATTCTGTTCTCTCATTGAAATGTAATACTTACGTTCTAGAACTGGCCTGTTTTTGCAATGTCTTAATAAGTTTTTTTTTTTTTTTTGTAGTGTCTAGAGTGGATTTTTTTAATATTATATATTGTGATGTTTTATCTTTCTATATATTTACTAACCGAGCAAGGTTAGTAATTTGAAAAATTCTATAATGCGATGTTTTACCTTTTTTGTATTTATTCACCTAGCAAAGTTATAATTTGTATTGTGATGTTGTATCTTTCTATATATTTACTAACCAAGCAAAGTTAGTAATTTGAAAAATTCTATATTGTGATGTTTTACCTTTTTGTATTTATTCACCGAGCAAAGTTATAATTTGTATTTGCACAACTTTTGGTAATATCAAGCATGATGTTTAGGTTATATTTTAATCACATCTTTTAGAATGAGTTTAATATTTTAGAAACCAAACATGTCCTAGAAGGTAATTATTTCATACTCTATATTAAATATCTTCATCGTTGTTACATTAAAAAAAAAATTCTTTTGATGTCAAGTGTCATTATTCTAAATTGGTAGTGATATAATACCAAAAGTGATGTACATGTGTTGTAACTAAGTATCTAATGCATAACTGGTGACATGCTATATATATATATATATATATATATATATATATATATATATATATATATTTTGCTATTGAACGGCAAGAGATATCATCGGGTTAGCTTTAGCGTCAATTAAAACTAAATCCCCTCCCTACCTGATGTTAATGGTGTATGCCCCACATGGCCATATGCACTCAAAAGAGTTTTTTTTTTTTTTTCTAATTGCTACCCTCAAAATTTGAACCCAAAAAGTCTAGGAAGGGAATAAACATTCTTGACCACAAGGCCAAACTTTTGACTTCAGCAAACCTTTGGGTGGGGGTGCTGAAGCCCTTCGATTATCTTTGAAGGTTTTTTTTTTCTTCCCTTAGGTCACGGCAAATTCATTTGCTAATTTATCACTTGTCTTCCTTAAACTAGGGCTTGTCTTCACTGTTTAAACAGTTATATCTAATGAGTGTCTAATGGTGACACCTACTTGGAATAATACGGTCTGTTCTTTTACCATTTTCATTTTATACATTACGTAATGGTGACTTAAGCGAATTTCTTTTGTTGTGTGCCTTTAACATTTTTTATTTTTGTTTTAGAAAAATCTCATACAAATAGTTAGAAAATGTGAGAATACCTAGAAGGTGTTTTCACTTTTTGTCTAACCAACCTTCACCCAGTGTTTGAAAAAAGCAAAAAATAATTAATTTTCATGTACCCCCCCCCCCCCCCCCGCCCCCTCAACTATGGCATTACAATCAACAACCTCTATGCCACCATGAAGAACCATGCCCGCCACCGTGCCACCATGACGAATCACGACCCCCCCACATCTAACCACCATGGTTACGACCAAGCACTTCAGTACCCACATAGCCAGCACTCGCCACAAAGCCACCATCGGGTCTTCTAACTATCACCATGCAAGAAGACCCACTACCGCCACCGTACCACTACAACGCCACCCTCAACCTAAACAGTCACACCCATAACCATTTTCTTTTTCTCCACCATTGACACCATGACAGCCTCAACATCAATCCTCAACCACCGATTCTGCCTATTGATGATGGTGGTGGGGATGGATGGATATTAGGGATCTAGGGCGACGGTAAGTGGAGAATGTCTTTAGGGAAAGAAAAAAGGGTGGGGTTACATCTAACTAGATGGGCCACAGAGTTGACAAACAGAGGGATTTTAGGAGTATTGTGATAGCTTCACACATTAGTAGTAAGGACATTTAGGAAAAACAACAAATAAAGTGGCTACAAAATGGAAATAAAATGATATAAGTACACCGATCACTTAAAAAAGTAAATAGAAAAAGTTGACCAAAATGATAAAAACACATAATCGAAAAAACAATGATAATGAGAATACAAAGTGAAAATGGCTAACGAATAATATCTAAATTTGTGTTTCTCCCGTGTTGGTAGCCTAACACAGCTAATTATTATATTTCTAAACTCAGGGTTGTTCAATTTGTTGTTGGGAGGACATCTGCAGCGATGCTTTTTCAACAATTATAGGGGTTAGGAATCAACGATCTGGTTGACTAGAACAAAATAATTAAATGTTCTAAGTATTCTTACCATCTAAATTATAATGTATTTATACTACAGATAAAGAGAATAGAAGGTGTCACACCCATTTTTGGTGCTACATAACTACCCATCTAGTATATTAGCACTTGTCATTCTAAGAAAAAAAATTAAAAAGTGGCACAAAGTACAAACTTGAAATAGTAAATAACTACTTACAAACACATGCTTGGGTTTACATTTTTTTTTATTTTTAAGAAGACGTAATTAAAATAAATTTTAAAGACCAAGCTTCATATTTAAGACTATCGTATTGCTAACTTTAGTTTTGCAGATACATCGCATGTGTCACGGTAACTAGTATATATAGATTAGAGGCTCTAATATGTAGAAAGATGGATGGGATTCTAGAAAAGGCAGGCCCGTTTATCCAAATGCTATAAGGAAACGAAAAAGAACTATTTTGCCGATAAAACCATGCAAATCGCATGCAACGTGACCTTTTTGACATCCATTAGAAGTCTAGGTTTCTTCATCTTTCTTCCTCAGAGTCCTACGATGGAAGGCTATTCCATTAAGTTGTATTCCAATTCCTACTCCATGCTACACTGTTTACCAACCTCAGGATAATGGTCTTCTTAGTAACTTTGATCCTCATGCCTTGGATTCAACTCTCCCAGTTATCAATTTTAGCCTACCGATCAAGAGCTTATCATTTCTTACTTAGCGAAAAAGGTACACAACCAAGCGCTGTCGCCAAACAAGATCTATGAGGTAATTAGTTGCAGAAGTTGTAGAGAAAATATTCTAATTTGTAGAAGTATTGTGAGTGTTTCACAATAATTATGCTGGAATCTTCTATCGCAGTGAATGGATATTTGTTGTTTCGGAAGTTTTAGTGTAAAACTAATGGTCCTTTGTCTAGAGTGAGAACTCTATGTTTTCTCTACAACTCTAGGGTTTTTACTTCTGATCTTTGCTAAATTTCCTCCTTGAAATTTAGCGACACCCAATCTACTACTGATGCAAACAGGAACGTCAACACGAAGATCCACTAGTTGCCAGGACCGTGGAAGTATCTGATTGCGAATGATTTCCTAGGACATCGATGCAAGAATGCACATGATGTAGGCACATCAACACTACATTCTTCAGAGCCTAGAATCTTAGATGTTTCTTTGGGAAAAGGAGAATTCACATATGTTAGCGACCTACAACTAGATAAAATGGCTGTGACAGGCTTGGATTCTAATGAGGAAAAGGTATTTTGGGAGGTTGTTGAGTATCTTCAGAGACGAGATTCCCCAGGCTCTCTCAATCAGTGCATGGCATCATTCATCTCTAGAACTGATGAATCGTGGGGATTTTGGGCCGCATGAGATGAGTGCATGGGGTGGTACGGTTCTCGCAGTGGTTAATTAGCCACGCGCGACAGAGTTTTATCTTTTCTCAAATGATTGTGCAAGTTGTGGGCCCTAATTTTGACCAAATAATTGAACCATGTAGCAGGGATCGAGAGTGATTTTTCTGCATTGCCCTATTAGAAGCTAAACTATAATATGAACTTACAAACAGATGGGGGATTGCTTTCTACACGATTTTATGCTCACATGGTTCGACCAAATCAGGAATTTGCAATTCAGAACAAATTAAATTTCGTTGCTCCTCAAGATTTAGGAGGAATAATGTGGTTGAATATACACACTTTGACATACCAGAGGAATTGAACAAACGGTAATGCTCCATTGTGGCTTATGTGTTAGGGCAAGACCTTTATTTCATGTTGTGCAAGGTTTTCTTGATCGAAACTTGACACAACATGGAGGCTTTACATTGAGACAATATGGAGACAATGAATATCACATTGCTAACTTTGTTTTTGTACATATATCGCATGTGCCACGTGACCAGTGCATATAGATTAAAGGCTCTACTTTGCTATGATTTTCAGAAGAGTTAAACACACTTTAGTATCACAAAAGTACGCAGAAATCTCACTTGAAGACCCAAATGTTAGATTTTTTTACAATTAACGGTCTAGAGTTTCAATAAAGTCACTAGCAAGTACTTCTATCCAAATCCTAATTTTGGAGACAAAATCGTCCACATAGGTATGTTTTTTCTTCTCCTTTTTTGTTTTTTGTTTTTTTTTTCTATTTTTATGCTTCTTGATCTTCAGGTGACACGCACTGAACAACACAGTCACTCACCCACCCGCGCCCTAGGAAGCACTGACAGCTCTCCTAGGTGGAGGTATGGTGTCCATACGGACGGACACCCCGACACCGGCCGACACGTGTCAGACACCCCTAATCGGTCTCTTATTTTTTACTTTTTTTTATTTCCGACACCGTGTCGGACATTTCGTCGAGGAGTGTTAGACACAACATGGAGAAGTGTCGGACGGTTTGGGGCCAATATGAGATTTTTTGAACTAATTTTGGAGGTCAATCTGTAATAAATAGAATATACGGGGGGCTCTTTTACAAAACACTATTAAATATGCCCTAATCTGTTGAGCCATTACCATCTCTCTCTCTCTCTCTCCCCTCACGGCTGCTATCTGCCGACCACAATGAAGCCATCAAAGGCTGTCGTCGACATCGCCGGAACTCTCGCCACTGTTGCCGGAAGTCTTGTCGATAGATCTCACGGCTACTGTCCTCGAAGATAACGAAGCCAGCTGATGCGGCTGTCACCAGAGGTCTCGCTACCTTCGCCAAAGGATCTCGCCGCCGTCGACCAACAAGTGCCCTTCTTCTCTCTGTATCGTCGTCGCCTTTTTTCTTTTGTACTAAAATTTTTGTCACTCTATACCGTTCTCTCGTTTCTGTTCTATTTTTTTCCTTCTTTTGTGGTGCATATCTAGACAACATCGATTGTCTCTCGTTTCTTACGATTTCTTTTTCTCTGTCGACTCTCGTTTCTTTCATGTTTCCTATTCATATGTCATTGTAAGACTTAATAAGTTTCCTATGTTATGTGCTATGTACTATGTTGGATTTAACTTAGGGCTAATTACACCTATATCCCTGAGGTTTGGGGGTAATTACACGCGAGGACACAAAGTTTCAAAATGTAACATTTATGTCCATTGACAAACGGAATACAAAAATACTTAACGATTTTGACAAAAAGACTTGATTGCCCCTGACTTTAAAATAAATTACCCACTTAATTTACTGTTTATTCTTCCTCTTCCCACACCCAGCACCCCCACCCTTCCCCCTCCCCCCGCGCCCCCACCCCCCCTAACGCCGTCTGCCTCTTCCTCTCCCCACACCCCCCACCCCCACGCCGTCTGCCTCCCTCTTCCCCGTCACCCGCCCACCCCGTCATGCCCACAACCCCCAATCAGCGCAGTAGCAGGCCGCAGTAGCAGGCCCTCCGGCGAGGCACCGATGCCGCAAGATCGCGGTCTCACTCCCGATCTGCCTGTCGCCATACCGGTCGCCACCATCACCGCCGCGACCTACCTCCGTACCCCGCGCTTTCCGAGATCGCAAGCATCACCGAGCTACGTCGCGACACCGGCCTCCTCCTTCGAGATGCGCGCCACCGTGACCACCAGCAAGGTAGCGCCATCACCACCAAGATGGGCTTGCAATGGCCAGATCTGTCTCCTTCCCATCCAGTTTTCCTCCCTCCCTCGCTAAGGGCTTGCCGGCGTGGTGGGGCAAGTCTGCCGGATGGTGGGGCGAGGGGGACTGTCGGCGGCGTGGGTTTGCCAAGGCACTTGCCGAAGGTGTCTCGGCAGCTTGGGTTTGCCAAGGGGCTTGCCGGCATGGTGGGGTGGTTCTGCAGGATGGTGGGGCGAGGGGTGCTACTGGCGGCGTAGGGCGACGGAGGGGGGCTGCCGGCGATGACTTCAGATTTAGGGTTTAAATTGTGGAGAGAGAAAATTAGGATATCAACAGGGGTAGTATTGCCATTTTCAAAATACGTAATGACGAAAATTACACTTTTTGGACGGAATACTGACGGTTGGATAAAAGTGATACTTTGTTTAACGTTTTTGGTCACGTATGTTACATGTTGAAACTTTGTGTCCTCACGTGTAATTACCCCCAAACCTCAGGGATATAGGTGTAATTAGCCCTAACGTTTAAGTATGAATGTATGACTTATATTTGAATTCCTTGTTTTGGTAGTTTTTCATTATTGTTTGCTATTTTAGATTGTGGAATGTATTTGATATATATGTATGTGTGTGTGTGTGTCTATATATATATATATATATATATATATATATATATATATATATATATATATATAATAAAAAGGGTTAATTATACTTATGTCCCTGAGATGTGGGTAAAATTATAGTCAAGGACACTAAATTTTAAAAGATAACACTTATGTCCATCTGTTAGATATCCGTCCAAAAGTATATTTTTTTTGTGATGTCATCAATACGTATTTTCAAAATATAGCAATCCTACCCTTAGATTACTGTTACCTCTTTTCTCTCTCTTCCTTTTTCTCTTTCATGGCAATCCTACCCCTACCATGTCATCCCTCGCCCCGCTGCCTTCGCCCTTCCCTCCCCCCGCTGCCTTCCCCCTCCCTTCCCCTACCCCAATGCCTTTTGATTTCTTGAGAAGTTGGATAATAAATGTTAGAATTGAAAAAGAATTGAAACCCTAATTTGAAAATTAGGGGATTAAGGAATGGCTTGAAACATTAATTTTCAAATTAGGGTTTCAAATGAAAAAGAATTGAAACCCTAATTTGAAAATTAGTGAGATAAAGGAATGTCTTGAAACTCTAAATTTGAAATCCTAATTTGAAAGTAAGGGAGATAGAATGAATGGCATGGTAAAGAATTTACCTTTCAAGTCATGGGCAATATGGTCACTTTGACCATTCCGTTAAGTATTTGGATATTCTGTTAAGTCAAAGAACATAAGTGCCTATTTTCTAAACTTATGGACACGCGTGTAATTTCACCCAAACTTCAGGGACGTAGGTGTAATTAACCTTAATAAAAATATATTAAAAAAATAGCGGTGTCTTGCGGTGGCCAAAAATCTGACTTTTTGGAAATTATGGTGTCCAGTGTCCCCGTCGATGTCGGTGTCCGACGCGGCGTTCATATCCGTGCTACCTAGCCCGCGCCCCTTTGCCTCCTCACCTCATTGCCCATCACCCAGGCCACCCAGCCGATTATCCAAGCCCCACCCATCGCGAAACACACACATAGAGACGCATACACAGAGACGCGAGCATGCCCATATATACGCACGCATATAGGTTATCTCCCTCCCTCCCCCCCTCTCTCTCTCTCTCTCACACACACACACACACACACAGACGCATATAAATAGACACACACACACATACACAGTCACACAGCCATCCACCCACCCATTCACCCCCAACCCCCCCAAAATGCATAGACCTACAAAAAAGACAACACAAAACACACATTCTCTGTATGAATGCTATGCGTGTGTGCATTTCTCTAAATATGTGCTTCTGGGTGTGTGTGTGTGTTTTGTGTTTATGGATGAGATGTTTTTCCAGGTTTGGTGGGGACAATGTATGGGCGACATCTTTTCAAAGCGATGGTGGTTGGGGCTTGGGGTGTGGCCGACCTAGGTGGGTTGAAGAAGCGAAAATAGAAAAAGAGAGGAGGAAAAAATCAAACCTGGCAAACTATTTTGCCCCCTGATAGTTTTGGCTCCAAAGTTAGGAACTTGGAGAAAGTACTTATGGCGTAACTAAAATTCCAGACCCCTAATTGTAAAAATTGAATATTTGGGGTCCTAAAGTGAGATTTCTACTTACCTTTGGGGTATTAAAGTGTATTTAACTATTTTCAGAATTTCTTGATATCCAGAAAAGAAAGTTAGATGGAATTCTAGAGAAGGCATGCCCAGTTATCCAAATCCTACGAGAAAACAAAAAAGAAATATTTTGCCTATAAAACATGCAAATCTCATGCAACATCACCTTTTTTGACATCCATTAGAAGTCAAGGTTTCTTCGTCTTCTTCTTCAGAGTCCTACAATGGAGGGCCACACCACGCAAAACTATTTAAGTCGTATTCCAGTTCCTATTCCATACTGCACTGCTTACCAACCTCAGGGGCTTCTTAGTAACATTGATTCTCATGCCTTGGATTCGTTCCTTCCCGGTTATCAGTTTTAGCCTACCGATTAAGAGCTTATCGTTTAATTCTTAGCGAAAAAGGTCCACAACTTATCGTTTAATTCTTAGAAATTAAGTATTGCTTTTACTTTTTGTTGTTTCAGCAGGTATATGGATTCAATCAAAAGTTTCGGACCTGCCTTTCTTTTATATTTAGCTGCAGAAGTTGTAGAGGAAATATTCGAATCCTTAAAAGTATTGTGAGTGTTTCACTATAATTATGCTGGAATCTTTTATCTCACTGAATTGATATTTGTTGTTCTGGAAATGTTAGACTAAAATGGTCCTCTGTCTAGAGAGAGAAACTCTATTTCTCTCTAGAAGTCTAGGGTTTCTACTTCCAATCTTTGCTAAGTTTCCTCTTGGAAATATAGTGGCACCCAATCTGCTACTGATGCAAGCAAGAACATCAACACAAAGATCCAACCGCTTGCGACTGCCGAAGGATTTATATGCGAAGGATTTCCTATGACATCAATGGAAGAAAGCACATGATGCAGCGGGTCAGTAGCGGAGGTGGCGGGGGGGCACGTGCCCACCTGCTGCCTCCTTCTCTTTCCTTTAACCATGGCAGATTGGCACCACTCGTTTAGTGCTTCAGAAATGGTGATGTCCAGCAGTTCAGATGAGGGGGCGGGGAGAGAGAGAGGGGGGGGGGGTGGGGGGAACCAAGGGGATGGTTTTTAAGGTAGTAGTTGGAAGGGTGGGATTTACATGATGGACTTAAATGCTTGAATAAATATCACCTATTGATTAAATAATGGTCATGAATTTTAGAACGAGGTCCATATGTTTTAATAATGCGACTAATATATGATGCTATGATAAATGAACACAACAAATGGACATTTTATTGAAAAAATCTCCTAAAATGTGATGTTTGTTAAAACACCTAGAAAAATACGTCACTTAACAAATTATACTTAAATTAGAAGATCACAGTAAAAGACGCATTTAAAAGAATGTTACTCAAATAAACGTCATAAATAAACATTTTACACTATATTTTGTTGACGCAACTCCAATCTTTGTTCTTTGAATATTGGCTCTTGGGTATGGTAAATTTGAATAACTTATTACGGAATATAAGATTGTCCCTTGATCTCTTTATTCTTTCTTATTAGCGACAAATCATGTGTTCGACAAAAGGTGGGACATAAAAATTAGGAAGTCTATTTTGATCCAGTAAATTGTAGTTATGTGTAATGTGGAATTAAATTGACACGCAAAATTTTGGTTACTCTTGAATTTACTAGGGGTCGGAAGTGAGTATATGAATTGGCTACTCATAAAATTACGGGTGATTTACTCATGCCCTTTCGACGTACGCTCGATTGCGTTGTCTGTTTTTTGGGTTTATATATTGTCACAATAGTGAGGCTTATGATTTAATTGAGGTGCCCACCCCGTGTACGGTTTCTAGCTCCGCCACTAATGCAGGCACATCAACACTACATTGTTCGGTGCCTAAAACCAAGATATTTCTTTAGGAAAAGGTGGTTTCACAGATGTTAGTAACCTGCAACGTGATAAATTGGCTGTGACAGGCTTGGATACTGATGAGGAAAGGGCATTTCAGGAGGTTGTTGAGGATCTGTGTAAACAATTGAAGGAAATTAAGTAGGAAAATTACTAGCTGTGCTTGGTTCTAAAGGATCTTCAGACATGAGATCCCCTAAGGTTGCGCAATCAATGCAGGGCATTACCTCTGGAAGTGATGAATCATGGAGATTTGGGGCACAGAGATGAACGCACGCGATGGTTCCCCGGTGGTTAGCCACACGTGACCAAGTGCTATCTCTTCTAAAATAAATGCACAAAATGTGGGCCCTAATTTTGACCAGATAATTGAACCATATAACAGGGATCAAGAGTGATTTCCTACCTTGCCCTCTCAGAAGGTAAAACAGAACATGGGCTTACAGACGGACGAGAGATTGCCTTTTATACGATCTTATGCTTACATGGTTTGACCAAATCGCCAATTTGCAATTGAGAACAAGTTGACTTTTGTTGCTCCTCAAGATTTAGAAGGAGTTAATGGGGTGGAATATACACACTCCGACATAGCAGAGGAATTGATCATATGGCAATACTTCATTTTTTGTGTGTAAGGGGCAAGATCTCCATCATGTCGTGCAAGGTCTTCTTGATAAAAAATGGAGACAATATGGAGACTTCACATTAAGTCGGCTCAAATATGGGGTCTCACAGATTCAAGAGATGGGCCTTTGGTCCTTTTACGATCAGCCTTGTGTAGTCAAACCATGGTTGCCTATGGTATTTTTGGAGAAAGAAGGCCTTCAAAAAGTCCTTGTGTGGATTAAACTACCTAATCTACCACTTTAGTTTTGGTCTGATGCGAAGCAGAATTTCTAGTTTCATTGGAGTTCCTCTCTTCACGGACCACACGACAACCTAAAAGGAAAGGCTTACATATGTCAGAATTTGCGTAGAAATGAAAATAAACAGCCAATTCTAGGAAAATTCCGCAATCAAAGGTCTCGATGGATCTATTTATGATCAAAAGGTGATCCATAAGTAGCAACCTGCCAGGTGTGGCTTTTGTAAAGTCTTTGAGCATTCAGAGCACGGGTGTTTTAAGAAACTACTACGAAAGCTTTGAGAAACCAAAGTCCCTCATAAGATCATTCGAGTTGCATATGTAGTCACTAGAAGAAAAATCATACAACTTTAGTCCTCACGCGTCAATGCTTTAATTTGAGAAGTCCTAGCGTATCAGTGGTCTAAGCAGGTTTCTAAATTGCGTCTTAGAAATCGTTTCATATAATGATATTGGTCAACTAGGTCAATCAAGTGCTTCTTACCCATATCGCAAATCAAACACTGACATGCTAACTTTTAGAGCCCTATTTAGGAAAGGAAAAACATACAATACTGACCATCTAATCTAACAGAGTGAGCATCAGACCAAGCTATGCTATTTCGAGCAAATCTTTCATCCAAAATAAGCGACTGCTTTAAGCGGGTTTAATGCTTTCGACCAGATGTATTGATGTAATTACTTCTTTAAAGAGAAACGTATGAACTTGAGAACATAAATAACGCGTGCTACAAGATGTTCAAGACAAGAGAGTGCATATTCTAATGAAGTCAACTGGAGCTATCAACGAGAGAGTAACTATAACACTTCAGGAGAAACTGACCTTATGATCTACTAATGACAGTCTAGGCAATATAAATTCTACTTGCAAGATGCATACGCCACTTTAAGTGGATGATCATCACTTTTTTAACTGATAATTTACAATCTGTGCCAGCCAGGGATTGAAATAATCCAACCGGCTTCCAAGGAAGTTCACTCATTAAAGTAATTGGTTCTCACTCTACCTCAGAAAGCTAAAGCTTCTATATATACGAAAAATAAGTGCCTTTTTCCAATAAAAAAGGTGCATATAAGCATGGGAACTAGAGCTAACCTCTTCACATTTTCTTTGCAGTTCCAAAAGTTCTTGACAATATGCAAGGCATTCAGCATGGTATACAGCGGCTAAGTCTTTAATCAAGGCTTTCCTCCTAATGATGCCAATCACTTCAAAATAACCAAGAGGAAAATGAAAGGATAAGTACGCAATGATAGATTGTCATGGATTTATCATCCAGAAGGCCATTGAAATTCAGAATCAAGATAAGGACATCAACTCAGGAAATGGAGGGAAATAACTCAGTTGGAAGACAGGTTGAGCAATTGGAAAATACGCAGAGGGATTCACAGAGAATTGGCGCGCGTGACCAGCTGGACTGAAGTAAATGCTAGGAGCGTGAGGAGCGTGACGACACTAATCACCAGGAAGATTTAGCTGATGTAGCAGCATTAATACAGGGAATTAATAAGGAAATCTTTGTTAGGCCATTAATGATAAATTCAGTTACAATAGGTTGTTAGCATCTTTCGGTTGTAACCTTCTTATAAGGAGATGATCATGAGGAAAGAGAATCAAACGAGCATTTTTATGAGAATTTCCTTCTACATTCTTCTCTCTCAATTCTTCTCTCTGCAATTCCTCTCTCTGATATCTTCCGATTGTATTCTTCTCCTTCATAATTCTTCTCTCAACTGTGAACATCCATGAGTGAGACCGGCTGAGTCTTACATTTGGTATTCAGAGCAGTGTTCGAATCCTCAAACGACTGTGAATTTCATCTCAGTAAAGCAACTAACTCGAAAACCACTCAAATGGGGTACAATACCAGACAAGGCAAGCAACACCAGTTGGATGAACATGTGAACCTGATGGAGGCTCAATTTGTAGACCACTTTGGAGCCATTGATGACCAATTGGTGGGGTTAAAAGAGACAGTCTCAGGAATCTCAGATCTAAGGTCATCGGTGGACCAATTGAAGGATGAACTACCTGCGGTAAGGCGAAGCTTGAGTGAATTACAACACATGATGCACCAGCTGATTCATCTCAAGGATGGAGAAGGACCTGGCTCTGGATCAAGGCAGTCCAAATCAGGTAAAGGATATGAACAACCCCATCAAGAATACCACTATACTACTGCAAATACTTAGTCCAAGAGTGCCTAAGTTAGAGTTTCCAAGGTTCTGGGGAGATGACTCATATGGGTGGGTACGAAAAGCAGAGAAGTACTTTGAGTTCAATCCTGTAGATGAGCAGTATAAAGTAAGTTTTGCCTCAGTCCATTTTGATGGACAAGCAGAATTTTGGTATGGGACTTACATTAAAGCTAAAGGGAGGGTCTTATGGGTTAATTTTGTAAAGGATTTACATGCTAGGTTTTCTAGCTTGTTCAAGGAGAGTATTATTGGGGAGTTTCATAAGTTAAGGCAAACAACCACGGTGGAGCAATATTACAATGACTTTGAGACTCTCAGGTCTATATTAGTGAGTGAAGGGAGCATGCTTGAAGAAAGCTATTTCATGCAGAGTTTCATAAGTGGGCTCAAGGACGACATCAGGCTTGAGGTGGAAAAATTTGATGTAGGGGATCTCTCTCGAGCAATTTTTCTTGCAAGGAAACAGGAAGCTAGCTCGTGCAAAGTGTGGCACCCCCCAAGGACCATGACTAGGGTACAGTCTACCCCTACCAGCACTAGCCCAGCCAAGTTCCAAACCAACAGTCCCAGCTGGAAAACTAAACCTATACAAGCCAACCCACTTGCTTTCCACAGCCAGCAGCCACAAAAAGCCTTACTACCTACCCCAAACCAAGCACCAACCCAAAGATTTACCAGAGGGTTCTTTGATGAGAGAAGAAAAAAGGGACTATGCTATTGGTGTGATGAAGTATTCTCACCAGCTCACAATTGCAAACATAGACAGGTGTCTATGCTAGTAGTGGATGCAGAAGAAATGGAGGACACACCCCCTGCTACCCCTCCACCGACACCGGCTCCTCGTCGTCAGTTGGACGACGAGGAGATCCAGCGTATTGCTACAGTGGTGGTGAGGATGATCAGGGAGTAGGGCACTGCTGGACATGCCGAGCCGGCCCTGGATCAACAGGATCCAGATCCGGGACTCGACAAACCCTGATGAGCCCCTTCCCGTGCCCGTTCCTAGCTTCCCCCTCCCCCCCCCCCACCCCCCGCGCCCGGCTTGTACTGTTCTTCCCTCCCCTAACCGGTTGTATCCGGTTCCCGGCTTGTACATAATGAGTCTTTTTTATAATAAACATTTTTTATGATTGATTATATATATTTCTTTGTGTATTGATTATTGCGCATTGTTGTTGAGAAATGAAAATTGTATTACAGGTTTGGGTAATTGAAAAATAAAAACAATTCAAAAACATTTTGACTTTTGGCGACAGATTAATTTCGTCGCTTAAAGTATTCATACAATCAGTTAATTAGCGACGAAATATTCTGCCGCTAAAAAACTTATTTAGCGACGAAATATTCTGTCGCTAAAACATTTATTCCGTCGCTAATTTAACAATAAAAAAATAAATTGAAACTCTAAAAATATAATTAGCGACGGACTATCCGTCGCTAATTAAAAATAAATCCGTCGCAGAAAATTACATATTTAGCGACGAATTTAAAAATTCCGTCGCTAAACTGTTAGTGACGGGCTTTTATACGAGGGACTTTCAGTGACGGTGAATCCGTCGCTAATTCTTTTAGCGACGAATTTTAGACTTTTTACGACGGATTTCCCCGTCGCTAATTCTTTTAGCGACGAATTTTAGACTTTTTACGACGGATTTCCCCGTCGCTAAAAGCCTTTTTTCTTGTAGTGAATAGATTTGTTAGGCATAAGGACATCATTCATCATGACATCATCCCCAGACTCAACTTCTGCATGTATGATCTCTGTGTTTTCATTGGTAATAGGGCAAGCTACAGTAGCTTCTTCATCAGAAGAATTGTTTGCTAAAGAATAACGGGTGCCACTACCCGTAGAGTACATGCCAGAGTTGTAAGAAATTCTAAAAAATTCTTGGTTTGGATTAAAAATATCTGGCCCCGAGCTTGTATCCAAAATCAAGACCTGTGAATTATGGTTGATGTCTACATTTGGATAGGCTCTGAAGGATTGCTCAAACATTAGAATACCAGCTGCCACAAAAGTAAGAAACAAATCCGGTCCATTAAGCAGAGATGATTGTCTTCTAAGTGATTCCGAGATTTCGAGACCACTCTTAGAGATTCCATACAAAAGTCATGCTTATGTCCAATGCGCCCACATCGATAGCATGCATGGCAAACTCTTTCATACATGCAAGCAAGCCATTTAACATCACAATTCATCTAATGTTCTTCTTTCTGGAAAGTTAGAGGAATAAAGACACCGGGAAATAAAGGTTCATCAATGTTGATCCTTACTTTAATCCCAAAGTAATCCTTATATTTGCATCTTCTCTCAGACCAATCGAGATCCAAAATGCGACCTAACACGGTGCCAATTTTAAGAGCAAGATCTTGGTGATAACAGTCACTATGAATGTTTACCACTCTAACCCATAAATCCACCGTAGGAAATGTAACATGAGAAAAGATAGTGTCATCTTGCCACGGCTTAAGAACCAAGAGGCATCCTTTGATGTTCCAAGAGCTATTATCCAGCAGAAGTTTCGCTTGTTCCGGGGTGGTGAAGTGAAAAAGGAAAAGATTGTTGATTTTCTGAACACTAACATCTCCAACTAGTGACCAATATTTAGCTACATACCTTTGAACTCCTTCTGTAAAGACTTCAGCATCCACGATTTTTCCCATTAACATATTCTGAAATTTTGCTCTGTCTGCCCAAAGCTTCTGCTGGTTAACAGGTATAAGGATACTACTTCTTTCCAGTCCAGGGAGTCTGGGTGGGTCATCACCTTCAAATCCTTCTGCCATGATACTTAAAGGAATAGACAGCTTATGTACCAGTCGTCCTGTGCAGAAAAATTGCTAGATTGAGTGCATCACAAGAAAATAGAAGGAAGGGTTTTTCGGGTCTTTGAGCTATAAGAGTGGATTGTTAGTAAGTGGTTTTAGAAAGGAAACTTCCCCAAACTAGCTTGCCAATCAATGTTATTCAGGGTGAAAAGGAAATAAAGCGTGAAGATTTCCATGTTAGTTGCCAATCAAAGCTATTCAGGGTGGGAGGTTTGAAGAGGTAGGTAGGAGAGTTAAGAAGATTTAAGAGTAGAGAGAAGGAGGAGAACATTGTAGAGAAAGAATGAAGCATGTGTCACGCCCCCGGAAGGGGCGCAACGCTAAACAGGCTAGTTAACACATATACCTCAAGGATAAACAGAGCTTTACTACAACCTCAAATAGAAACAGCGGAAGCATGCTTAAACATTACAGTTGTCCATAAGTGGAAAGACTGAACATAACATTATATTACAGACCACCTCTCTTCTATACAAGTACTACACTCCAAAATAAACGAAGAACAACAAAAACGTTGCTCACCCAGCGTAATACTCTTGAGTCTCCCCGAGGTAATCCTCTTCGTCCCTTGGCAGATACTCCGACTCTGAACCTAGGAAAAAAAAAGTATCGGGAATGGGTCAGCCTAATGGCTCAGTAGGGTATCCAGTGCTTTTAAGTCCAAACATGAATTGATCATATTATGTATAGTTAGTATGAACATGCAAGTCACTTGAACAGATGATACCTACGTACTTAAGAATAATTTAACATATCGAGTAACACATGCAAGCATCTGCTCACACTTGCCTTCAAAAGAAACGAGAATAACATATCGAGCAAGATTTGAAATCTTGTAGAACATACACGAGAATGACAAGCAAGACCTAAATATTAACTTGATCTCGCCAAGAATAACCAAACAGTACAAAAATTTCAAGACAAATACAAGCCAAGTACGAGAATATCAATATGCAAATATGCCCCTCATGCACGAGCCAACCTTCCCTGAGTGCGAGAGACTTTTCGTATCGCGACCAACTGATGTAGCGGGTTCGATAGAAGAAGTCCAACGTCATCACAGGCACGCCAATAATTCCTTTCGAGAATTAGTACGCATAGCTAGTGCGCACTATCAAGACATGAACGAGAACGAGAACCCTGGCCGGATAACTTCCAACCCCGGCAAATAACACCCTCAACTCACTTTTTTCCTCCTCCTTCACGTGATATGCATAATCATGTACATACGTCAACATGAATGTCATCAAGTACCTCAAAAGAGGTTTAATCCCCTGTCGAGTCATATTTACCGTATTATCAACAATACATGCCAAACATGTAACCTAATCTGTCCAGTATTTCAAATGGCAGCAGGAGTAGTCTGTACTCCGAAAATCATAACAATTTAATTACAATGCTTACACAGTCAAACTATATATTTATGAAAACTAGACTTAAAGAGATACATCCCAGTATTTTACTTGACACGAAAATATTATTTTAAGATCATATTAAGCCCTTTAAAAAGACAAACTTCAGAATCTGCCTAGCAACAGTTTGACAAGATAGGTTTCAAGCCACGAATTTTAAACCATAGCAATAGTACTTGAAATAATCTTAAATTTGGTATGTATACTCTATACATGTACTAGTATAACATATAAAATAACCAGGTCCATATCTTAACTAAAAGTATACATTTCTAAGCACCAAAAAGTACCCTAATTCCATGACTGTTTTTGCAGATTTCAGTATACATGAACCCCCTTCTCCTTGAATCATTTCGAAAATATATATAAGTGTTTTACTACCATCATAATACTTCTCATTCATGTTCTGAAACAAAAAAAAACACACAAGATAACCTACCTTAAAGAATTTTAGGCCAAGCCAATTCAAGAAGATTCTCTCATTTGTTCTTCGTTTTCTTCTTCCCTTCTTCTCTTCTTCCTTTCTCTCTTTTCTTTTCTTCCTTCTTCTTTCTCTCTTTTCTTTTCCCACTCTTTCCCTTCTCTTTGTTCTATTTTGACCGAAAGTAAGCCTTGCAACCCCACCTTCTCTTTTGTTTCTAAATTATCCACTTAGGCTTCTTTCCATTTTTTTATTAGTTTCTTTTGCTTACTCACCACCAAATAATTAATCCTAAGGCAACACATGGCATGTCACTAATACCAACTTTTCATATTTGCATATTGGCCCCAAGGTTTTGCATAATTACTTTTTAACCCTCAAAGTTTTACATAATTATATTTTTGGCCCACAACTTAATTTCGATAGTTATTTTATGTAGACAACTAATATAACATAATTATATTAATTCAATCAAATTTAAATATGCTTAAACTTAATAGAATGATTAGAAGCTAATTAAGATCGGGGCCTCACACATAGCTCTTTTTTTTTGTTGTTGATTATAATCCCAGCCTCACGTCTTTTTTAGATACAACATTAACCAAGGTGTGGCCGAGGAGATGAGATACCAACTTATTGAACTTTGATCAGATTGCTAAAAATTTGTTGTAACCTATTTTCTTCTTAATTTTTATCACTTCATCATCATTATTTAGAATTAAACATGTTGACATAGCGTAAACAAAAATAGGATGATGGCAGGAAAATAGCTTCACTACAATATGGTGATGATTGATTATTGCTTGTTTTTTTATTGTATATCTTATTTGAGAATTTGTGGCGTGTTGCTTTTATAACAAAGGGTAAATTACACACGGTGTAATACCCCGAAATTTTCTTTTCCTTATGCGAATTTAATATTTTTGATTAATTAAGTTTGTGGTCTTTTGTTCACATTAAGAAAATGAATTGTGACTGTTTCTGAAATTTTCGGTTGAATGAAAGTGGTTTCATTCGAATCAAAACTTAATGATTATAAAGTTTTTGAGTTCTGAAATATTTGGTTGAAGGAAAATAGTTTGGCTTCGAATAAAAATGATTTTCTGAAGTTTTAGTCGAATTTAAAAGGTTTTAGTCGACTAAAAGAGTGTTTCGGTCGACTAAAAGTGTTTCGGTCGACTAAAAAGTATTTAAATTGTGTAAAAATGGTTTTTTTTGGAGTTTTAGTCGAATTTAAAGGTTTTAGTCGACTAAAAGAGTGATTTCAGTCGACTAAAAGTTTGGTCGATGAACAGTGATTTTGAACAGTAACCATGAACAGTAACCATGAACAGTGATTTTGAACAGTGTTTTGGAAAGCTTCGACTAAAAGTGAGTTTTAGTCGACTTAAAGTGTTTGATTCGACTAAAAGTGGGTTTTAGTCGACTTAAAGTGTTTGATTCGACTAAAAGTGGGTTTTAGTCGATTAAAAGTGGGTTTTAGTCGACTAAAAGTGAAATGAAAAAAAAAATTTCATTCGACTCAAAGTTTGTGTTTCAGTCGACTCAAAGTGTGTTTTAGTCGACTCAAAGTGGTTCATTCGAATGCAAACTTAAAATTTTTGTCCCTCTATATAAATAGTGTTCTATTTTCATTTCTAGCCTTTTGGGGATTCTCTGTTTCTTTTCTTCTCCTTTGTAAGAGAGAGAGAGAGGAAGATGAAGAGAAAGAGAGAGATTGGAGAAGATGGCTTGGAAAATTTGGAAGCTCTAAGGAGGAGCTTAAGGATTTGCTTAAGGATTTGTGACTCTCAAGAGGCTTGATTAAGGTAAGGGTTTACTTCCAAAAATTTGAATCAGCGATGGACCAATCGCTCATGTGAGTCTTTAGTTTCTTTTTGGAAATCTGAACTTCTTCGAATTGAGTTAAGTGACGTTCTTTTCCCTTTGTTTTGACCATGGTTATGAATAACTCGTTGTCAATTCTTTTGAAATCCGAGTCTCTTCATATGGGGATAAATGATTCTTCATCTCGTTTTTGTTTTGAACTTTGTTAAGAATGACTTGTTGTCAATTCTATGATTTGTGAAAAATCAAATTCCGTCAGATTTGTTTGACCTCAGAATATTGACGTAATGATATCGTCGTTTCAGTGAATTATGATCGTTATTATTTTCGTGAACTCTACTTATTGTTTGACGAGTTCGTTGTTTGATAATGTGATTTTGAAACCTTTGATTATGGTTTGATTTGTCCGATATTTGATAACGGTTATTTTGAGATTTTGTTTTGGTGACTTTATGAGCCATGTCACAGTGTATGTGACTTATTTCCGACTTACCCACGTGGATTGAAACGTGGGCTAGCTCAGGGGAGTTGAGCTAGAGATCGCGATCTTACTTTCCGAACCGGCCTCATATGTCAGGAGTGACGTATGTGACCACTTTCTGAATGGCTCTCTAGTGTCTGTTTCGATAGTATCTGTTTCCGAACTCAGATGTATTTTGATATTTGATATTTGGTCCGATAGTGTCTGTCTCCGTATTCAGATACATTTTGACATATGATATTCGGTCTGACATCTCTATTGTCTATTTTCGAACTCTGATATATTTTGGCATATGATATTCGGTCTGACATCTCTATTGTCTATTTCCGAACTCTGATATATTTTGGCATATGATATTCGGTCTGACATGTCTAGTGTCTATTTCCGTACTCCGATATAATTTGACATTTGAATTTGGTCTGACCTCAATTCAGTCGAAATTGGTGTGCCTTTGAAATATTGTCTGTTGAAACCTTTGTGTCTGTCTTTGTATTCAGAAGCGTTTTTGACATTCGAAATCTGGTTTGATTATCTGTTCCGTTAAAACAAATTTGGTGCTTCCGAAATTTCGTTTCTCTGTTATCTTTGGGTTCCGACTGACTGGTCCTTTGAGCGACCTTACTGGGCATTTGGCTCATTCCCTTATTGTTTTTTTCTTTCAGGAGGTTAGTAGGTGGGATTTCAGATTTGAAGGGCTAGCTGTGTGACCAAAGTTAGCTGCCTTATTTCAGAGTTAGTATTGACATTTAAGTGTATTTAATTAGGACAAGTTGGTATTGTTTAGGTTTTGTTTTGAACTCCGTGTTGGAGTAAAATTTGAATTGTATAAAAGTTTTGAGCCCTACGACAGTTATTGATGTACTCTTGGAGTTATTAGTGAATGCTCTGATTGACCGTTTGGGATATTATGATATTTTAAGGTTTTCTGATTTCATTTGGAGGACTTTTGATATTGTGTCGTTTGGGTTTTTAGTGTATGCTCTGATTTACCAATTTGAAGTCTTCTGATAATTATGGAATTTTATCTGATCTCTGTATATTTGGCATTAACGCTCCGTAAATAAAATCCGGGGCGTTACACACGGCCCCCCTGAGGTTTGCCTAAATTACACACGGACCCCCTTATCTTTTTTAATTACACTAAACTACACTTTTTTATTTTTCCGTTCGAAGAATTAACAGAAGTAAGAAAATGACGCTAATACCCCTGAGAAACAAGTTAATTTACCCCTCCCTCTCTCTCTCACACACGAAGCCAAGCAAGCAGCGCCGCAAGCGCGCCCCTGCCCCATCACGGTCACCGCCCAGGCTGATGCCGCCTCCATCACCGCCGAGCAGACCTGCTCCATCTTCGAGCAGAAGCACGTCTCCCTCTCCTCCGAGTTCACCGCAGATCCAATCACAGCACTCACGGCTTGCCTCCTCGCTCGAACAGCGCCTCGCCGAGCTTGCCCAGCTCCAGGCCGACAAGCACCAAGGCCATCTCCAATCGGTAATCCATGACAACGGTGTTTGTGTCAAATCCGGTTCAGATCCTTGCCTTCCAGTTCAGATCCGATTGATCGCCGAAGATGTCCGAGGTGGACGAGGAGTCCAAGCAGGAGTCTTACACCGTGGTTCGCGACGGTCCTGCGACTCACCCATCGTCAACCGCAACCTCAACCCAGAAACGGTGGCCACGAAATCTGCGGGGAGAGCTTGAAACGTCCGGAGCAGCTGCCGGCGAAGGACGACAACAGTTAAGCCGCCGGAAAGAGCACCGAACAAACGCCGAACACCGCAAACAGGCCTGCCGGTGCCCAAATCCCGGCCAACCTTGCCAAAACGGGAGCTGTAACGCCTCCACGAACAGCCCTCTCAGCCCGAACATAAACACCACGAACCGTTATCCTAGGTGCATTTCTAGTCAAACGCGAACCCTGATATCCGCCTCCTTCCCTCAGATCAAAACCCACCATGATGCTCTGATTATCTCTAGAACAGTAGATCTGAAAAAAGAAAAAAAGTTCAGATTTGGCATTGCTGGGCGTATGAGTAGACACGAAGCGCGTGGTGATGCGTCGTCAGATCTGATCAGGTCCTCTCCAAGGACGCCGAAGGTCGCGCCTTTGGTGAGGCGTCGACGGCAGTGGCGGAGCATCGGCAACAGTCGCTAAGCATGGGGTTGTAAAGAAGAAGAAGAGGGCATTTTGGGGATATCATAATAATTGAAAGGTGCCGTATCTTTTCTTAACGGTTCATTAACGGAACTGGGCTTTATGTAAGACAGTGACAAACCACAGGGAGCGGAGAGTAATTAAAAAAGATAGGGGGGTCCGTGTGTAATTTAGGCAAACCTCAGGGGGGCCGTGTGTAATTTACCCTATAAACAAATATCCTACAGGAAATAGTGACCGAGAAAATGTTGTTGAGATTTGTTTCCAATGTATCAACTTTCGTCATATATTCTATTGCTACAAGATCAACTAATCACCATTTTTTTAAGTGACATTCTTCTCATATTTTGGGGATCAGACTTTTTTAGTAGATCCTAATGGAAATTTAGAGTGAACTTCTTCACTCTCGGAGCACCTTTAAGCACAAGTCACGGAAGAAATGACTAAGTTCAGTCAATGCTTCATTTACGGGCTTCGGCAAGAGGTCACGAAAGACAATTGGTATAAATCTTTCCATGAATACATGACAATTGTGACTCTTTAAACCATAAAACCTACAATCAGCAAGGTTGCAACAATGTGATATATTAGATGCATAGCTTTCTGGAAGCTTTAGCAGTTTAACCCAATGTATATATTGCTTTAGGCAAAACCAGCTTACCATTAACCATTCGTGGATGCAATTCATGCCGTATACCCATCATCTGCATATCTCTGTGTGCTTTTAGGTGATTTTTTATTTGCCTTTGACATTCATGACTGTATTAAACACATTTTCAAAAACATTTTTCTCAATGTGCGTAACATCAAGATTGTTGCAGAAAAGGAGGGTCGGCCAATAACGTAGCTCCCAAAAGATGCACATTTTCTTCCAGTTGTGTGTTTTTCCAAAACCAGGAAGTTTTGGATTGGCAGCACACTTTCCAAATGGTACCGCATCCATGTTAAGGTCATTTACGCACATATACACTTCATCCCCAAACAATCTGTCACATGTTTCAACCCGACGCTCCACAGTTTTATCAAACTTATCTTTTTGCCTTCGAGATGGATGATTAGGCGGTAAGAATTGTCTGTGACACCCCCAAAAGGAAGCCTTCCCCCCGTGTTTTAAGGTGAAAGCCTTACTTACTTCCATACAATAAGGACATGCCAACCTACCGTGTGTACTCTACCCAAACAAATACCGTATGCAGGGAAGTCATTGATAGTCCACATAATTGCTGCCCTCAAGTTGAAGTTCTGTTTAAAAGATGCATCAAATGTTGGGGCTCCAACTTCCCACAGAATTTTTAACTCATCGATCAACAGACGCAAGTACAAGTCTATATTTCTACACGGGCTCTTAGGTCCAGGAACGAGTAATGATAAAAACATGAATTGCTTCTTCGTGCACATGTCTGGAAGAAGGTTATACGGGACAATGATCACAGGCCACGTAGAGTAAGGTGTGCGAGAGTGCCCAAAAGGATTAAAACCATTAGTAGCGAGCCCAAGTCGCACATTTCGAACTTCTGCAGCAAAAAATGGGTGTCTACAATCAAATTTCTTCCATGCCTCTCCATTGGCAGGGTGTCTCAATAAATCGGGAACTTTGCTACAAACGTTGTTATGCCATCTCATGTGTTCTGCCGTTTTAGAAGAGTAATACAACCTTGGTGTCAGTGGACAGTACCGCAATATCTTCCATACTATCTTCATTTTCTTCCCACTGGTCAGTTTATACCTTGCGTGGCCACAAACCAGACATTTATTCAAGTCATTGTTCTCCTTCCAGAATAAGATACAATCATTATTACATGCATCTATCTTCTGGTACCCCAAACCAAGTTTCATCATCATTTTCTTAGCACTATAGTACGTATCAGGCAAGTTCTTATCCTCTGGAAACATTTATTTATTAAGCTTCAGAGAAACATCAAAACCTCAATCACTTAGACCATGCTCAGACTTTAAGTGTAGCATCCTTGTCACAATAGATAACTTGGTGTGCTTTGTACTTCCATTCCATATTGGCTCCTCAGAGTCTTTTAACAATTTATAAAACTTCTATGCACTCGGGTTTGTCTCTTCTTCCACATTAGGATTACCATCGTTAAAATAGTTATCCCAGTTAATCCCACTAAGCCCAACTTCCATTACCATATGTAACTACTGAGAAAATCCCGGATCTCTAGAACTATATTGTCTAAACTCAGTGGGCACCCTCATAATTGGTTCCCCATGCTGAGTCCAATTCGTATAGTTACTCATAAAACCTCTACGGAACAGGTCAAAAGTTACATCGTCGAGGGTTTTCCAACTTAACAGCTGACAATCATTGCACGGACATTTAATCGTGCCGTCATCCACAAACTCTGGTTTATTCAAAGCAAAGAGAATAAACCCGTTCACTCCATGTCTAAACTCTTCTGATACCTCAATCCCACTTGGAGCAATCCTCCGTTGCATCCAACTTCTATCAACTGACATGATATATAACATTCATTGCCTGTTGAACCTATACGAGTCAAGTTCCAAATTAACCTTCAATTTGAAAAATATATATTAAGGCCCCGTTTGACACTCATTTTTTTTTCCAGTTTTGGAAATTGAAAAAAAAAGCGCGTTTGGTAACCATTTTTTTTCCTTCTCCAATTTAAAAAACCAGTTTTTAAACTGAAGAAGAAAAAAAACCTCTAAAAATGAGTTTTTTTTTTGAGACCACCACCACCACCCTACCATCGCCGGCAGCCACCTCAATCGACCACTGTAGGCGGCTTGCCGGCAGTCGCCGGAGGTTACCGCCGGCAACTACCGACAGCCACCGTCGGCCACCGCCACACCCCACCACGGCCACCGGAAACCACCATAAAAAAAACTCAAAAAAAAAAAACTGAGTTATCAAACAGCCAAAAAAAAAAACTCAAAATAAAATTGGGTTATCAAACACCTACTTGTTTTTGTAAAAACAAAATTAAACAGCTATTTAATTTATTTATTTTTAAACTGAAAACCACAAAAAAAATATTGTCAAACGAAGCCTAAGTTATCACTTACAAATTAGTGTTAATCGGGGTTTAATAGGGATAATCAGGGTTGATTAGGGCTAATTAGTGCTAATTAGGGCTGATTAGGGCTGATTAGCCTAATTAGTGTTAATCAGGGTTGATTAGGGCTAATTAGTGCTAATTAATGTTAATTAACCTAATTAGGGTTGATTAGCTTAATCAGTGTTGATTAGTGCTAATTAGGACTAATCAGGGTTAATTAGGGATAATTAGGGCTGATTAGCCTAATCAGTGTTGATCAGTGCCAATTAGTGTAGATTAGCACTAATCAGTGTTGATTAGTGCTAATTAGTGTTAATTAGGGCTAATTAGCACTAATCAGTGTTAGTTAGTGCTAATTAGGGCTAATCAATGTTAACCAGTATTAATTAGGGCTGATTAGCCTAATCAGTGTTGATTAGGGCTGATTAGCCTAATCAGTGTTGATTAGTTCTAATTAGGGCTAATCAGTGTTAATTAGGGCTGATGAGGGTTGATTAGCCTAATCAATATTTATTAGTGCTAATTAAGGCTAATCATTATTAATTAGGGATAATTAGGGCTGATTAGCCTAATCAGTGTTGATCAGTGCTAATTAGGCTAATCAGAGTTAATTCGAGCTATTTGTGGTAATTTATAGTTAATTGGTTTAATTAGAGTTAATAACCGTCAATTATGCTTTAATTAAGAGTTAATTAGGATTAGTCAGTGTTGATCAGGCTAATTAGGGTTAATTAGGCTAATCAGAGTTAATTCAAGCTATTTGTGGTAATTTATAGTTAATTGGTTTAATTAGAGTTAATAACCGTCAATTATGCTTTAATTAAGAGTTAATTAGGATTAGTCAGTGTTGATCAGGCTAATTAGGGTTAATCAGTATTGATTAGGGCTAATCAGTGGCAGAACCAGAATTTCACCCCAGGTGGTTCTAAAATTATATCAAAATCAATAAATTTTTTTATAAGTAAAAATAGAACAAAAAAACAGATTACACTTTTCGATAACCTAAATAACCTATGGAAGATGAACCTAATTTCAACCCACCATGTCATGTTTCATTATCGCGTTAACTTGATTAACCTAATTTCAACCCACCTTTTAACTAAATCACATATCCGATATCTCAATCCAATTGGGTCCCATCCTCCATCAACAATCTCAATTCTCAAATGCTCAGTGTACAATTAAAAACCTAAAATTAACAATCAAATAATCAATCCTCAAATGGGAAAAAATTATTCAAAATGCACGTGTCCGATATTTCAATCCAATTAGGTCCCATCCTCCATCAATAATCTCAATTTTCAAATGCTCAATGCACAATTAAAAAACCTAAAATCATCAATTAACAACCTAAAATTATCAATTAATAATCATAATTCTCAAATGCACAATTAATTACTTAAAATTATCAATCAAATAATCAATGCTCAAATGCAAAATATATATATATATATATATATATATATATATATATATATATATATTTATTCAAAATGCACATATCCGATATGTCAATCCAATTGAGCCACAATCAAAATTTAATTTGCATTATCGTGTCTTTAAGGCTGATCGAACCACTCATAAGATGTTATGGAGCCATAGATTTAATCATGGGCCCTAATCAATTATTTCATATAGCAGTGTTATTACAAACTATGTACATGAATGTTTGTTGAGCTAGTTGACTCACGAATTGCAAACGTACCTCTCCTGCACAATGGCGTGGGTTCAAAACACCCAGCCAAGCCCTCACCACATGCCAACCCAAACCAAAAAATAGATATGCTGCAGTGACGTTCATAGTACTACCAAAACCTAGGATAAACTTGGACAAATCAATGTTTCAGTTTGTGCAGCATTTCCTGTGAGTGCCAGAAATAGGTAAATGTAGATTTTCTCATTCTTCAGGATATATTAACCGATTTTGCACCTATGTATCACCTCTGATACTTTGCTGGGGAAACATGTCTTCACGAATCCTAGAGTTATGATAATAGGGCCATGACCAACAAAATGTTTCAATTCATTACAGTTGCTCACTCTTTCTAAGCATACATTTTAACAACTTAATTACCCTCTATTGTTTACCATGTTATCAAATTATCTTGCGGAAAAAAAATTAATGAGAATAAAAGCATTTTACCAAGGTAGGCCAGTTCCCTCGAACCGCCACAGAGGATGAGTTTTGCTTATGGATTTCAGTACTCAATAGGATTACCCAGTTGAGTAGCAAGCAATCAACCTGCAGTGTAGTGTGTAAATGCATATTGTGTTTGTTAATCTAGGAGAACCGCGTGACTTTTGAGCTAAGTTTTGGAACTGCTGTCAAAAAAATCTTGGTTATCTGGATCAAGAGAGAGGGGATTCCACATATTGTTTCGTAGGCTACGCTTGTTCGATTTAAATATGTCATCTTGGTTCCATTCAAAGTTATTAAAACATCCACAACATAGTGCAAGCTTACACAAAAATCTAAAGCAAGGCAGACAATTATATAAAGGTGCATTCCTTTGACAAGGTAAGATAAGAAACCCAAGTAACTTGCGTTTATTGAAACCCTAGGAAAGAGGTGGCTGATAAATTATGAACAACGGTTTAAGCCCAATTGCTTTAGGTCAGCAACAGGAGTCCTACACGATCATATTCTGCTGTTAAACCTGATGTTCGTACCCTAATGTTGTTTCAAAGGACATCTTTTATACAAGCAAAACAGTTCTATACTTCAGGTTATGAAACAACAATAATTTCTCTCGAAGAACAATCATCTTAAGTCCTTCTGAAGCCTTTTCTAATAACTAATCTTCTATTCTGACTCATATGAAACAACAAACCCTGATATACCTACCCTAACGCTATTTCAGTACCCTGGGATAAAGCTAGCTTTCACTCTTTCTATAATTAGATGGAAGAATTTGAGACTTACTGGGGCACAGCCGGCAACAATGGCAGCAGTGGCGGCGTGGGATTCGCGCACGGAGAGGAGGGCTTGCCGGTGGAGAGGTGGGCTTCGTGGCTGCGTGAGGACGGGAGCGGCAGGGAGTGACGACAACGGGTTCTTTGAGGGACAACGAGGATGGCAGAGGAGGCGCAGGCGTTGGGCAGTCTCTTAGATGGCGGAAGAAGAGGTTTCAGGCTTTCGGCGGTGGGCGGTTGAGTTTAGGAGACAAAGAGACAGATTAAGGCGGAAAAAAGCTATTTTATACCTAACATTTAGCGAACCCTGGGGGCGGTCGCTAAAATTAGTGACCGCAGTAGGGACTATTTTAGCGACCGCTTGGCAGTCGCTAAAGACGGTTGCTAAAAGACCCGCCAAAAAAATTTCTTTGACCCCACCATTTAATTATACATTTAGCGACTGCTGCGAGTGGCAGTCACTAAAGAGGTCGCTAATGTAAAGTTTAGCGACCGCGTTTTCTTGCGGTTGCTAAAGACATGTTTTCTTGTAATGTAGCATTCGCGGAACCTTCCAACACTCAATAAGTACGTGGTGTAAACATATGCCGAAACCCATGGTTTGCTTTAGGTACTTAATACCCTACACACAATATTTCAGTGCATGTTGTCACGACAACGTAACTAGTAGTTCTACTAAATTTAGCTCCTGCATAAACTAGTAACTAGTAAAAGTCACATCCTACAATAAACAACGCATTGCTCTCTCATGCTCCAATTGTCTCATATCTCTACCATCATTACGAGGAAATTTGATGCTCTGATCAGAATGATAAGTCGTGTGGCTTGAGTCGTATCCTATGTGAATAGTGCTGCAAATGAACCGAATTGTTTATTAAAAGCTTGTGGTTCGGTCCGCTAATATCATTCTTGTGTATTTATACAATATATGAACATAACCGGAAAAAAATTTCAGAGCTCGTACGTCTATTAGACTAACCGACCATGAACCCTTGAAAGTATTCACAAATGCTTTTGTTAATGTCCTGTCTCTATAATAAATTGATGTTTTAATGTTCAAAGCCTGAAGCCTCTTCTCTTTTGAAATATGTACGTAATCAAATATATATATATATATATAAATGAAAGTCGAAGCTGAGAGAAAGTTGTCAAGTCATCACTTATTTGGACGCTCTCTCATTTCGCCACATGCACTTTCTATTTTGCCTTTTTTTAAACATTTTGAATTTCTCACCTTATTAATTATGATTTGTATTCCTTTTCTCTCTCTACCCCTCTATCATTAAATTTGATTTGAATTTCTTATTGTCATTTAAAATTTGATGTTTTAATGTTCAAAGCCTGAAGCCTCTTCTCTTTTGAAATATGTATGTAATCAAATCTCTCTCTCTATATATATATATATATATATATATATATAAATGAAAGTCGAAGCTGAGAGAAAGTTGTCAAGTCATCACTTATTTGGACGCTCTCTCATTTCGCCACATGCACTTTCTATTTTGCCTTTTTTAAAACATTTTGAATTTACTCACCTTATTAATTATGATTTGTATTCCTTTTCTCTCTCTATCCCTCTATCATTAAATTTGATTTGAATTTCTTATTGTCATTTGAAATTCAAACAACTAAATAGATTTTATAATTTCCTCCCTTCTATATCATATATGCCATTTAAAAATTTTATTTATAACTTTGCAATTTCATTAATTTCTAAGATTTTGTTAAAACTAATTCTTTATATAATCCCTTTAATCTTAAATATTTTCTATTGTTGAGATAAGTCCAATATTCTCCATTATCTCTCTCTCTCTCTTTAACTAAAAATAATCTCCTTCCTTTTATTTCATTACAAGTTTACGTGTATAGTTTACTCTCCCATTTTATCCTCAATTATTTGTTAATATATTTTTACTCTTTTCTTGGTTCCCTTGAATGACACAAACCTCAACATACGGGTTATTATTGTTAGTTTTACCACTATTATTGCTATTAGTTAGAACGGACTATTTTTATCATTTCATATACTATTTTTCATCTTCATTTGTTACTAAAAGCTAACAATTATTACTTGAGGTCATTTTTAACGACAAAAATTAGTAAAAAAACTCATATAAAAAGGTGAAAATAATTTTTTAATTACTTTTTTGTCACTACCAATTCTGTTATTATTATTTGGCATATAAGTACGGGATCTTTTAATCACTACTTTACAGTTGTTGCTCCCGTGTGCAACGCACGGGATAAAAGCTAGTTATGTTTTAACGCTAATATTTATCTTCATTAGCTCATTATCAAAGACCAATATTAAACTTATAAGCTTGGCTTACATGATTATTCAGTTCGATAGGATTAGATGTGGTCGGACAAGCCCGAGTAACTTATCCTGTCAAAAAAGGCCGGATAAAGTATAAATCGTATCCCGCGTTTGGATCAAACCTAGATTATAGGCCGGATACACATCGATAGGATTATCTTGCCGCCTTCACAACCATTCTAAATCTATAACCACTTTAAACCCACCATCAGACTATTAACTCCATCAACACACCAGCACATCAGCACAACTACAACCATTGAACGATGTATGAACCCACCATCAACACCACTCTATAATAGCCCACTTGCAACAACCCAATCACGTATTGCAAACCCAAAATCACGAACTTTGCCAACCACCACCAAGCCCAACCTTCACCATTGACAGCAACTACCATCCAAAACCCACCACCACACCACTAACATAGTCAACACAGCACCACATTAGCACACTACAACCACCACAATAACCACCATGAACCGTGCAACCACCATGCTAGAATTTAAACAACACCATATTTACCAACCTCCATTACCAACACATCGCGCTTACCACCTATCACCACAACAATCTCCTTATTGCCTTATTCACTACCAACCGCTAATTGTGAGCTTCCTCAACCACCACCGACAGCTGATATCCTAGACCACCACTAGTCGCCGATTTCCTCACTAAACACCCCGTTATCAATCAACAAATAAGGGTGAGGGCAATGGGTGTTGTGCCATTGATGGCCAATGGGTACTGCAGTGCTCTTTTTGGTCCTTTGCCCATCGGTTTTTATCCGAAGTAATTAAGAGAAAAATAAAATCACTCGATATAGAATTAGCCCACGCTTCTTTGATAAAACATGTCCATTAGATACCTTGTCTGCCCCACCTACGTGCATGGCCAAATGCCGGATAAGATTAATCTTGTCCTATCTAGATCCCTTATTCGATGCGCTAAACAAGACCAAACATTTCATAGATGCAATCCAAAATCTAAGCATCATGTGCAACCAAACAGCCAGAATTATGCGGCCCAACTTATCTCTATTTGATTTCAACGAGCCTAAGTCTGCATTTATCTTAAAAGCCTCAAAGTCTCAGCCGCCACTCGTCCTCTGCCCACATTTCCACTCATTTTCCTCACAGTCATGCCCACACACTTCTTCACAAGCACGTATACACTCTTTCTTTGATACACACACTGTCTCTTTCTCCTTCTTTGTCACACACATATACCCGTCTCTCTCACACATAAACACATAACACCGTAGACAATGACAACTATGAGATGGGGTTGGATAACATCATCTCTTTAACTACAACTCCGAGTTTTTTATCTTTGTGAAAATCGGAAAGTCTTTCAAGATCCATTGGGTTTTGCATATAACCATTTTGGATTATGGTAGGGTCTTTATTACTTGAATTTCAGGTTTGTGGGATTGAACGAGTTTAGGAGCTTGAACTTAGTTTGCATGGTTGGATAAACTAGCTGAGCCGAACCGGGATTTAGTGGTACTAATTCGAGCCGAGTTCAAACTTCAATATTTGATTCATAACAAACATGAACCTAGTTCGGTCTTACTTGAAAGTATATGAATCGAACTGACAAATTCATGTTTGACTCCAACTTCACTTTTCTTAAGAAATGTCTTATACCTCACACGAGTGACTAAAGAAAATTTTCTCTACCACGGGCATGGAATTTACTTTTGCCCAGCATGCAAAATTAGGGAGGAGTCATAATGTTAATTACCCCTTAAGTGAGCAGTTTATACTCTTTCCCCTTGGAATTGCGCAATGACAATAAGGTCGCCCAACATGGTCAAAGTTCAATTGTGTGGTAACATGCTTCCCTTCAAATTTCAAATCAATTTCCACCGGTCAACCACCCTCCAATTTCACTTCCCTCCTGGGCCTCTGCAAAAACCCACGCCACCTCCAACAAATCCATGCCAGGTTCATCCTCCATGGCCATCACCAAATGCCCACACATTCTTTCAAACTCATTGACACCTACGCCAATCTTAACCTTCCCACTCTCCCAACAAGTCTTCAATTCTCTCACCACCCCAACCCCAACTGCTTAAAACCCATTTCTTAGGAATTGATACCATTTTAGTGAGTTCAGGAAAACCCTTTTGGTCTTCCAAGAAATGGTCAAGAGACCAATGCACCCAGATGACTACGTACCTTTTGTTGTTAAGTTACGAATTGAACTACCAGATGTTGGGTTCGGGTAAAACGATTCACAGGCATGTGTTAAAACTTGGTTTTGAGTCATTTGATTTAGTCGGTAGTGCTTTAGCAGAGATGCATGGAAAGTACTATATTGAATACACATGAGCTGTTTGAGAAAAATCCCCTCAAATGTCTTGTTGAACCCGATTCGGTTGCTTTAATCCATTTGTTCAGAAAAAGTGTGGGCCTAAATTAGTTCAAAATGGGAAAAATTATTCATGGTTTGATTTTAATGAGAGATTTTTAGGAGGGCCTGTCTGTGAATACTTCATTGCTGACAATGTACGTACTCTAAGTTAGCTTGTTTGGAAGACGAGATTGCTGTTTGATAAAATGTTGGATAAAGGCTGAGTCGTATGGAATTTGATGATAGCAGCTTACTTTCGAAGTGGGTGTTCGATAGAATCGTCAAATTATTAGCAGAAATGGTCAGATCACGGATATGTTTATAGCAATTGCCACAATATTGTCGGTTGGAGAGTTGAAGTCTCTCAAGCGAGGGAAAAAAGTGCATGCTCATGTGATTAGAAATGGCTCAGATTATCAGGTGTCGGTTCCTAATTCTCTCATTGACATAGACTACAAATGCGGTTGCCAAGTAGCTGCACGAAGATATTTGAGTTACAAATAAGATGGTAGTTTCCTGGAGTTCTATGTTTAAAGGACATCTATGCCACGAATAGATTTATGATGCTTTCTCTCTCTTCACGAGGACGACGTATTCAAAGTTGATTCCATTACAGTGATCAATGTCTTGCCCACCTTTGTGAATGCTGGGGCATCAGAGCAAGTCGAGTACCTTCATGGGTATTAAGTGAAAGCGGGGCTTAACTTGATGCAGTCTGTGAATGCAGCGGTACTTGTAAGCATGCTAAATGCGACGTATAGAGATGGCAGGAAAGCTACTTGATGAAGAGGAAATAAAGACTAAGGATATAATCACCTGGAACTCTATGATCAGTGCATATTATAAGCATGGAAATTCAATTCATTGTTTGAGCTGTATAACCAGATCAGGCATTCACAACTAAGACCATATCAACATACTTTTCTTGGTTTGTTAAGAGCTTGTGTTAATTCAGGCTGAGTCAAAGAGGGATGTTTCAAAGAGATGATGGAGAAACAAGGTCGCCAGCCTAACCAGGAACACTATACATGCATGATATATGTTGTAGGGCGAGCCGGGCATATGAAAGAAGCCTCCGAGCCTACAAAATCTATGCCATTTGAGCCAGATGGTCTGAGTATTGGGGCCACTATTGAGTGCTTGTAAGTTGCATCCAAATACGAGGTTTGTAAAGTTTGCAGCTGAAAGGCTCATAGTTATGGAACCGAAGAATGCTGGAAACTATATCCTCATATCCATTATAGATGCTGGGCTGGGAAATGGGTTAGATTTGCCAAAATGAGGAATTTCTTAGAGACAGGAATCGAAGAAAATCCCGGCTGGGAAATGGGTTGGCTAGAGATAAATGGGAAGGTTCATGAGTTTTGAGTTGCAGATTGGGCTCATCCTTAATCAGATGATATTTATACCATCTTAGCGAATATAGAAATCAAATCACGGATTACAAGTACAGAAGTTCCGTGAAATTGCTCTAAATGCATGTGACTATTTTCCTAATCTTCTTCTCTCTCTCTTCTAATTTTTACTGCTAGGCTGTTGCTGCTACCAGCACAATCATGTGATCAGCCTTCGTGGCGGTATATCAAGTTAAGAGAAAAGAGACAAGTTGGGGTTAATGCATGGAACATTAGATCTTATCATTCAGAGCCTCAATTATAGACAGTGAAGAGACTATGTATTACTTTGGCAGCAAGCTGGCCGCCCGAGATTTTTGGAAGAGATACTTAGGATAGGCAAATATTATGGTGTTGCTGGTTTGGCGCGGCCCCGTGATGACACATCGGTTGTGGCATGATCGACTAAGCGGTACAAGATATTGTGGATGTAACAAAGACTTGACGCTGATATCTTTGATGCCTCCAAAGCATCAAAAGCCGTGTTGAAGGACTTGGTATGCCTCGAGGTAACTTGAGTGACTCAGTTATTACTTGGTCGGATGCGTAGCAACAGTTTTTCCCGTCTTGACAGTGGAAGGTACATATACGATGTAATTGCAGAGGAGTAAGGAGACCCTGACGTAATTACCCTTGCTCAGAGTGCTATTACATGTCAGTAACAGAAGCACATTGAGTTAGCTCTCTAACTCTTGAATGAAGGAACGTCTGAATCACCACATATAATTAATCACCTTTCTGAGGAAGGAACAGATCGTGCCACATAGTGTTTATGATACTTTATGTATATTACAATTGTAGATGTACACAATCTCTGTAAGAAAAGCACAATGAGACTTTGCTCAGAGAGCCATTACATGTTTGTCAAGAAGAAATTAAATTAATTGTCTTCAAAAATCAGCTCAAGCACAAATAAGACCTGGGCCTCCTAATCCCATGCCCTTTTTCTTCTTGTGAGCCCGACATGTATGCAGCTCTTGAGCCCTCCTCTTCATCATCATGAGCAATAGATTTGGCTTACATAACAACGAATCTTCTCTACTAGCAGCTTCTCTCACGGCTGCTGTACTGCTTCTTTTTTCTGGTGCTTCTCCTACTGTTTTCTTTGCAACAGCCTTTCCAGAAGAAGTAACAAAAGCATGCTTCATTAACATATCACTAGCCCACCGCAGCCTCGGATCACGAACCAAACACTTTCTTAGAAAATCAATTGCCTCTTCCGACATCCCTGACCTTGGTATCTCCGGTAACTCATCGGAGAATCCGATCCTATACAGAACATTCCACTTATCCGCGTTCTGTTCAAAATCCCATGGCGGTTTGCCCGTTAGTAGCTGTAGCACTGTGCACCCAAGTGCCCAAATATCCCCCTTGGCACCATAATCCCCCTCTGCAACAGCCTCGGGCGCCATGTACATCATTGTCCCCCTCAGCCCCGACCTGTTGCGATTCTTCTCCGCTATCTTCTTTGCCAAACCTAAATCAGCAATCTTTGCGGCCCCGTCCACGAGGAGAACATTGCCTGGCTTGATATCACAGTGAACATAACCGCCTTCGTGGATGTGATGCAATCCGTTCAACATGGACTTTGTGTGCTTTCTTGCCTCTTCCTCGCACAATATGCCGCCATGCTTCACTCTGTCAGCCAAGCTGCCCCCATTAGCGTACTCCAACAGAAGGTTGTAGTAGAGCACGCCATCTTCTTCTGAGGCATCAGCCTTGTAGCAGTGGACAAGGTATGGGGAGCCTTCGAGGTCGTTGAAGGCCTCTCTCTCTTTCTGGAGGGATTCCGAATGAACAAGCGGAGCAGATTTTACGGCGATTACCGGAGGAAGATGGCCATCTTCGCCTTCTTGATCGACCGTGGCCATCTTCACCACCCCAAATCCTCCTTGCCCAATGATTTTAACACTCTTCCACATTCTCTCTGAATTTTTCTGTTTGATTCTTCGTACCCCCCTGTATCCTTTATAGAATGTGGGCTTACTGAGGCAAGTTTAATTAGATTAGGATTCGAGAAGAAATAGGATTTAGGAATGAGAGAAGCATAATTCGATTAGGAACTAGGATTCGAGAAAAAGTAGGATTTAGGAATCCAACCCTCTTAAGGAAAGTAGGCTCTATGTTGCCGGTTCACAAATTTGTCGCCAAAAACAAATAAAAGCTGTGCTTTTTGGATTGTACCAACAGCTTTGATTGTTGTACATTGATTTGGTGGTTGGTATGTATAGTCAAGCTTTCATTGTGATGTCTGTGGTTTTCTTGATGTAATGAAATAAAGGTAAGCGTGAAAAGATCAAGGCATTCTAAATCAATTGTTTTGGTAAGTACATTAGAGGAACGAATGGTGCCTCCTTTCAATATATGTTGCAAGTGACTACCAAACGTATTTGTGATGTGAATAAAAAAAATTAATGTGTGGTAAATAAAAGTTTATTAAGTAGCAAGGATTAACAATATATAGTTGCCTTGAATCTGAATGTGTTTTCATGGGAATGAAAAGAATTTTTTTGGTCAAATGAAGAACTTCATCAAAATAAAGTTACTTTGACTATCTTTTCTGAGCCCATTACACCGGTACGCAGCAGGTGACAAAAGCAAACAAAAGAAATTCTTCGACAACAAGATTATCTCTCTTTTGGAAGTTGTCTCTCTTTTGGAAGCCAATGAGATAGCAACCAGGCTATGAGTGGATTAGGCCAAGTACAATAACCTCCTCGAACGAAATCGTACGCCTACAGTCACTTAAGAATCCTGTCGACCTCCGGAACGAGAATTTAGAAATTAAACTTTAATTGGGCTTAGATATACCAAGACCAAAGGCGAAAGAGGGATTGCCTGTATAAATTAGACATAATTTGGGGCGGCTCTTCAAAATCAAAGCTGCTATTGCTCTAAATCGGCCTTACAACAGTGCCATGGTAGCCAAAACATTAGTAGTTGCGGAAGCCATACGTTTAGCTTCTACCCTAAATTTCGAGGGGGTCGTTTTAGAGGCAGATGCCAAGCTAATCATCGATATGCTAGATACAAAATCTCCTGATGGACCCAAATTGGGAGTTCTAGTTCGGAAGACTGTTTGACTTTGGGAAGACATTTAGACTCTTGCCATTTTATTTTAGTATTAATTAATAATAATAGGAAGAAAGAAAAATGAAGTTCCTCACTCTCTAGCATCCTTTAGCCTTTCTATAGGATAGAAGTCCACGTGGTGTGGTTCTCCTCTTGTTGCTTTTTCATTCTTTTCGGAGAAATGTCCATTTTTGTTGATCTCAATATATGTTGGGTTTTTTTTTTTTTTTTTAAATATTAACATACGTGGCCAAAAATTGCCTAGCATGCTACCCAACTCCAAACCCAACAATTCCTAAATCCAAAGTAACTTCAATGTAAAGGAGTTGCTCGACTATTTGTTCGTGAAAACCTGCCTAAAAAGTTTTAACTTAGCTTTCACATAAAAGAGCGCTTAAAACTAAGATAACCCATTGATGTCTTATTATTCAGTTATCTAAAGAATAAACAGATGTGGATAATATTAATGGCTCGGATTTACGGATTGTCTTGCACTTAGATAAAGGCCTTTCACACTACTGAACAATATGAAACTTGGTAGCCTGATAATTTTTTTTATACTCTTTCCATCTATGTGGTTAAAAATTCTACAGTCAAACTTGAGCACGAAGAAGTAAAAGAGCTCCATCAATCGAGGTCTTTTGTTATAACTTAGAGAGAATCGAATTTAGTCACATGTTTTCAACAAGATCTTGTTTCATGTTGAGGAAAGGGACCTCAAAATTATACAAACATCTCATTAGTGTGATGCTAAAAGAAGTTTACCTAATGGATGTACTGATACACATTGACCATGGTGACTGAACCCGCAGTTGGGGTATTAATTTGTAACGAGAATTAAGATGGCTTCGAGATATATTATGACACTTTTCTTAAGTTTGTATTTGCCCATAGCAGAAATTGTGTGTAGTGGACTGCTAGGGTCCATAATACAAAGAAGCACAATGGTGAACAACGTTTGCTCAAGCGATGAAGAGCCCACATATATTTGTATGAATTTCTGAATAACATTTTTACAAGTGCAAATTCTACAAAATTTTGCTACTGGAGACGATCTGGAAAAGGAGATAAGAGAAAGGCACGATCTCAATTCTCAAAGCTAGTATTCTGGCTCTATTATGGAGCATTGGAGCCTATTCGATTTAGTTTGCACCCTTATAGAATGCACTCAATTATACTGGGCCGCTAGATTAAAGTTCTTAGATTTAACAGTTCCAATTGACTATCAGTTGTGGGTAGTTGTTAATTGACCACCCATCGTCAATAGTCGAGGCTAGCCAGAACTGGTGCTACCCTACAACATAGCCCTTCCAAAATTGATGGCATAGGTTTGGTCATGAAAATTTTAAGGAATCCAATCATGTTTGGCAATGCTCCACACGTGCACTGCAAAGGGCGCATCAAAGCGCCATTTTGCGCTTCACAGTCGACTGCCGTGCACACTCACGTGCGCATGTAATGCTTGATGCGTATGATCATTGGTTGTATGTTGCGACCATACTTGGCACACTTACGTACACCTTAGGATACAACATAAGTTATTAAGCAATGGACCCTTTTTATATATAACCACTTAATTTTTGTTTTTGTCGTAGATCAAATTCAAGCTATCGCAAGATCATCATGTCTTCGCATTCCTTTCTATCTTTCACACAAGAAATGAATCCAAAACCAAGCTCATTTGGATGCACAACATGGAAAAAATCAACAATTACCACCACTTTAAAAAAATATTGGAAAAGAAAATATGAACAACCGATCTTATTATCCAGTGAAGTATATATATACAACATGAATCCGAGTCACCTAGAGCAGTTCCCAAAGTAACTTCAATGTATTGGAGTTGCTCGACTATTTATTCATGGCTCGAACCTGCCTAATTTTTTTTTAACCTAGCTTCCATATGAAAAGAGCATGTAAAAAAAGACAACCCAACTTAAAGTACTCTTAAGGATCAACCTAGGAGGATCCCGTCGATTCAATGAGAGGAGGATAGGGAAGGCATTATATTCCTTTGCCTTGTAAGCCCCAATTGAAATTTCATCACATATTTGAACATGATTATTTAATTGGTAATCAAATGCTCACATTGCTATACTTGAGACTGATATATCTGGACTTCCATCATAGTCATCACTACAATCTCGTGATAAATTTTTTTAACTATCACCCCTTGTGGGAATCGGTGCCATAGGCTTAGGCCAAATAACAATCTTTAAAACAAGTTCCTTGGCCATTTTGTCTCCTTGTCCTTTGCAGCCAAAGCAATAAACTTATGCTACCATTGTAGACTCAGTAATGCAAGTTTGTTTCTTTGAACCTCGGGATAATGCATTCGTTCCAAGTGCAAAGATAAAGCCACTAGTGGCATATAATTGTTTGGATTTGTAATTTAGCAAGCATTTGTGGAACCATCTAACACTTAGTAAATACCTGATGTAAACATATGCCAAAACATATGGTTTGCTTTAGGTACTTATAGCCTACACACAATATTTGTGGTCTACACACAATATTTGCTTTAGGTACTCCGTCCTGTAAAAACGATATATGTGGTCTACTAAAAGTCACATACTAAAATAAATAGCTATTACTCTCTCATACTCATATTTTCTCGTATCTCTACCATCATTACAAGAAAATTTAATGCTCTAATCAGAGTGATAGTTAGTGTGCTATCTGAATGGTCGAACTTGAAAGATGTAACCTATACAATTTTCCAATAACTCTCTCTCTCTCTTTCTCTCTCTATATATATATAAAAAGAGAGAGAGAATATACTGCTAGCTTCAGGCAAGTTGCCTGAGGCTAGATAACGAAACTACGTAGTTTTTTATGAGTTAAACAACCTATCATCTCTCTGTTTCTGTGTTTTCTCTCCCCATCAATTTCTCTCTCTCATCAGACAATAGGGCATCATCACCGGCCGTTGCTCATCGCCCGTCGTCAGCCTCTACCCCGTCCTTCACCGCAAAAATACCAACTCCGGCGTTTTTCAGCCTTCAACCATAGAGGCACTTCCAACACTTTTTGCCTAAAGCTTTTCATAGTGATCAGCTTAAAATTGCATCTTTAGCGATCTTTGAAATTTCATGCCAACTGCAAGCTGGGGATAGAAGGGCTAAGTTTGTTCAATTATGCTTGTGCATGGGCCCAATTAAGTTGACAAATGTGCTAAAAGTCACGGTCTTGGTTAATCCTAACATGCAAATTTTCTTCAAATGCAAAGTTTCCTCAGATAAAAAATAGGTTACTTGTAACAAAATAGCCTATTTTTTAGGTATATCAACATGAGCAATCTACCAGCAAAGGACAGGTGATATTGGACCATGGCAAAGAGACTGTAAGGTAATTCTTCTCAAGTCAATGTAAATGCACTATGAAATCTTCTGCACATATTAAGTCCCAGGCTTAAAGTTTGATTCTTCTCTTTTATAGAGATGTCTCAGTATCTGCATAGGTGATATGGAGTATTCAATTCAATTCCTCTGACTTTGATGGAATTTCTCTTTTTCACTCGACGATTATAAGTTGATTTTAGTCCCTGGTGTAGCTGAATTTATAGATACTGTGGTGAGTTCGGCATAAATTAGACATTTACACTCTCTCGCTTCTTTGGGCGCGGTGGATTGAGCAAGTATGGAATTGAGTAGAGTATTATTCTGCCTTTCAAGGTGTTACTTCCATTTATAGATTTCTGAGTTTTGGGGATTTTTTTGTTATTTTGATTTTTTGCTGGACATAAGCTGTACTTAGAGTACTTAGAAGTCCAATTTTATGTTCTTTTTTTCTTTTGAGGGTATTTGAGTGTCCAATTTCCTTTCTTTTTCGTCCTTGTTGTCATTTTTCTCACGGTTTGGGGGTTTTGTTGGGAAGGGAAAGAAGGGGGAGGGGTGGGTGGGTGTGGTCTTGTGATGCATGACACTGTTTTTAGACTATAACACAACACTACTAACTAGTATTTTCTCTTTTTGACAGCTAACAACTGATGCTTTGGTTTCAGCTGATCTTACTGAGCTTGGATGTAATTACGTCAACATTGGTGACAATTTACAATTTGTCCAAATGAAAAGTTCACTCAGCAGTGCTTAGAAGACTGTTGTGCAGTATATCACCAAAGATACAAGAAAGGAAATTATGTACATTGTTACTAAAAAGGCTGTGGAATCTAATGACCCTTCTTGAGACATATGATTGACTTCAAAAACCTAACGTGAAGTGGAGGTGATTGTGATGTATTCTAAGTGTGGGAGTATGGTAGATGCCGGCAGATTTTTTGATCATATGGAGGATAGATATACACTTGCTTGGCATGTGATTATGGAGGATAGATATGCACTTGCTTGGTATATGGAGGATAGATGCCTATATTGATGAAGATTGACTATGGAATTACTCTAGGGTTTGAGCATTAGTTGGGACTTCTATATGTCCTTGGAAAGTCTGGGCATTTTACCGAGGCTCTGAAGTATATTGAGAATCTGTGATATGAACCCATAGCTGCAGTTTGGGAGGCATTGATGAGTTATTCTCAATTCATGGAGACATTGATCTCGAGGACCGCACTGAGGGTTTTTTGGTTGGTCTGAACCCTACAAAGGCTATGAGCTAATAAGATCCCCATAGCTACCTAAGAAGCTCGATTCGAAACCCAACCCTCTATAAGGATGATGAGAAGTATAAGGGATGCAATGAAAGAGCAACTTTACGTGCCCAGACACGCTGTATGTTTTCCACGACATTGATCAGGAGGCCAAGGAACATGCTTTGCTTTATCACAGCAAACATTTGAAAATTGCAGTTGATATGATCAATATACCAGCAAGGACACCTCTAAGGATCACAAAAGACCTTCATGTCTGTGGTGACTATCACAATGCCATCAACATGATATGGATTGCAAATCCTCTTTTGTTATCAATGTTTTAGACATTGCCACTTACTAGTATATTACTATGAGTATGTTAGTTTCAGAAGCTTGGTTTCAAGTGTAAGACTCGTTTGATAAAGGAGCTAAGCTTGCTTAGCCACTCGTTGACTTGGTTATGCTCGTTTCGCTTATTTCTTGAATTTGTGCGAAGTTAGGCAATTCCCAGTTTATGCAGGTTGAGTGCAGAGCTTAATCTTGAGTAGAAATGCAAGCTACGTTGGCTCATTTTGTTGCTAATACGAGCTTCAATAGCAGATAATGTTGAAGCACATCAATCACATAAGTCACTTTGGATCGTTGTCTGAATATTGTCCAACAGTCACTTTGGATCATAGGAACACATAAGTCGCAAGACATAACTCGAATCAATTGCAATATAGAGTTGCTTGCAGAAACAAAAATTATGTTGAAAGATCCAAAATTCTACCATTTACAATGACAATCTCAAAACTAAGCTTGGTCCCTCAACATATATCCATAGCAGTAGCCTTTGCACGTTTACGGTGCCTACTCGTTGTGTAATCCAAACTCCATTCTGGCAGTTTCTATATATATATATATATATATATATATATATATATATATATTGATTATTTGTCTCATATGCTTTTTGGGTCAAAGCATTTGCTATTGGTGATGGTTGAAATGGGCTTGAGTTTTATCCCATATGAATGGTGCTATGAATGAACCAATTTTTTTATAAAAAGCTCGTGGTTCATTCGATTAACATCTCATTCTTGTTCGTTTATACAATATATGAACATAAGCAGAGCAATTATCAGAGCTCGTACTTTTTTAGACGAGCTGACTCTGAACATTTGAAAGTATTCATGAATGTTTTTGTCAATGTCTCATCTACATAATACAATAATAATGTTTTAATGTTAAAAGCTCGACGCGTCTTCTCTTTTGAAAAATGTATTTAATTGAGTTATGTTTAACGCCAATATTCATCTTCATTAGGCCTTTGAGTTTGATTAATATTAAACTTGAAGACTTGGCGCATAGGATTATTCAGTGATCAGATGTGGTCTGATAAGCTCAGATAACTTATCATGTCGAAAATGGCCGAATAAGATATAAATTCTATCCCGCGTTTGGCCGAAATGAAACCCATATTACAAGCTGGATAAGCATCAGATAAGATTATCTTGCCGCCTTCACCACCATTCTAAAACCACAACCACCATAAACTCACCATCATGCCAATAACACTATCGACACACCACCACATCCGCACACCCATAGCCACCATTACAACCACCAAACGACCGATTAAACCCACCATCAACACCACCTTGCAACAGCCCACCCAATCACCTATTGCAAACCCAAAACCACCATCACTACCCACTGCCACCCAGCCTAACCCTCACCACCGGCAGCAACCACCATCCTATCTAGCATGTCAGTGACTTCACATCTAGCTTGTCATTGAAACCGGCTTGGGTCACAGATAGTCGAGCAACTAAATAATAAGAAATCAATGGGTTGTCTTAGTATTACGCGCTCTTTTTTGGCAGGTTTGAGTCATAAAGAAATAGTCTAAAACTCGTTCCGGAGGTTGCCAAAAATCCTGTGCGACTATAGGTGTACAATTTCGTTCGAGGAGGTTATTGTGCTTAGCGTACCCATAGCCTGATTACTAGTTCATTGGCTTCCAAAAGAGAGAATCTTATTCTTGAAGAATTTCTTGTGTTTGCTTTGTTACATGCTGCATACCAGTGTAATGGGTTTAGAAAAGACAGCCAAAGTAACTTTTCTTCAGTACATTACCCTTTATTTCTATGAAGTTCTTAATTTGACTAAAAACATTCTTTTCATTCCTATGAAAACACATTCAAATTCAAGGCAACTACATATCGTTAATCCTTGCTACTTTTTATTTTTTTTTTGAAATGATTAATCCTTGCTACTTAATAAACTTTTATATACCACACATTAATCTTTTTTTATTCACATCACAAATACGTTTGGTAGTCACTTGCAACATACATTAAAAGGATGCATCATTCGTTTTTCTAATGTATTTACCAAAACCAATGATTTAGAATGCCTTGATCTTTTCACGCTTACCCTTGATTTCATTACATCAAGAAAACCACATACATCACAATGAAAGCTTGACTACATATACCAACCACCAAATCAATGTACAACAATCAAAGCTGTTGGTGCAATCTAAAAAGCACAGCTTTTATTTGTTTTTAACGACAAACTTGTGAATCAACAACATCAAACCTTGGATTACAAACTTGTGAACCGGCAACATCAAACCTTAGATTCGAGGAGAAATAGGATTTGGATTCCCAAAGCCTATTTCTCCTCGAATCCTAGTTCCTAATCGAATTATACTTCCCTCATTCCTAATCCTAGTCCTAATCTAATTAAACTTGCTTCAGTAAGCCCACATTCTATAAAGGATACAGGGGGTCAATCTAGTTCTTTCATAACGAAGAATCAAACAAAAAAAATCAGAGAGAATGTGGAGGAGTGTTAAAATCATTGGGCAAGGAGGATTTGGAGTGGTGAAGATGGCCACGGTCGATCAAGAAGACGAAGATTGCCATCTTCCTCCGGTAATCGCCGTAAAATCTGCTCCTCTTGTTCATTCGGAATCTCTCCAGAAAGAGAGAGAGGCCTTCAGCGACCTCGAAGGCTCCCCATACCTTGTCCACTGCTACAAGGCCGATGCCTCAGAAGAAGATGGCGTGCTCTACTACAACCTTCTGTTGGAGTACGCTAATGGGGGCAGTTTGGCTGACAGAGTGAAGCATGGCGGCAGATTGTGCGAGGAAGAGGCAAGAAAGCACACAAAGTCCATGTTGAACGGCTTGCATCACATCCACGAAGGCGGTTATGTTCACTGTGATATCAAGCCAGGCAATGTTCTTCTTGTGGACGGGGCCGCAAAGATTGCTGATTTAGGTTTGGCAAAGAAGATAGGCGAGAGGAATCAAAAAAGGTCGGGGCTGAGAGGGACAACGATGTACATGGCACCTGGGGCTGTTGCAGAAGGGGATTATGGTGCCAAGGGGGATATTTGGGCACTTGGGTGCACAGTGCTACAGCTGCTTACGGGCAAACCGCCATGGGATTTCAAAGAAAAAGCGGATGACTGGAACGTTCTGTATAGGATCGGATTCTCCGACAAGTTACCGGAGATAACAAGGTCGGGGATGTCGGAAGAGGCAATTGATTTTCTAAGAAAGTGTTTGGTTCGTGATCCGAGGCTGCGGTGGTCTAGTGATATGTTAATGAAGCACGCTTTTGTTACTTCTTCTGGAAAGGCTTCTGCAAAGAAAATAGCAAGAAAAGCACCAGAAAAAAGCAGCAGTGCAGCAGCCGTGAAAGAAGCTGCTAGTAGAGAAGATTCGTTGTTGTTTAAGCCGAATCAATTGCTGATGATGATGAAGAGGAGGGCTCAAGAGCTGGATACTTGTCGGGCTCACAAGAAGAAAAAGGGCATGGGACTTGGAGGACCAGGTCCAATTTGTGCTTGAGCTGATTTTTTAAGACAGAATTAATTTAGCTAGTATGCTTCTTGACAAACATGTAATGGCTCTCTGAGCAAAGCCTCAATGTGCTTTTCTTACAGAGATTGTTACTGCCATGTAATAATGGCACTCTGAGCAAGGTCTCAGTGTGCTTTTATTAAAGAGATTGTGTACATCTACATTTGTAATATACAGAAGTTTAATAGTAACGCGATTATATGCGGAGAAAGAGTCAGCAATACCTCTTTACTTTTGAGTCCTTTTAGCTATGATGTTTCTTCAAGATTACCAGGAAAATGGAGAATTCACAGCTCTTTTGATAGGAAAGGTCACATAACATTCTTGAGAAGCTCTTCAAAAATATCTACAAGACTACAACTTTAGTTGCAGGGGTCATTTATGTCAACGTATCCTTACTCCTTAACGAATTTGATCCACTTTAAGATATGCAGTGTACAGATGTTTAGAAGATCCTAACAGCAACACTGTTGCTAAGCATCCAACCAAATAATATTCAAGTCACCCAAGTTACCTCGAGGCAAACCAAGTCCATCCACACGGCTTTGGAAGCTTTGGAGGCATCAAATATATTATTGAGTCTTCACACGGCCACGCCAGACCAACAACACTATTTGCCTATTTTAATTAACTCCTGCAAAAATCTCGAGGGCCCAGCTTGCTGCCAAAGTAATACACAGCCTCTTTATGTCTATTATTGAGTCTCTGTATGATGGGATCTAATATTCGGTGCATTAAACCCAACTTGTCTCGTATTTCTTTAATTTCATCTAGTATACCGCCACGCAAGGCTGATCATACGATTGTGCTGGTATGAACATTAGCCTAGCAGTAAGAATTAGAAGAAAAAGAGAGAAGAAGATCAGGAAAATCACGTCATATGGATAACATTCTTGTTTAGTTCAAATTCCAGGAACTTCCATTTGTGTATTCGCTAAGTTGGTACATATATCATCATCTGATTGAGGACGAGACCTATCTGCAACACGAAACTCATGAACCTTCCCATTCATCTCTAGCCAACTACAGCCAGGATTGTTCTTCAAGCCCGTCTCCAAGAAAAGTCCTTATCTTAGCAACTATATCCCATTTCCCAGCCACATCATATATATTGGATAAAACGATACATTTTACAGCATTCTTCGGTTCCATAGATATGACTATATGAGCCTTTGAACATAATATTTTGTTAACCTCGTGCTTGGATGCAACTTACAAGCACTCAACAGTGGCCCCAACACCCGAGCATCTGGCTCAAATGGCATGGATCATATAAGCTCAGAGGCTTCCTTCATATGCCCCGGAAGATTTATCATACAAGCATAATGTTCCTAGTTAGGCTGGCAACCATATATCTCTTTCATCTCTTTGAAACACTCGGATCCCTCTTTGACACAGCCTGAATTAACACAAGCTGTTAACCTACCCATAAAAATTTGCTGATCTGGTTTTGGTTTTCAACCTTGATTTTGTTATAAAGCTCAAAACATTAAATTGAATTTCCATGCGCAGAATATGCACTGATCATGAAGTTCCAGGAAATTATATCCTTACTATTTATTTCCTCTTCATCAAATAGCTTTCTTGCCATCTCTGTGCATCCACATTTAGCATCGTTTTCAAGAAGTGATGTATTGACAAACTGCATCAAGTTAATCCCCCTTTTCACAGATACGCATGAAGGTACTTAACTTGCTCTAATGCCCCAACACTCACTACGAGAGTAAGCTGCTATCATCAAAATTCAAACGACACATTCCTCTCAGACATTTATAAAACAACAATCTTGCGTGTTCGAAACAACCTAACTTAAGAGTACTTCATCACCGATGTAGTGTTCACAGACAGGTCCTCCCAAAAGTTTCTCATTAAAATCAAACATTGAACAACTTTTCCCATTCTTAACTGAATCTAAGCCCACAGTTTCTCGCAACACATAGATTAAGCAACCAAATCGGACTCGACAGGACAGTAAATGGGCTTTTTCTCAAACAGCTCATGTGCATTATCAACATGATACTAATATTTTCCACGTAATTCAGCTAAAGCACTACCGACTAAATAAGATGATTCAAAAACAAGTTTTAACCATGTCCGTGAATCTTTCTACCAAACCCAACTTCTGAAAGTTCAATATATGACCTGACAACAAAAGCTTACATATGTTTATCTGGGTGCATTGATTTCTTGACCATTTCTTTGTAGACCAAAAGGTTTTCCTTGAACTCACCAAAATGGTAACAATTTCTAGGAAATGCGTTGTAAGCGGTCGGGCTTGGTGTGGTGAGAGAGTTGAAAAGTTGCAGGGAGAGAATGGGAAGGTTAAGATTCACTTAGGTGTCAAATGAGTTTGGAAGAAAGTGTAGGGATTTGTTGATGGCCATGGAGGATGGACCTGGCATGGATTTGTCAGAGGTGGTGTGGGTTTTTTTGCAGAGGTCAAGGAGGGAAGTGAAATTGGAGGGCGGTTGAGTTTGAGTCGTGGAAATTGATTTGAAATTTGGAAGGAAGGGGTGGATCAAATGACTCAAGTGTTTAGTGTGAAGCATGTTACCCACAATTGAACTTGAGTAGGTTGGGTGACCTTATTGTCATTGCGCAGTTCCAAAGGGAAAGAGTATAAACTGCGGACTTATGGGGTAATTAACATTAACATTATGGGGAAAGAATATAAAAGCAGATTTCGGCTTTTTGAAATCAAATGAAGAGAAGTAGGGCCGCGTAATTCCGGTTGTTTGGTTGCACATGAAGCTTTGATTTTCGGCTACATCTATGAAATGTTTAGTCGTGTTTAATGCATTGGATAAAGGATCCTGATAGAACAAAAGTAATCTTATCCGACATTTGGCCATGCATGTAAGGCGCATAAGGTATTCAGCGGATAGGTTTTATCCCACTAGGGTGGGCTAATTCTATGTCGAGGGGGTGGTTTTATTTCTATCAGAACCACTTGGTATAAAAATCGACGGGCAGAGGACCAAAGCGAACACCACAATACCCACTGCTCGTACTACACCCGCTCGCCAGCACCGGCATAACACCCAATGCCTCCACCCTTTTTTACTGACCGACAATGGGGTATTGGTTGAGGAAATCAGCAATTAGTGGTGGTTGAGGAAATTGGTAGTAGGTGGTGGTTGAGGAAGCCTGCAATTAGTGGTTGGTACTGGATGGGGCAATCGGAGATTGTTGTGGTTATAGGTGGTAGGCGCGATCTGTGGGAAATGGATGTAAGTAACTATGGTGTTGTTTAAATTCTAGGATGGTGGTTGCGCAGTTGATGGTGGTTACAGTAGTGGTTGTGGTGTGCTAGTGTGGTGCGGTGTTGATTGTGTTAGTGGTGTAGTGGTGGGTTTAGGACGGTGGTTGTTGCTGGTGGTGAAGGTTGGGCTTGGTGGCGTTGGCAATGGTGGTGGTTATGGGTTTGTAATAGGTGGTTGGGTTGTCGCAAGGGGGTTCAATCACCTTAACATTGCAGGGTGGTTTTGATGGTGGGTACAATCGGTCGTTCGATGCTCGCAATGATGGTGGTGGGTGTGCTGATGTGGTGGTGTGTTGATAATGTTAGTGGTCTGATGGTGGGTTTAAGGTGGTTGTAGGCAGGGATGGATTCATGAATTATAATAGCGGGGGACCAAAAAAAGATAAAAATTAGATTGCTAGCATAAAAAACTTCGAAAAGTTCAAGTTCACATAAAATATGATTTATTTAATCGTATAAGTTTATCATTCACAATGACTTATTTAACTCGTAAGATTAATCAATAACAAATTACTAATTCTGATGAAAGAAACTTAACTCTTACATGTATATACGTACTATTCATGTGATAATATCTATACGAGGACAATAGTGCATGTATAAGTTAACATACTATAAGAATTTGAACTAAAACAAAAATTAACCTTGGTCAAATATGAAGATTTGAAATTTAAAAAAATGAAGATGCAGCAAGAAAAAGACAAAGACTACAGCGGCCAGTGACACAAAAAAATAAAAACAGAACCCAAAAAAAGTCAATACATTAATTTAACAATATAGTGACATTTTTGTAAATGTTATAAATATAAAATTTTCCACTATTTTACAAACGAAAAAAAATCCAAAATCTGGGGGGTGCCGTGGCCCCCACCGGTCATGCCTTAGCTCCGCCACTGGTTGTAGGTCAGAATGGTGGTGAATGCGGCAAGGCAATCAATCTTATCCGACACTTATCCAAACTTTAACCTGGGTTTAGTCCAAACGCGGGATATAATTTATACTTTATCCGGCCTTCTTTTGACATGAAAAGTTATTCGGGCTATTTGACTAAATAATCATATGCGCCAAGCTTATAAGCTAATAATAGTCTTGGATAATGAGCAAATGAAGATGAATATTAGTGTTAAAAATAATTCAATTACATACATATTACGCTTCAAGCTTTGAACATTAAAACATCAATTTATTAAGGAAACGAGACATTGACAAAAAAACATTTGCTAATACTTTCAAAGATTCATGGTTGGCTCGTTTAGTAAATGCACGAGCTTTGAAAATTGCTTCGGCTATGTTCATATGTTGTTTAAATGAACAAGAATGTATATTAACGGACCAAGCCACAAGCTTTTTAATAAATAATCCAGTTCATTCATAGCACTATTCAGTTGGGATAAGACTCAAGGTCATTTCGACGAACACCAATAGCGAAAACCTCGGCCGAAAAAGGCATATGAGAGAGAGAGAGAGAGAGAGAGAGAGAGAGAGAGAGAGAGAGTTACTGGAAAATTGAATAACTCATATCACTCAAGCTTCACTATTCAGATTGGACACCGATTATCATTCTGATAAGAGCATTAGAATTCTTGTAATGATGGTAGAGGTATGAGACAATTGGAGCATGAGAGAGCAATGTATTGTTTATTGTAGGATATGACTTTTTACTAGACCATATATTGTTGAGTTAACTACGCAATTGACTACTGTACTATTACCCAAATTCAACTTTGGTCATTGTACTTCGATTTGAATCAAAGTGACCATTGAATTCTTCAATTGATCTCAATTAAGTCACTTTGTTAATTTTGATTTGTTAACTGCCCGTGTGCAGGGCACATGAGCGTTAAGTAAGGGGCAAAATTGTCAAATGAAAAAAAAAACAAGATCCTCTCTCTCTCTCTCTCTTTGAATTTTTAGTATGGACTTTTTTCAATTGACCCCAACAAAATTTTATGTTCTTTAATTGACCCCAAAAGATTTTATCTTTCTTCAATTGATCCCAACAAGATTTTCGTTTCTTAATTTAACCCCAAATTGATTTTTTGTTTTCAATTAATTAAACCCTAATCTTCTTCACCCCGATTGCCAACTACCGACTACCCCCCTCCACCACCACCTTCACTGCCTATCGCCCACCACCATTACCACAACCAAGCCTCACTTCCCTGCCTATCTCACCACCCAGCCACCACCACCACGACCAAGCTGGAACCCTCACCTAAGCCTCACTGCGACCACACTTAAATCTCACCACCACAACCACCACGACCAAGGTTCGCCCCCAATCACCACCACGACTAAGCCACTGCCCTACCCATTACCACAACACCTTCATCACAACCCATAATCCCCACCGCACCTTCGTCATAACCACAATTACAATAAACTAGCACTCTACGACGACAATTGATTTTTGGGTTAAGATCGATGGAATATGGTACGGCGGTGGAGAGTTGGTGTGGTGGTTTGTGACATTCAATTGGTGGCAAAAAAATGCCATTTTTGGTTTGGGTTGTTTCTTTTTGCAGATCTAGTCACATGATATTGATTTTTCTTTTCTAATCGGTTTGGTTTTTGTTGTGGTGGTGGTGTTCCAGATCGGTGGTGCGGGAGGGGGGGTATGTTAATGTGTTGGGTTTTTATTGTGGTAATGGTTGGTTGTATTGATGGCGGTTGTGAGTTTAACGGTGGAGGACCGAAGGTGGTCGTAGGTATGGCAGTGGTTGTGCTTGGTGGTTGGTGTTGAGTTGGAATCACGGTTGCGCATGGTGATTGGGGGTGAAGCCGTGGCTGTGCTCAGCGGCGATGGTGTTGGGTTCAGGGGCGGATGCAAAGCATGGCCAAGGGTGGCCATGGCAACCCCCCAAATTTGAAAATTTGTGTTTAACTATTTTATATAATGGTTAATCAAGTTTAAAATATTTAGGAAACTTGTCATTATATTGTAAAAACCTTAATGTATTATTTTATTTATTGTGTCTTTGACTTTTTGTCTCACCGCTTGTCATATTTTTTTGTTTTTCTCGTTCACTTGTTCATCTCCATTCTTTCAAATTTCAAAGTTACAGTTGTGAAGAAGAGATCAAAGTTAGTTCTTTTAAATTCTTACCGTATTTTAACTTATTCATGATTATTTTTCTCGTACAATTAATAGTAATACAGAATAGATCGACAATAAGAGATAATTTTTCTATAGAAAATTAGTAATTTGTTGTTACCAATTTAAGTAAATCAGTATGAATAGTAAACTTGTATGATTAGTTGTCAAATTAAGTAATCTATTTTGCATTTAACACATTAAATAGTGACGCGAATTCTTTTACGGTAGCCATTAATTTTTCTTATAATTTTTTGGCACCCCCCGATTAAACTTCCTGGCTCCGCCCCTGGTTGGGTTGGTGTCGCGGTTACGCGTGGTGATTGGGGGTGGAGACGTGGTTGTGCTCGGTGGAGGTGGTGCTTGGTTTGAAGTCAGAGACATGGAATCCGAAATAAGAAAGAAGAAAGAAGAAGAAGAGGAAGAGGATGAAGAGGAAGAGGGAGAAAAAGAAAAAGAAAAATAGAGAATGACGAATTTGTCCCTAAATTAAACTACTTAACGGACTTAGGCTTGACGGAACCTAACAGAATGACTTAATTGGACAAATTAATGAGTTCAATGGTCACTTTGACACAAATCAAAGTTCAGTAACTAAAGTTGAATTTGAGTTATACTACAGTGGTCAACCGCATAGTTAACTCTATATTGTTTATGTGGGAGGGAAACTTAGTAGATTTACTAGCTGTCACGACAACAAGTCTATTGGGTATTAAGTACCTAAACCAAACCATGGATTTTGGCATATGTTTACATCAGGTATTTACTGAGCGTTGGAAGGTTCAACAAATGCTAGTTGGATTATACATCCAAATGATTATCTACCTTTAGTGGCTTTATCTTCACACTTGGAACGAGTGCATTTTCCATAGTTTCAAAGAAGTGTGTGTGCGTGTGTGAAGAAGATGAGAGGGGAGGAGGGTAAAGGCAGAGCGATAGTTAAGACTTTGAGGATTCTGAGATGAAGGCAAACTTAGGGTTTTTCAAATGAAAAACCCTAAGTTTGCATGTAAGACTTAATTAGAGTTTAGGCTTCATCTATGACATGTTTAGGTTTGTTATTGTGCTTGGATTCTGACCTAATTGAAGTAGCAGCTTCATACATTGATTACAAAAACATTGATTTATTATGAGACGAGCGATTCGCAGACACATTCTTGAACACTTTAAAATGTTCATGTTCGGCTCGTTTAATACTCGAGCTCCAAGAAATTATTAATGTAAATTTCAAATATCATACAGACGATTATGAATGAGCTCTAACAAAACAAACCGCAAGTTGTTCATAATCAGCTTGGTTCATCTAGAAAGCTATTCACAAGAGATGAGAGTCGAGTCCATTTCAATGATCATCAATAATAGAAACATCCACTCAACACTTGCTAACCACACTTAAAGCATTTAAAGGCATCCTGAGGGAAAGCGCTTGGTAACCGTAATGGCAAGGGGGTAAGCTAAGCATCATGCTCTTAATTGGTCTACAAAAGGGATTCTTTTTTGGAATCTTAGCTGCGGATAGTCTTGATAGACCTGACTAGTGCATACGGAGTGGGGTAGCTTAAGTCGACAAGGGCTTGACTCTAGAGTACTCAAAAGAAACAAGATACAAATTACAAGTGTTGTGCGATGTACAATCAGTTAGTCAACAATGATCGTTGGTTCAAAGTTTATTTACCACAAAGTAGATTAGCCTTGTTTTGTAATTAGTAACGGAAGATTCAAGTTGTAAGACATCTTCACTTGTAGATATACTTCACTAGATAATAAGATCAGTTGTTCATTTTTGTTTGTTTCGATAATTTATAAAATGGTGGGCATTATTGATGTTTGTCCATGTTAGCGTATCCTTATCCAAGTGAATCTGGTTTGGATACATTTCTTGTGTCAAACATCAGGGAAAGAAAGGAATGTGATGACATGATGATCTTATGAGAGCTTGAATCTGACCTAATAGATCAAAGCAAACTACATCGGAATAATATATGAAGAAGATCCGTTGCTTAATACCTTACATTGTACACCAAGGTGTATTCAACTGCACCGAGTATGGTATACGAAGTACCGTACAAGCAACAATCTTATGCATCAAGCATCATATGTGCGCTTAAGTGTTTGTGACAGTTGACTGTGTAGCGCAATGTGACGCTTTGGTGGTGCACTTTGCACTTAGAACGTGTGGATCATTGCAGTAAACGATGGATGGCTTACATTTTTCGTGATCGAGCCTGGCATCTGTTTTAGAGGTGTTGTTTTGTACGGTAGCACTGGTTAGCACTTGACCCAATTAGTGGCAACAGTTGGTCAACTAACAATTAATTATAACGGTTAATGAACTAGAACTATTAAATTTATGAGCTTCTTAGGTGTTTATGATCTAAAGGTTATTCGGGATTGAGATTAAGGTTTGTGGATTGGTGGGAAAGGCTTTATCCGCATGTATTTGATTTCTAGATCTTTCTTGCGAGGCGTAATTCATGCATCAGAGCTCATTAAATCAAATTTCACTATTTTGATGATGTAGTAGTTGATCAAATTGGAGATTGTTGCTTCTTCATTTCCTCTCCTTTGACCCAGCGGCAATCTGCTTTCATTGCTTAGAAGCCTTTTCTTGAATTAGCGAGGTCGTTATTTGTGGGAGATGCTCTTCATGTCAGACCTACAATTCGCGATTGAGTTTCTATGCTTGAAGTATTGTTGCAATTCAGATCGGTGGTGTTTTTTTGGGCCAAGATTATGGTTCAATTATCAGTAACTGTAAAATGAGTTGTGAATCTCTTATCTTTGGATACAGAGTATTGTTGCTGAGATTCATTGCTTGCTACAGAAGCTAGAGTTTGGATCAAACCAGGTGGTGCACACCTTTTATTCTGTCTTCATTGTAGGAGATAAGTGGTTGGTAAGGCCACAACAATGGAGTCTGGGGGGCTTCACAAGGTGTTAGTTTTAACTTGGGTCTTGGGTTAGACAAAGAGTACGAAGATTTGTTGGGTTGCATTGAGGAGCTGTGACTGGATATTTGTGCTTGTCAATGAGATGGGGATATGGAAATAGAATGGACTTTACTGATTATCTCCTCGGAGCGAGTAGATCGTGGAGGATATCCAATTTCTAGAGCTTATTCCAATGGTGTTGTCATCTGAATCCCTATGCAAATTATACGAAGATGATTGCGTAATGGCGTATGCTCCCATATGTAGGGTGTTCAAGATAGTATTTTGTTGCTTTGAAATTCTAGATATTGTTGAAACATGTTGAAGCTTTGTTAGATTTGGGACTGAGTCCCAATTAGTTTGTAATTACCGGTTTGCGCTTTTAATCAAATAAGGACCTTTACCAAAAAAAAAAATATTAGCTTCAATCCAACGACCTAAAATAAACGATTGCATTCTGAGAGTGTGCAACCCAAATTGAATATGCCTGGTCCTCCGTAATAGAATACTTAGAATTTCTACCTCAGAAATTGCGCCTTTCTCTATTGTCTTTTTTCAGATCGTCTCCAGTAGCAAAATTTTACAGAATTCATTATTATAGAAATGTTAGACGATATTCATATACATATTTGCGGGGTGTTAATCATTCATGCAAACACTGTTTACCATTGTACTTCGTTGTCTTGGACCCTAGCAACTACTTCAAACAATTGGGGCAAATACAGACTTAAGAAAAGCGTTACAACATGTCTCAAAAGCCGTCTTTATTCTAGTTGCGAATCAATTACCAGAACAATGTGTTCGTTCACCTTGCTCCGTGCATATCAACATATTCGTTTCTTAACCGAATAAAAATTAATATCCGCTAAGAAAAAGGTAAATTTCTTTTTGCAACAAAGTAATGAGAGTGTTTTTATAGCTTTGAAGTCCCCTTTTTCAAAAGCAAACAAGATTTTATTGAAACATGTAACTAAAGTGGGTCCTCCCGAGTTTACAAAGCAACTCCATTGATGGAGCTCTTTTACTTCTTATTGCTCAAGTTTGATTAGAAAATTCTACCAAGTTTCAGATTGTTCCGGGTGGAAGCCCTTTATGTTCGTGGATTTGAGCCTTGTAAAGTATCCTGATCTTTTTGTTCTCTAGATCACTGCATGACATGAAAATCAATGCGTTGTCTTAGTTTTACAAGCTCTTTTATGTATGAACAAATTTTGGCTTCTACCCTCTAACCCCGTGTCTAGTGACAATTAATAGTTACTAAGTATTTCTAGTGGCTTTTCTTCTAACACTTTCAGCGACAATTATTAGCAGCATTATTTTAACGTTACTAAATAAAAGTCACCAGAAACATTTTGAGACGATTGATTGTCGCTATATAAGGGGTAGGAGGAAGATTCCTTCAACCGGAGTAGCAGCCAAAAATTTTCCATTATGTAGAAGCTAGATTTAATTATTTTAGGCAGGTTAGAGCGATGAATAAATAGTCGAGCAACTCCAGTACGTTCAAGTTATTTTGGAAATTGCTCTAGATGACCCAAATTCGCTTGAAGTATTAATTTTTTAGGATGCACATATTTCTCTTTTTCATTTTTTTAGGTCAAGGTCATTTGTGCATAATTAGATTCAATTAAATTGAGGACTTGTTGAGGTTAAAATTGTTGCAGCACGCTAGACGATTTTTGAGCCACGTGTATCCTTATTTTTTTTCAACCAGAAAACCAAAAATATTGAGATAAAAAAAAAATCAAAAAAGCAACATGGAGGAGAACCACACCACGTCGATTTATCTTCCATAGAAAGGCTAAAGCATGCTAAAGAATACGCAACTCCATTTCCCTTTCTTTCTATAATACTAAAATGACAAGTGTCTAAATGTCTTGCCAAAGTCAAACACTCTCGTGCAATAACTTCCACTAGAAGATTTCATATCGAGCACGTTGGTGATTAGCTTGGTGTCTCCCTCCAAAACGATCCTCTTGAAATTGAGGGTCGAAGCATGGCTTTGCTAACTGTCAATGCTTTAGGTACCATGACACTTTGGTTGTGAGACAGATTTAGAGCAATAGCAGCATAGAGCGGCTCCGAATTATTTCTGATTTGCATGGCCATTCCCTTGTTTGGGTCGGTCTTGATCCGCGCCCTAAGTTTTGGTCTTGATCCAAGCCCCCATAAAATTTAATTTCCAAATTCTTGTTCAGAACTTTACCAAAACTCTTGATGGCTGCAACCGTACGATTTCGTTTCGAGAAGGTTTGTTATGCTTTACCTAATCCAGCCACAACTTGGTTGTTATCTCGTTGACTTCCAAAGGAGAGACAATTTTTTTTTTTCATTTTTTTTTCTGTCTTTACTTTGTCGCGTGCTATAAACCATTGTAGTGGTTATAGAAAAACAAGTCAAAGTTATGTTTCTTATGTATTTTACCCTTTAGTTCGATGAGTTCTTAAATTTAACTAAAAAAATTCTTTTCATGAATATGATTTAGATTCAAGAAAACTATATATTACTAATTATTGCTATTTAAAAAAAAATTACTTTACCACACATGAATGCTTATTCACATTAAGATACATCACGTTAGGACGTATCGTCCGCTTCTCTAATGTACTTATCAAAACAAATGATTTAAAGAATGCCTTGATATAATTTATTTATATCAAGAAAGTCAGAGAGATCACAATGAGGACGACTGTACACAACAACCACCAAAGCAACGTACAACTAGCAAAGCTGTCAGTAAAATCTTAAAAGCCCAGCTTTTATTTGTTTTTGGCGACAAACTTTTGAACCGGCAGCATAGAGCCTTGGATTACCAACTTTCCTTAAGAGGGTTGCATTCCTAAATCCTATTTCTTCTCGAATCCTAGTTCCTAATCGAATTATGCTTCCCTCATTCATAAATCATATTTCTTCTCGAATCCTAGTTCCTAATCTAATTAAACTTGCCTCAGTAAGCCCACATTCTATAAAGGATACAGAGGGGTCAATCTAGTTCTTTCAGAACAAAGAATCAACAAAAAAAGAAGAACTCAAAGAGAATGTGGAAGAGTGTTAAAATCATTGGGCAAGGAGGATTTGGGGTGGTGAAGATGGCCACGGTCGATCAAGAAGACGAAGATGGCCATCTTCCTCCGGTAATCGCCGTAAAATCCGCTCTGCTTGTTCATTCGGAATCCCTCCAGAAAGAGAGAGAGGCCTTCAGCGACCTCGAAGGCTCCCCATACCTTGTCCACTGCTACAAGGCTGATGCCTCAGAAGAAGATGGTGTGCTCTACTACAACCTTCTGTTGGAGTACGCTAATGGGGGCAGCTTGGCTGACAGAGTGAAGCATGGCAGCAGATTGTGCGAGGAAGAAGCAAGAAAGTACACAAAGTCCATGTTGAACGGCTTGCGTCACATCCATGAAGGCGGTTATGTTCACTGTGATATCAAACCAGGCAATGTTCTTCTTGTGGACGGGGCCGCAAAGATTGCTAATTTAGGTTTGGCAAAGAAGATAGCGGAGAAGAATCACAACAGGTCGGGGCTGAGGGGGACAACGATGTACATGGCGCCCGAGGCTGTTGCAGAGGGGGATTATGGTGCCAAGGGGGATATTTGGGCACTTGGGTGCACAGTGCTACAGCTGCTTACGGGCAAACCGCCATGGGATTTCAAAGAGAACGAAGATAAGTGGAACGTTCTGTATAGAATCGGATTCTCCGACAAGTTACCGAAGATACCATGGTCCGGGATGTCGGAAGAGGCAATTGATTTTCTAAGAAAGTGTTTGGTTCGTGATCCGAGGCTGCGGTGGTCTAGTGATATGTTAATGAAGCATGCTTTTGTTACTTCTTCTGGAAAGGCTGCTGCAAAGAAAACAGCAAGAGAAGCACCAGAGAAAAGCAGTACAGCAGCCGTGAGAGAAGCTGCTAGTAGAGAAGATTCGTTGTCGTGTAAGCCGAATCGATTGCTGATGATGATGAAGAGGAGGGCTCAAGAGCTGGATACTTGTCGGGCTCACAAGAAGAAAAAGGGCATGGGACTTGGAGGACCAGATCCAATTTGTGCTTGAGCTGATTTTTGAAGACAGAATTAATTTAATGTGCTTCTTGACAATTTGTGCTTGAGCTGATTTTTTTTGTTACAGAGATTGTGTACATCCACAATTTGTAATATACGAAAGTTTCATCGCAAACGTTATGTGGCACGATCGTTTCTCTCTCAGAAAAGAGATTAATTACATGTGAAGATTCACAAGTTCCTTCATGCAAGAGTTGGAGAACTAACTTAATGTGCTTCTGTTACTGCCATGTAATAGCACTCTGAGCAAGGTTGATGGTAACACAATTGTATGTGGAGTCATTTGCGTCAGCGTCTCCTTACTCCTTAATGGATGTCAGAATTCATACAAAAAGAAATTGACCCACTTTAAGATATGCAGTATACAAACGTTTAGAAGATCCTAACAGCAATTACATTGTACATACACCTTCCACTGTCAAAAATGGGCAAAACTGTTGCTAAGCATCCGACTAAGTAATATCCAAGTCACCCAAGTTACCTTGAGGCATACCAAGTCCTTCCAAACGGCTTTGGATGCTCTGGAGGCATCAAATATATAATCGTTCTCGATTACATCCCACAATATGTTGTACCACCCAGTCAATAATGCAACAAGCGACGTGTCATCACGCGGCCGCGTCATACCAGCTAGCAATATCATTTGCCTATTCCAAGTTTCTCTTCCAAAAATCTCGGAGGGCCAGCTTGGTGCCAAAGTAACAGTCTCTTTATGTCTACAATTGAAGCTCTGTATGGTGGGATCTAATGTTCGATGCACTAACCCCAACTTGTCTCTTTTCTCTTTAATTTCATCTTATATACCGCCACAAAGGCTGATCATATAATTGTGCTAGTAGGAAGATAAGCCGAGTAGTAAGACGAAAAAGAGAGGGGAAGATCAGAAAAATTACGTCATATGGATAACATTGTCACTAGAGCAGATTCCCCGAACTTCTGTACTTGATATCCGTGATTTCCATTTCTATATCTCCTAAGATGGCATATATATCATCTGATAGAGGATGAGACCGATCTGCAACACGAAACTCATGAACCTTCCCATTTATCTCTAGCCAACTACAGCCAGGATTTTTCTTCAACCCCCTGTCTCTAAGAAAAGTTCTCATCTTACCAACTATATCCCATTTCCCAGCCGCAGCATATATATTGGATAGGAGGATATAGTTTCCAGCATTCTTTGGTTCCATAGATATGAGCCTTTGAGCTGCAAACTCTGCTAAACTCGTGTTTGGATGCAACTTACAAGCGCTCAATAGTGGCCCCAACACCCGAGCATCAGGCTCAAATGGCATAGATTTTATAAGTTCAGAGGCCTCTTTCATACGCCCAGCTCGCCCTAGAAGATCTATCATACAAGCATAGTGTTCCTGGTTAGGCTGGCAACCATATTTCTCTGTCATCTCTTTGAAACACTCCCATCCCTCTTTGACACAGCCTGAATTAACACAAGCTGTTAACATACCAAGAAAAGTATGTCTATCTGGTTTTAGTTTTGAATGCCTGATTTGGTTATACAGCTCAAAACATTACATTGAATTTCCATGCTTAGAATATGCACTTATCATAGAGTTCCAGGTGATTATATCCTTACCAGTTATTTCTTCTTCATCAAATAGCTTTCTTGCTATCTCTATACATCCACATTTAGCATAGCTTACAAGAAGTGCTGTATTCACAGACTGCATCAAGTAAAGCCCCCCTTTCACTGAATACCCATGAAGGTACTTGACTTGCTCTAATGCCCCAACATTCACACAGGCGGGTAAGACGTTGATCACTGTAATGGAATCAACTTTGAATCCATCGAGTTTCATCTTCATGAAGATAGAGAAAGCATCATAAATCTGTTCGTGGCACACATATCCTTTTATCATAGAACTCCATGAAACTACCGTCTTGTTTGTAACTGAGTCAAATATCTGCCATGCAGCTACTAGGCAACCGCATTTGTAGTACATGTCAATGAGAGAATTAGGAACCGACACCTGATAATCTGAGCCATTCCTAATCACATGAGCATGCATTTCTTTCCCTCCCTTGAGACACTTCAACTCTCCAATCGACGATAATGTGGCAATTGCTGTAAACATATCAGCTCTGATCCCTGATCTCACCATTTTCGCTAACAATTTCAGCGATTCTATCGAACACCCACTTCGAGAGTAAGCTGTTATCATCAGATTCCATACGACACAGTCTCTCTCAGGCATTTTATCAAATAGCAATCTCGCGTCTTCCGAACAACCTAATTTGGAATACATCGTCAGCAATGCAGTATTCACAGACAGATCCCGCCAAAAATTTCTCATTAAAATCAAACAATGAACAATTTTTCCCATTATTAACGAATTTAAGTCCACACTTTCCCTCAGCAAATTAATAATGTTAACAGAATAAGGTTGAACAAGACAATTGAGGGGCCTTTTCTCAAACAGTTCATGTGCACTGTCACCATCGCAAATTTTGCCATGCATTTCTGCTAAACCACTACCCACTAAGTCATATGATTCAAAACCAAGTTTTAACACCTGCCCACGAATCTTTCTGGCAAACCCAACATCTGAAAGTACGCAAGAGGGTATGTAAGTTCATCAGGGTACACTGAATTCTTGAGCATTTCTTGGTAAACCGAAAGGCTCTTCTTGAACTCACCAAAATGGTAACACTTTCTAAGAAATGCGTTGTAAGCTGTAAGGTCTGGAGTGGTGAGAGAGTAGAAGACTTGTTGGGAGAGAGTGGGAAGGTGAAGGTTGGCATAGGCGTCAATGAGTTTGGAAGAAAGTGTGGGGTTTTGGTGGTGGCCATGGAGGATGAACCTGGCATGGATTTGTTGGAGGTGGCGTGGGTTTTTGCAGAGTTCTAGGAGGGAACTGAAAGGGATGCGTGGTTGCGTTTGAGGGGTGGAGATTGATTTGGAATTTGGGGGGAAGGGGTGTATCAAATGTCTTGAGTGTTTAGGGTGCAGCATGTTCCTCTACAGGACCACAATTGAACTCACCTGAGCATGTTGGTAACCTTATTGTCAATGAATAAACTTTGGATGTTTACTTTGGCAATTATATATTCTTTCTAGGATTAAATGCACATAAAACCCCATACTTTAGGGTCATTTACACGGAACACCCTAGGGTTTGAATTTTGATTCCCACCACCCCAAATTTTCAATTTTGGTGCACATAGCACCATTTGACGGTTTTTAGTCAATTTTTTGGGATATCTGTTAGAAGCCAAATGGCATAAATGTAACTTCCTCCATAAACACACTGCCGACCTAATATTCTCTCTCTAAGTCAGACTCTCTCTCTCTCCCCCCCCCCTCTCTCTCTCATTTCATCTGCTAGCTGAGAGGACTCCTCCACGCCCTCCACCTCCCGGCAACGACACGACAACAGTACATCCACCTCCTCCATCTTCCAGCGACGCGATCTACAATACCTCTCTCTTACGAAAATCGAAGTAGCCTGAAATCGCTGCCATGGAAAAACCATCACCCACCGGCGACGACATAGCTGGACGACACATCTTCTGATTGTTGAACCCTAAATTACTGGAGTCCAGATCTGTGATGGCACCCGATATGGAGCCCAGATCCGCAAACAACACCAAAAGACGACGTCCATTTCAGCTGAGATTTCAAAGGTTTTCCAGGCTCTCGTGGTGAGCAATCGATGTGGGTTACGGTAGTGGTGACCATCGGGGGGAGGGGGGGAGATAAATAGTGGAGTGGAGGTCGGTGATGATGGGATTTGGTGTGTTGGTGGCGGCTATGTAAAGGGTTGTGGCTGCTGGGGTGTGGCGGTCGGTGTGGACTGCGGAGGGTGGCAACCGGTGTGGGCTGGGCCGGTAACTGCGCTGTGATGACGATGACAATTGAGATAGGAGGTGGTGTGGTGGTCATCGGTGATGAGATTGTTGTGGTGGTGCGGTGGTGTGGTGGTGCGGTGGTGTGGTGGTGACGCTAGTGCACATGGTGGAGGCGGCATAGTTTGGTGGTGGTGGTGGAAGTTCTTGATTCAGTTTTAGGTTTTGTTTTAGGTTTTGGTTTTGATTTTAGAGGGGACAATAACAAAGGGACTATTTTATCCCTTAAAATCAACCAATAATGTTCAAGCATGAGAAGTGCAACTCGCATGATTAGCACAAGAGATATAACATTTAGTCACATTGGTGAAGACATGCCAAGTTCTCTTCTAAGAGCGGTAAATCTCTTCGAATCTAAAGGTTTAGTGAAGATATCCGCTAATTGGTGATTTGTGTCCACGAAATCTAGAACAATATCACCTTTTTGCACATGATCACGGATAAAATAGTGTTTGATTTCTATGTGCTTTGTGCGTGAATGTTGGATGGGATTTTTGGTCAAATCAATGGCACTAGTATTATCGCATAAGATAGGTATGTGATCAAACTTGAGTCCAAAGTCCAAAAGGGTTTGTTTCATCCAAAGAATTTATGCACAACAAGCACCAACCGCCATAAATTCAGCTTCGGTGGTAGAGAGCGCAACCGAATTTTGCTTTTTGGAACTCCAAGAAACCAGAGAGTGACCTAGGAATTGGCAACCTCCACTAGTACTTTTCCGCTCGGTTTTACAACCGGCATAGTCGGCGTCGGAGTAACCAATTAGGTCAAAAAATGAAGTGTTTCTAGAAAACCATAACCCTAAATCGTGAGTGCCCTTAAGATATCTAAGGATTCTCTTGACGGCAATCAAATGAGATTCCTTAGGACAAGCTTGAAATCTAGCACATAAACAAACACTAAACATTATATTGGGTCTACTTGCGGTAAGGTAAAGGAGTGATCTGATCATACCTCGATAGCGCTTAATATCAACATCCTTACCTTTTTCATCTTTATCAAGCTTTAATGAAGAGCTCATTGGAGTGTCAAAAGCATTTGATGCTTCCATGTCAAATCTCTTGAGTAGCTCTTTGGTGTATTTGGCTTGGTTGATAAAGATTCCATCCTTGCTTTGTTTGTTTTTCGATCCAAGGAAGAAGGTGAGTTCTCCCATCATGCTAATTTCAAACTCCTTACTCATACAAGAAGCAAACTCTTCGCACAAGGATCCATTAGTAGCACCAAATAAAATATCATCAACATAAATTTGCACCAACAATAAGTCATTGCCCTTAGATTTTATAAAAAGAGTGGTGTCAAGTTTTCCTCTTGAAAAACCATTTTCTAAAAGAAAACTACTTAGCCTTTCAAGCTCTAGGAGCTTGTTTTAAACCATAAAGAGCTTTGCTAAGTCGGAAAACATGGTTTGGAAATTTTTCATGTTCAAAGCCGGGAGGTTGAGCCACATAGACCTCCTCCGAAATAAAATCATTTAGAAAGGCACTCTTGACATCCATTTGAAAGAGTTTAAAATCTCTATAGCAAGCAAAAGCTAATAGCATTCTAATAGATTCAAGTCTAGCTACCGGTGCATAAGTTTCATCAAAATCAATTCCTTCCTCTTGGTTATAACCTTGGGCCACTAATCTAGCCTTGTTTCTAACCACGACTCCGGATTCATCAAGTTTGTTTCTAAAAATCCATTTTGTGCCTATAATCCTAAAGTTTTGAGGTTTAGGCACAAGGGTCCAAACTTGATTTCTTTCAAATTGAACTAGCTCTTCTTGCATAGCAAGCATCCAAGATTCATGATGTAGAGCTTCAGAGAATTTTTTTGGTTCAATTTGGGAAAAAAACGCTATATTGACATGTTGTTGAAGAGAGCGTCGAGTTCTTATCCCACTCGAAGGATTACCTAAGATTTGATCGCTTGGATGATCCTTTTTGTAAGTCTAATCTTTTTGTAATTCTTGAGAGTCATCCAAGTTTGAAGCATCATTGATTGCTTCCTCATTTCTCCCTTGAGAACTTGATTGTTGCTCCCCTAGATCAATTTCTTTGGGGTTACCTTGTACTGTTTCACTTATGTCCAAAGTTCTCAAGTCATTGTCAATGTCATCCACATTAACAATGTTAGTCCTCCGAAGAAAAGGATTAGTCTCATCAAAAGTAACATTAATGGATTCTTCAACAACCAAAGTACTTTTATTATAAACTCTATATGCCATACTATTATTAGAGTAACCAAGAAAAATACCCTCAAAGGTTTTGGAATCAAATTTGCTAAGGTGATCCTTGGTATTTAAAACAAAGCATTTGCAACCAAAGACTCTAAAAAAGCTCACATCAGGTTTTTTATCATTCAAAAGCTCGTAAGGGGTTTTTAAAAAAAAATTTCGCAAGATAGCTCTGTTAAGAACAAAACAAGCACAATTGACCGCCTCCACCCAAAAGTATTTAGGTAAACCATATTCGTTAAGCATTGTTCTTGCCGCTTCTTGCAAAGACCTATTCTTTCTTTCGGCAACACCATTTTGTTGAGGAGTTATAGGAGCCGAAAAATTATGTGATATCCCAAAGTCATCACACAAGGCTCCTATTTTTGAATTTTCAAATTCTCTACCATGATCACTTCGAATGTTGGTAATCAAATAACCTTTTTGATTTTGAACACGTTTTGCAAATGAAGTGAACACATTTAGAGATTCATCTTTGGTAGCCAAAAAGAAAGTCCAAGTATAGCGAGAATAGTCATCAACAATAACAAAATAATATGATTTACCACCAAGACTAGTAGTAGGAATTGGTCCAAACAAATCCATGTGAAGTAATTGCAAGGGTCTAGAAGTAGATACCATTTTCTTCGGTTTGTGAGAGACTTTCTTTTGCTTACCCATTTGACAAGCATCACATACTTTATCTTTCTCAAACTTGATCTTTGGGAGACCCCTCACAAGTTCTTTGCTTGAAATATCCTTCAAATGCTCCATGTGCATGTGACCAAGTCTTCGATGCCAAAGCCAAGATGTTTCACTAATAGCACTAAGACACTTGACATCTTGGTTAGCTAAATCATTTAATTGAATGGAGTAAACATTATTATCTCTACTACCTACCAAAATAGTTTCATTGTTCTTCAAGGATAGTATAGTGCATTGAGAAGCCTCAAAGATAACTTTAAAACCTTTATCACTAAATTGACTAATACTAAGGAAGTTATGCTTCAATCCTTCAACATATAACACATTCTCAATTGAATGTGGTTCCTTACCAATAGTTCCTTTACCTTTGATTCTTCCTTGAGAATTGTCACCAAAGGTTACATTTCCTCCTTCCTTAAGATCAATCGAGGTGAAAAGAGATAGGTTGCCAGTCATGACTTGAGCATCCACTCTCAAGAATCTATTTTTTGTTACTAGAATTTGCTTTGAGACATACCTATAAACACAAATCAAGTAGTGACTTTTGGTACCCAAATTTTCTTGGGTCCTTGGATGTAAGTCTTGCATTTGTAGTCTTGACCTTTCACAATCCACATTTTCTTTCTACCTCTAACAAAAACAATTCTACAAGGACAATGATTAGTCGTATGCCCTTTTTTGGTTCACCAACCGCAATGTGTAAAAGGTGTGCAATAGTTCTTTGGTCGTTTTGTGTGAATATTCAACCTAGCTTGTTGTTGCAAAACTTTAGGAGGCAAGGCCAAGGGATCTAATCCAAGACCACCTTTGTTTAGGCCAATTATTTGGCGTCCAAGCATGACATCCAAATTGTTTTGACCATCAACAAATTTTTCAAGACATTTTCTTAAATCATAAATCTTAACTTTTAAATCTTCATTTTGTTTTTCTAAAGCCAAAGTTTTGGAAGAGATTTGTTTTGAGCTAGGAGTGTTGACAAGTAATTCAACCAAATCGTTATTCACATATTTCACATATAAATGGTTGGAAATGCATTCATTCTTGGCATGCAACTTATCATTTTCCATTATCAACTTCTCAATTTGCTTATTAGCTTTAAGAAATTTCTTAGACAAAATAATATTTTTCTTGAAAATTTTCTTGGATTCCTCATATAAGCTATCATAAGCATCTTCAAAGCTTTCATTATCACTATCACTACCGGAAGAAAAGCTTACCTCATCATTTGTCATTCATCATTTTCCATGAAGCATACAGTTGCTTGATCATTCTCTTCATCACTTGACTCAAGGTTTGAAGATGAAGCTTTAAGAGCAATTGATGTAGGCTTCTTTTTGACGTCCTTTTGATCAAAGGTCTTGAGTTGCATTTCGTATGTCATGAGTGAGCACATCAATTCATCAAAAGGAAATATATTAAGATTCTTGGATGGCGGTGATCTTTGCATCCCAAGCTCTTGGTAAGGACCTAATCACCTTACTTACGAGATCACCATTAGTGAATTCCTTGCCCAATTGCTTCAAAGGATTCACAATGTTAGTAAAACGAGTATTCATATCCGTAACGGATTCATTTGGAAGCATATGGAATAACTCGTAATCTCAAAGCAATAAATTTATTTTGGAGTCTCTAAGAAGAGAAGTCCCTTCATGAGTGACTTGAAGAGTATCCCAAATACTCTTAGCGGAATTACACATAATGACTCTATTGAGTTCATGAGTCATTAGTGTCTAAAGCACATACAAGACAATTTTTCGCTCTAGCATTCATACAAATCATCTTCTTGTCATGATCACTATACTCCGATTTTGATTTAGGCTCTTCAACCTTGTCAACCACCTTTATCGGAACGAATGGGCCATTCTCAACAATATCCCACATCTCATAGTCTTGAGATTCTAAGTAGGTTTTCATCTTGACTTTCCGCACACTATACTTGGTCCCATTAAACAATGGAGGCCTAGTGGTAGAACTACCCTCCATACCCCCAACATAAGCCATGATCGATTAACTCTCTTGGCGTTACCCAATATAACAAGAGCCGAGGCTCTGATACCACTTGAAACCAATAAAATAACCCTATAGGGGGGGGGGGTGAATAGGGTTTTAAAACTACTCTAAAAATTAACAAACAACAAACATCAATCTCAATAACTCAAATAAGCAAACAACCAATCTCAACACAAATGTAAAACGATAATGTAAAGAGAGAAGGGTTTAGAGATACTTGACAAGGAGAATTAAATGATTCGGCTTGATATACCCTCAAGCCTACGTCCACCCCTTCAAGAAAATCCCTTGAAAGGCTCTAGAATCCACTAGTACGATCTTTCTTACGAGTCAAGATTGAACCTCTTACAATCCCTTGATGCTATACCCACATCAAGAAGAAGCTCTGACAAACCCAAAGCTTGACAACCCCAAGATTTGATACAAGAACCTTTTAATGAAGAAATGTGTACAAGATTTCACTCTCAATAAGTAGATGAGTACAAGTTGAAGTACTAGAATAAGAGAGATGAGTGTATGATGACGTATGAAAGTGTATATCTCTCAAATGTAAGTTCACAATAAATGCTCTCTTGAAAATGATGAGAAATCAATGAAAACAAGAGAGATTTAAACAATTGCTTTGATTTTTGAGAATATGAAAGATACGAGAGTTTTGAATGCAATTGAAGTTAATTACTGATTGGCCATGTCATATTGATTAAGGTTTGTCTGAGTGATTTGCTTAATGTAACTTTGGATAATGGCAGGTCATTTGACAATGTTAAGTTTTACAATTGCATCATTCACACCGGTTTATGTCATTCCTTTCAATTAATATTTGCTATGATGTTTGGCAGGTAAATTATAATGTTTTCTAAGTCTTTTTCAAGGATGTTCAACTAAAACTGGAATGTTAACAAGATGAGAGAGTGCACCACTTTGAAATGGAAGCAAGATGTCCAGATTTGAGAGTACACCTTCAGTGCAGTAGCATGTAGCTATTCTTTACATGAATGCAGTGCCACGCAGTGTGGCACTGTAATATGCACTACTATATTAATGGTTCTGTAATGTAACTTTGTAGGACTTTTACACTTGGTGATATATGCACTACTATATTAATGGTTCTGTAATGTAACTTTCAACTTTGTAGGACTTTTACACTTGGTGACTAATTTAAGCTTTTCAATTTGTCATGTAATGCAATTATGATGTATTTTTTTGTTATTGGACTATTGTTTTTTCTTGAAACAGAATAATGTTCAAAATACGCTAAAACCGATTCGAACCGTTCAGTTTGAACCGAGTGAACCATTCGAACCGAGGTGTCTCGATTTGGTTTGGTTTGAGAATTTGTGAACCGAGGTCTATTGGTTCGGTTGGCGGTTTGACTCCCAAACCGAACCAAACCGAACCGTGCTCACCCTTACTCCCATCACTTTCAACTTTTTACTTTTTTTCTTTCTCCTTCTTACATCACTCAACATATTTTTCCTCACTCTTCCCTCGCTACCCGAGACACCATTCCCCCATTTCCCTACTTTACACACTCTCTCTCTTATCACATTAAATGCCTCTCTCTCTTACACATTTTCTCTCTCTTATACTCATTAACTCACCCAACACACTCCTTTCTTTCACCCCTCACGTGGGTCTCCTCCCCTCCTCCCTTCCACCTCTTCCTTTTTCCCTACTCATTACTCACATTAACTTCCCCCCACTTACAACCTTCTCTCTCTCACTTTTTCACTCTCACACATCATTCTTACACATTAACCAATCATCACCCCCTACCCACACCCTCGGCCTCAGTCTCTCCCTTTCCCTCTCCCATCCCTCTCTCACCCTTTTTCATTCACTCTCTTCTCTCACTCCCTCTCTCCAATCTCTCTCATTAATTCCCCCTCTCTCTCACATTACCTCCCCCTATAAATTCCCCTCATCTAACCCTCCCCCTTTCCCCACACCTCGGCCTCGGCCTCCCCACCCCCTTCCTCTAGGCCGACCCCCCCTCCCCACTCTTTATCCACTCCTCTCTCTCTCTCTCTCTAATGAAAGACCCACATATAATTTCCCCATCTTTCACCTCAATCTCTCTATCCGTCTTTCTTTCACCTTAACCAATCACCATTCACTCCCCCTCATGCCTCACGGCCACTCTCTCTTTCTTTACCCATTTCACTATTCCTCATTAAATTTCCAATCACTTCTTCCCTCAAATCACAACTCCCTCATATCTCAACACCCAAGGCCACTCTCTCCCTCTTCCATTTTCTCTTACAACACCAGACTTCCCTTACACTCCCCTCACCAAGGCCGACCCCCATGCCTTGACCAAGGCCGACCGCCCTCCTTCTATCTCTTATCATTTCCCCATTAATTCCCTTCCTCCTCACTTCTTTCCTTTCCTCCCCAAATCAACACTTGTATTTTTTCCTTTCTTTCCTAACTCCCAAATTTAAACATCATTCTCTCTTCCTTACATTACTCTCCCCTCATACACCCCATGGCACACCCCATTAATTCCCCTCACTCCCCCCCAAAAATCCATACTTAGTTTTTTTTCTCTTCCCCTCCCATCACTACCTATTGTCATTATTTCATAAACACCACACCCCCAAACTCACACCTCCTCTCTTTCACTCCATAACACTTAACATTTTCTTTCTATCCGACCAAAACCAAAAATCAACATACCAATTTTACTACAACTAAAACTTCATATGCTTTGGGGACTGCCCCTGCATCGCGACGCCCGACTGCGCCTTTGTCGTGCCCCTCATCACGACGTCCCTGACATCAATGTCCTTTGTAGGTGGCGCGTGAGGTAGCTCGAACCACCTACTTCTATTCATTGTCCAATGCTCGTCGCCAACGCCCGTGCGTCAACTCTGCGACGTTCGTCGTCCGTCGCCCGGGCGCCGTCTCCGCGACCCCCGTCGCCAGTGCCCGTGCACCGTCTCCGCGACGTTTGTCGCCTATCGCCCGGGTGACGTCTCCGCCATGTTCGTCGTCCGTCGCCCGGGAGCTGTCTCCGCGACCCCCGTCGCCAGCGCCCGTGCGCCGTCTCCCTGACGCTTGTCGCCCATCGCCCGGGTGACGTCTTCGCGACGTTCATTGTCCGTCGCCCGGGCTCTGTTTCCATGCCCGCGCCCTTGTGCCCTATCATCGTGCCATTGCCTCAACCCAAGCATTCCAAGGCTTTCGTAGGTGGTGCACGAGGTGGCTCGAGCCACCTACTCTTCATCACCATCATGCATTGACGACGTCAGCAACTCGCCGGCCAAACAACATCAAAATCTTGCTAAGTGTTTATGCGTGCGGTGCCCGCTCGGGTTGCCCCTCCGCATACACCACACGCATGGGGCTTATGTTCCCAACCTATTCTGGTCGCACCCAAAGGCCCACTGTGGTCCCATTTTGCATGACACGTCCGCACAAGCAACAGTCAACATTCAACGCTCACAACCGGTCAAAGCGTGCACGCTCAAGTCACGTGCACTTCTTACTTCTTCTACGTGACTTCGTCACCAAGAAACTCATCCTTGCGCGACTGCTCATCACGCTCCTACCGTCGCACATCACCCGTCGGCGTGCCATGGCACTTGCCCAAGGAGGTTGGCCTTGGCCTCCCCCTTGGGGTCGGCCTCCCCCTTGGGGTCGGCTCAGCCTCCCCCTTGGGGTCGGCCTCGGCCTTGGCCTTCCCCTTGGGGTCGGCCTCGGCCTCCCCTTGAGGTTGGCCTTGGCCTTCCCCCAAGGGTTGGCCTTTGGCTTCCATACTTAGCATTTTCACTACTCTTCAAGGGACCATACATCACTCCGCAACCCTGTCGCCCGGAAGTCACTCTGCGACCCCATCGCCTGGACGTCACTCCGCGACTCCGTCGCCTGCGCCCGCATGCTAACTCTACGACGCTCGTCGTCCGTCGCCCATACGTCATCTCCGTGACCCCCGTCGCTGGGGTCCGAGCGCCGCACTTCAACACTCCGCCGCGCCCATGCGCTGCGCCGTTGATACAGCCGTGCCCCCGGGCTCTTTGTCACACTACCGTGCCCCCGGCACCTTACTCATTTCATCGCGCCCATACGCCACAATCATGTTACATGCCCCCCGGGCACCACACTCATTCACCACACCATGCGCACCTTGCCTTGGTCCTAAAACATGCTTTGACCCACTCTCCAGAGTGTGCAGTGCCCCGCGGGGATAGGCGAATCCTCCGGGACACTATCTCCGCCGGGGAGCTTTTCAACTCCCCTTTCGTCAGGTAGATGGCTCCTCCGGGATGCTACCTCGGCCAGTCGGGTAGACGGCTCCTCCGGAATGTTACCTTGACGCGCGCGGAATGCTCGGTACAAGGACTCACCCGCGGGGATTGGCGACTCCTCCGGGACACTATTTCCGCCAGGGAGCTTTTCAACTCCCCTTCTGCAAGGTAGACGGCTCATCCGGGATGCTACCTCAACCCGTCAGGTAGATGGCTCATCCGGGATACTACCTTGACGCGCTCCGAGTGCTTCGGTACAAGGACTCAATGTAGGGATAGGCGATTCCTCTGGGACACTATCTCCGCTAGGGAGCTCCAAGTGCTCCAGCACGAAGACTCCCCTTCCGCCAGGTAGACGGCTCCTCTGGGATGCTACCTCGGCTCGCGGAATAGACGACTCCTCCGGGACACTATCTCCACTAGGGTGTCTGCGTGACTGGCCTACGTGCTCTGGCACTGGGGGATTACGTCGGCACCCCAAGGGACTATGACCCCCGGGTCACTCTGAGACGGGAGCAGGTCTTCGGAGGGCATCACGCTTAGTTCGCTTGGCAGTTGGGCGTCGGGTCTTCCCCATCATTGCCAGGCTTGTGGGACTCTGCAAGGGCTTGGATTGGTGGCTAGATGAAGGGGTTTCTCTGGCCACACCGATGCTTTGGGTGCCAGTCTTTCTGGAGAGACGGATCTACGCTGTGAGGAGCAGGCCGGGTGAATATGCGATCCGACAGTTCGTGGAACACCGGCACTCGTGGACCCCCCCGTGACGGGTCACTCCCGGGGAGCACCACATGTCGGTTAATGACGCCATCATCTCAATCCCTATAAATAGAGGTCTCGAGAATTCATTCAGGGGTTGGACATGTTTAGAACATTTTCACTTTCTCATTCTAGAATTCTAGAGAGAAAAGCATACAGGATCTTGACTCTGGACCTAAGCATTGGACTGTGACTGTCATCGTGTATTCATCCTGTGATATCGCCCTTGCAGCACTGTCACCCTCAAGCTCTGTCTGGGAAGCTCTTGATCTCTGTACTTGTTCCACTCTTGTTGGATCCTACATTAACATACATGGCATCTGACTCGGACTGCATTCCGTCCGGCACCTCCACGTCGACTGCGAACCCACCTTCCTTGGCATCACATGTTATCCATATAAACTTCCGCATGTAGCCACAATCTTTTTTTATTTGTGTAAAGTAAGTCACGCTGCGCATGTTGTTCATGTCTCTCGAATGTTGGGTGGCAAATATGGCTGTATACGAACCGAGTTCGAGCCGAACATAGGTATGTTCAAACTTGTTTGTTTAGTTTCAGGCTACGTGTTTGTATTCGTTTAATTTTTAAAATATTTGTTTGAACTCGGTTCGCAGTTAGGTTCACAAAATCCGTGTTTAGCTCGAGTTTGTTCAGTTAATTATACGAACTGAACTCAAACTTGAAAACTCGTGTTCTCGATCAAAACATATATTTTCAAATCAGAACTTCACCTTTCTTGATCAAATTGTCTAACCGATTTAGGTCTTTAAGTGTAAACATAATATATACTATAATTAAGTTATATGGCTTTTGACTTTTGAACGTATTGTAATTATGTTATTATCCAGACGAGCCGTTCATGAACACATTTGTGAATATTTTGAAATGTTCATGCTCGACTCGCTTAATAAACGAGTCTGAACAAGTTCTTTGAAGAACAAACCACGAGCCGTTCATGAACATGATTAATTTTTGGTCTGTCATGTTAGGCGGCCCGCACATGCTATTTTGTGCATCAGGAGTGGTGGAATATGTTAGTGGCCCATCCTTAATTATGTCATTTTTGGCATGCGGTTGTTTGACTTGATCGTGGTTATTCATGTTTTTAGTATGAGACGGTCATCATATCTACGTCTCATACATTATTTGATGAGATTAACCAAAAAAAAAAAAAATGCATTATTTGATGAGGATGAGGATGAAGATGATATATTTCTTTTACTTTGGAAAAGTGTTAAAGATGAAATAACTACAAAAATATAGATCTTCAATAAACTTTCTTTTGCAATTCAAAGCTTCTTCGCTACATAGCTATGACCCTCTGGTGCTCGACTGCTCGTCATGGATGTCCGCGCCATTTGTTTAATCTGAGAGGATGAAGAATCATTGCTTTTTCACATCAAACAAAGGACTTCCAACTAAACCCATTTTCAATGCGTCATGTGGGGAGGTGCCAATTTACAACCACCTTTTGCGCCTTGCGGCAGAAATATCCGTTACTTCCCGGCGTCATCCACCTCCAGTCCACCCTTCTCTCTTTTTTGTTTGTTTGAAGAATTTGCTCCCCCTCTGATTCCCTCTCCTCCCTCTCTTACGATAATCTGATCGAAGTTGGTCGAAAGCTGCAAATCATACGAAACCCATTGGTATGTTGTTTTTTTTCTTCTTCTGTATCTCCATGAACTCTTTTTCACACCTCCGGAAATAGCGGAAATCGTAAACTAGTGGTTCGATTTTGACAACTGCATTGACTCTATTAGCTTTAAAATCTGTTAATCAAACTATTTAAGAATGGGTTTTGCATGTATAGAAGTTTGAGATTTCATTTTTGGTGCAGATTGTTGTGTGATTGTCATTTTTACCCCCAGGGTTAGGGTATGATTGCAATGGATGTGGATGGAGAGAGCACCTCAGCAGTTGCCACAGAAGCTCGGTTGATTCCAGTCCTATCGGGCCGGTCCAAAGGCGAGTTTTAGCCTTTGAACTGGTTGTTGAAAGCTAATGTTCTTTCTCTTACGTGTTTTGTTCCACAATTTTTCCCGCTTTGACTTTTTATGAGTTTCTAGTTTTAGAATTCGGATGACGAAATGTCGAATTGATTTGAGATTGTTCTTAACAATTGTATAAGGATTGTTCAGAAAGTCAGCTAGGGTAAAAGCAATGACTAAAAGTCTGATGGGAGAGAAATTGCGAAATGGAGGAAGTAACTTACTTGAGGTACTTGAAATGGATTGTTATGACCAGTAAGTATGTGGACAACCACTCAGAAGCACCTGCTTCAGACGGTTAACATATTAGGAAGTACGATAAAAAACCATAAGGGAACTGTTTAAATGCTGTTTTCCTTCATCAAAAGCATGTGAGAAACATTCCTTCTACAGAGAGGATTATGGATTTTCTTCGACAACGAGTATGATAATAAGTAATGGAGGCCCTTGGTATGTAAGTGAATATGTGGTCTATACCAGGTTTTGCCAAGTGACGTTACTTGTCTGCTATGTCCAAAATGATGCTTCTTAGTCTTTCAAAATAAAAAACTTGCTGAATACTGTTATTTGATTTGAGACTAGACTTTTTATTACTTGTATCGCATACTGTCTGAAGCTTAAGATCAGATTTTTCCACACATCCCTAAGCTGTTGTCGTGGGGCCCCTCTTAATATGTAAATTCACGTTGTAAGAAAAAAGAGCGCCAAAAGTAGGGGCACAACACACCTACTATACAAGAATTGAACTCTCCTAAGAGAGCTGTCCACATAAATAAGGTTCTCAAAACCAAGGACTTGTGCTTAGCCAGTGGGAGCTCCAACGCTCTAAAGCCCTATTGGTCCCCTCCTTCCAGACTGACCAAAAGATACACAGGTTTCAGACTCCAACCCTTAGTTTGCATCCTCTCTCTCTCTCTCTTACATATTAGCCTTTTATCTTTTGTTGGGTTGTTCTCAAAGCCGAATAGTGGATTAGTGCTTGTTAGTGCTTTAAATTTCTTTCTTTGGATCTCCTCCCTTTGTCTTGTCTGTCTTGAGTTTTTGTGATGTACTCTGTACTTATATTTGAAGTACTAGAGTTCCTTCTTTGAACCCTACCAGGTTATAGGCAGTATCTAGATTTACATTTTGCAAATAGTAGTAGATAGTCAGGTTTGACGTCTCTTGCTGTTTGACGATCCCTCTCATTTGTGATGGTATTGCACATTGCAGCTATGTATCAGTTTACTCAGCAAAGTCTCCCAGCTTGTAAACCTGTCTTGACTCCCGCATGGGTGGGTCCACGAACATAAAGCTTCATTTAAAATTCTTCCAAAACTCTCATCGCAGTTATTTGTGTGACATTTGCTGAATTATTTTCCTTTCCAGGTCATCACAACATTCTTTTTGGTGGGTGCCTTATTCATTCCCATTGGGCTTGTTTCTCTTCATGCTTCGTACAGTGTAAATTCCAAATCTTGCTGCGTTTTTCAATTTTTCTCCAAAGCACCATTGACTAGTTGGCATAGAAAATAAACCTGACTTATTTCTTGTAGGTTGTGGAGATTGTGGACAGATATGATAGTGAATGTGTACCAGATTTATTTAAGAGTAACAAGGTGGTGTATATCAAAGATATGTCAATTCACAAAAATTGTTCTCGGCACCTGAAGGTGATACTCTATTTGTTTGTATGTCTCTACATTTTACATACAAGAGCCGTGTTTAGGGATAAGCTTGATAAAACTTTGAAGGCCATCTTTAATGATTTTTCTGGCATCATGTATGCTATCAGTAAGGGTGGCGGATCCATCTTGTCCTTCTTTTCTGATTTTTGAGGAATGGCCTTCTTTGCTATGGCTAGACACATTTTGCATTCCCAATGGTCAACATTTTATTTTATGGTGGACAGATATAAAGATACATAGGTGTGTGTATGTAAATATGCCCATACACGTTTGGGTGCCCAAGGGGAGGCTTGCAGACGGACCTACAGCATAGTGGCAGAGCATGCCCTAGATAATTGTGTACTTGTGCCTAGGTAGTGACGGCTCACCTAGTTCAATGTATGGATTGGACCTGGACTCTGAGAACTGGATCTCCTAGGCATCATGTTGGAGCTAAGGTTGGCATCGACCTGAATCTATGGTCAGACACAATGAAAGGAGAGGGAGAATAGTTAGAAATGACAGAAGCACCCTTAAAGTCTACTATAGTCAAGTTGTTGGAGTGATTTTTCTCATGCGTGATTGCGTAAAGGGTAACAAACTTGTTCTAGTTCCTTGAAGAATTGTCTGTAATCTCTACAAGGGAAACCATCACACGCTTCTACACAAGTTTCATATTGTGTCTCAACTTGTGTCAGAGACATTTGACCTTTTTCTGCATGCTGTTCTTTGATCCTTTTTGTACTTGCTTACGTGCGTTGGTTTTATGATGAAGGTCTGCTCCGAAACCTTTGTCATCATTATTGCTGACATTTTTGCACAACATGCTTTGTAGGTGCACAAACACATGAAAGCTCCAATTTTCATCTACTATCAGCTTGATAACTACTACCAGAACCACAGAAGGTAAGAGTTTTTCCCTACTCTTCCAGTGAAGGATTAACAATCTATTTCTGTAATTTCACTTTTCTTGATTTCTGGAACCTCCTTGTCCATGTATTTAACTATATTGTTATATTCGTATGTTTTTGGTGGATTTTTCCCACAATAAGATTCTTGTCTATGGGATGTCTTAGCATACTGCTCTTGGATGATGAAAACTCAATGCAACTTAACAAAGACTTGTCAAATATTTTTGTATCCCGTCTCTCCTGCATAAGTTCATTTCTATGCAGTAACATGGGACTTCTGGTACTCAAACTAGAACTGTTTATCGGAGTGTTTAGCAATAGAATATCTTGGTCATTATATGTCACAGGTTCACTTTCTTTGGTAATTCTTTTCTTTCATTCTTCCTTCTTTGGTTTTGAGCAAAAGCTTCGAGATAGTTAGCAAGTGACCTTCATGCTTTGACTCCAGGTATGTCAAAAGTAGAAGCGATCAGCAGCTCTTACATGGCTTACAACACAATGACACAAGTTCATGTACACCTGAAGAGTCCAGCAATAGTCTACCAATTGTTCCTTGCGGTTTGATTGCCTGGAGTTTGTTTAATGACACGTACTCCTTTTCCCGTGGAACACACAAATTGAGGGTCAACAGGAAGAACATTGCATGGAAGAGTGACCGCAACCACAAATTTGGGAAGCAAGTCTATCCCTTTAATTTCCAGAACGGAACTTTGATTGGCGGAGGAAAGCTAGATCCAAATATTCCGGTAAGTACCTTCAATGCACGGCAATCAATGAATTCATTTACGAGCTTGTAAATACCTGATGTATCTTATATATGCTGGGGAAGTTTTGCTATTTGCTGATGCGGCAAGTCTTCCCTACATTGTTTTGTTATTGGTTTATGACTTACTAAATACTCCCTTGTATTGTTCAGCTTACTTATTATCTATTGCAACAAAATCTTCTTTCATATTTCTTCATTTTATCGGTTCTATTTTCCAGTGCCTATTCTGTTTCGATCACAGGTTTGTTATGTTTCAAATTTTCTTGATCCTCTGTCTGCTCTTTTTGTATTCAAGTATTCAGCTAATTTGACATTAGGGTGGCCCTTGTTAAGCACCTAGCTTTATCTACTGGGCTCTTGTAACTATGTCCATGCCCCATGCTTTTTTTTTTCTCTTCATAAAGCACCATGCCTGCCTGATTTTGTTTAATTTGTTCTTGTAGTTCACAAAGATTTTCATATGCTTCATATTACTTTTTCGAAAACTTGAATTTAATATGGTACTTCTATGTGCTAGTATTCCTTTTTACTGTTTATATGTAGCTTGTCTTTTCCCTTTTAAGAAGACAAAACATAATTTCAACAATTTCATCAAAGAAAAAATGTTGTTGAAGTACAAAATCTTCTTTTATGGTCTATGTAGTTGTATGTATACCTGTGTGTGTGTACATGTAGGGACGTGATCCACCGTGTGTGTTTGTGTTTATACATGTAGAGACGTGAACTATCGCCGGCGCTGACAACTTAAGCTAAGTTGCTAGCGTTATCTGGCCGTCCATCCATCGCAGAGGGATGTGCAAGATCTGGCTTCCATTAAAGGCTCCTCGTCGTCAGCTACATAATATAGCGGACATAAATTTTGACCAAAATGCCTCGGAGGGAAGCACATGCAAATTGTGGGGGGGGGGGGGGGGGTGTTGTGTGCAGTGTGGTAAATTTTGTTGTCTGCTACATATCTATTGCTCCTTCGCTGATGATGGGGGCTTTGAACGAACTTGCTTCCCGGAGGTGATCCAAAGCGAGGTGGCCCTCAGCTAATCCGGTATGGGAACTTCGCCTCCTTCTTACTTGAGGCTGGTAACAAGCACAAGAGTTAGATCTGGCCTGTCCATCTCCGATGGACGGACGACCAGATACCGCTGGCAACTTAGCTTAAGTTGTCAGAGCGGGTGGTGGATCACATCCCTACATGTGTACAATGTACACACACACACACAGACAGATAAACATAATAGTACATAGACCATAAAAGAAGATTTGGTACTTAAAAAACATTTTTTCTGTGATGCGATTGTTAATCAGCACCCCCACCCACCCACACACACACACACACATATTATATATATGCATGTATAGGGAGCTGATCCCTCCCCACTGCTGGCAATGTAGGTTAAGTTGCGGACGTGGACGGGCGAACTAGATCACTTTTTCTTAAAATCTCCTTGGCGTCAACCTATTATGGGGCGGACGTCCGCACAAACGGTAAATAACTCAAACCCGAACAAACAAAATGCCGAATTGAATCGTTTACCATCCGCCTCATAATGAGATGAACATCTGCTCCATAATGTGGCAGAACATAGTGCACTTTAAAAAAGAAAAAAAAACAGCGGATCTAGGTTGCCAACCTCGACAATGTGGACGGCCCAGATCGTGTCAATGTGGGCAGCCCAAATGCCCTTTTTTTTAAGTGAATTTCGTCATCCGTCCCATTATGGGCTGACAATGATTTAGTGTTTGTGCGGACGTCCATCCCATTATGTGGCGGAAGAAGGGAAAAACTTTATATGCTAGAAACAGAGAGCACGGCAGATGCTCATGTCTGATAAACTTTACATTTCCGTTTAATAAGCTAGGTGGCGTTGTTTGGCATCTTTTATGGAGTTCTTTTTAGAGACAATATCAGTAAACCCGTTGAGGTTAGGGGGTGCTTACACGCTTTTCCGGTTAAAGATGACTCTTCTCTTTTGTTTACCTTAAGTTTTCCTTTCTCCATCTTCATTTTCAGTTGCAATTTACCTATGTCTTCATCTCTTTTGGTTCATGTACGGTCCCTCTCTCGCCCACCCAACCCCGGACAACCAATGCACCACAACACCCACCGCCACTACAACACATGTTCGTCTGCCAGCACCACTATTCCACATGACCAAAGAAAAAAAACTCCATAATCAACATACGCGCAATCGCTTCCGATGCCGCCGCCACTACTAACACCACCTCACAAAGTACCAAAAAATGTAGAAGAAGAAACCTAATTCGTAAAACCCTTCACGAACCACTTGTTTGAATTTAAATCAAATCTGGGAGTGAACAGTATCAATTTAAATCTACGGTTCAAGTCTTACATGTTGGAAGTTTCTTTGTTGAACTTGTGTTTGGTGAAGTAGTTGATGGAAATCAAAGCAAGTGACAGTGGCTGTTGAACTAGAGGGAGTTCTCCGTCACTATTACATTTTCTCTGGAATCTTCTTGTTGACATATTTGGGTGTGATGATTTTGGAGTGGAGCTTAGTAGTGGTAGATGATAGGTGGTCGTGGTTGGTGATGAAAGGAGACATCCGAATTTGGGTATTGATGAGTTCTGGTGGTGGGCTTTGTTAGTGTCGTGAGGTGGTTCCATGATGGCTGGCCATGGGTGGTTGGTGAGGGTAGTGCGGAGTGGAGTTGGGTGGCCATGGTCATTGTGGTGAGTAGAGATTGGCAGCGGAAGAATGCCGCGATCAGGTGGAAGATGCCGGTGATCAGGCTTGGCGGATCGGTTGTTTTTTTTGGTTAAGTTATTTAGTATGTGAGGTCAATAGTTCTTCAATAGGAGGCAGTCTATAGGTTCAAGTGGAAGGTGGTTTGGGTGCATCGCTTCGCTTATTCAAGCTCTGCCCCTTGTGGAAGCCTAGAATTCCCTCGCGCAAGGGTGGTCCTAGATCAGGGCACGAGTGAGATTCTGTTGACAAGGAAAAAGAATTCGTCATCAACATGGATTGCCCTTACGCGGTTTATGCTTTCACGAGCTGGCCTGGCTTTGAAGAGTTGAAGGTTGAAGGTGAGTGTGTTGAAGGGGTAAATTACAAAGGGCTGTATTGTCATTTTAAAAAGGCACTGACATAAGCAAAAGAAGAATGGACTACAAACGGCGTTATACCCTTCGGAAAGGTATATGCGTTATGAATTTTTAAGAGGGGTAAATGCTCTTTGCCCCCCTATACTTTCAGCGTTATGCAATATGGCACCCCTCACTTTGAAAACTTCTACTAAACCTACCTCCACTATCAAAAAGTGGGCGCATTAACCAAATCTGTTACGGAGATATTAAAAAGACATCATTACCCTCTTGTTTTTCTTTTAATTACTTTATTTCAAGCATTCATTAAATATAAAAATTATAGGGGCCTAAAGTGCAAATTTTACCCACCGTTAATCTCTCATTCATTCACCACCGCAGCGCCGCACAGTTAACCCACCATGAAAACTACCATCTCCAAGAAGTCTGCCACCGCAAACAACCAACTCTAACAAACTCACCACCACAAACCACCATTGTCAACAGGCCCACCACTTCCCACTATCATCGATAAACCCACCACAAGACCATCGCCAATAACCCCACCACCTGAAACCTCCATTTTCCATTGTTGCCAACAATCCCACCATAAAAAAAAATCTCCTGATCCCAACCTCAATCCCATTATAAAAAAATAAAAATAAAAACTCTCTTGATATGCCAACCTCACTGCAAAAACTCTCCACCATCCTTTCTTCACACTTCTGCATCTTCTCCCTAATTTCTCGGCTCAGGTGAGCTCTAGCAAAGTGGGTGGTGGTGGAAATCGATGAAATGGGTAGCAGTGACCGTAGGTTCTTCAAGTTCAGGGCAGTGGACTGGAAGTTGCGGTGGAAACCACGGGCAACGCATTAGAGGGAGGTGGTTAGGCGTGGGTAGGGGTGGGTGGTGGCATGAACTCGCCGCTGCCGTCGTCCAGGCTCGCCCGTCGTTCTTTTGCCCCCGCCACAGCCGATTGGTTGGTGGCCTTGGTGGTGCTCCTTAAGTGAGCCGTTGGTGATGGATATGGCTTTGATGACCTAGATTTGTGATGACAATGGAGGCGTTAGCGGTGATTCAATGGTGGCGTGACGGCAGCAGAGATCCTTGTAGTAGCAATGGCGGCAAAGATCTCCTTTAGCAGCGACGGTGGCCGCATTTTGGGGTGGGAGCAGAGAGAAGAGAGAGGAATGGGAAAGAGAAAAGATATTAGGGTTAGGTTTTTCTAGTGAAATGACAAAATCACCCTTAAAAAAATTTAGTTTTATGCCACTTGAAAGGGCATTTGGGTAAATGAATTGCTAATTTTAAATTATGTGAAGTTAAAAGGGTATATTGGTCTTTAAAATATAATTCTGGACTTCAAAGTATTCCCGCTTAAAAACATAGTTAAGTTGGAAGGAAACCGTCTAATGTGCCCACTTTTCAAAAATAGAGGTAGGTTTATTAGAAGTTTTCAAAGTGAAGGGTGCCATATTGCATAACGCTGAAAGTACAGGGAGGCAAAGTGCATTTACCCCTTTTTAAGATTCTGGTCTGACATGTAATATTTGGAAAGTTGATGGGATTGACTGTGATTACCCCCTAACCTTAAGGGGTTTACTGATATTATCCCTTCTTTTTATCTATTACAACCAAATAGGAGGGAAAAATATTTAGATACCTAGAGCAACATTTTACTCTTACTTCAAGTTGCATCCAGACTTCTAAGGTGCTAACATAACCTACAAGACATATAAAAGTGAAATTTATATAGGTATGAACTGCTGAAATATACATTTTAAACATGTTAGGTGCAAGAGGCGAGGCCTTGTAGATGGTGTTTCTGTTTACATGCCTGACCAACTGTTCCTAATAAACTGTATTTGTATCGACAATGTTATGATACCGCAAAATAGAACTTTACTATTTAAAGTGCATTGCAGTCATTTCCAAGTTTTTTGCCTCCTAACAGATATTCTAAGGACACATCCTAGCATTTACTTAACCTCTGAATTTCCTTGCTGCAACTTGTGTCTTTAAAATTTCTCTCGGGGTTTTGCGTTTTCTATTTCCAAGCTCATCCTAATTCTTGTTCCCCATTTTCTCTCTTTCGCATTTGGGGTGCATCTCATCAATTAGCTAAGCGATCAAGAGGATCTTATTGTATGGATGCGTACTGCTGCTCTTCCCAGCTTCCGCAAGTTGTATGGAAGAATAGAAGAGGACTTGAACGTGGACGATGTTGTAGTGGTAAACCTCTTGAACAACTACAACACATATAGTTTTGGTGGAACAAAGAAGCTTGTTCTCTCAACATCAAGCTGGTTGGGAGGAAGGAATAATTTCCTCGGAATGGCCTACACTTCGGTTGGCTTCTCCTCCATATTAGTTGCTTTCGTCTTCCTGTTACTTCACGTGAGAAATCCAAGGTATACTTCTTTACCCAGCACAAGTTTACGTTGACATTTCTGCATATTTTTTATACTGTATATTTTAACAGATAAACCTCATAGGTGCAGCTACAGGCTACTATTAAGTCCTATGACTTAACTCATACTTCGTTATTTACAGTATATGTTTATTAGAAGAGCAGAGGAAGATGCTTGGAACATCTCTGTCATGATTAAAACTGCTGTATGGCTTTGGGTTTGCAACCGTTGATCTTACAATCAGCTGAATTTGTCCCCATGTAAAATTCGAGTTAGTGGTGAATTTTCTTTAAAGAGATTTTACTCTAATTTACTAAGGATACCACTCATAGGCCTTTAGTAGGATATTTGGTGAATGTCTAAAATTTACGTTCTTAATATATCTGATCAATATTTACTCAATAGTCAATGTTGTCACATGATATAAGGGCACTGAACAGGTTTCTCTCTCTCTCTCTTTTTTTTTTTTTTCCCAATAGTCGCTGGAATTTGTGCATGTGAACAAAAGTGAAAAAAAATTGGAACCAAGGGCGATCTGTTGCCATTGATTGAGAAAAATGGACTTTAGGGATACACTACAAACCAAAATGTCTTTGATGAACACGACGCCCACAAATCAGGCTCAGTCCTACAGAGCCAAACGACTTCAGATAGCAGACATTTTCATCCTAGGCAGTTAACAAGAGGACTAGAAGTCTAGAACTTCTGTTTGACACCAGAGACTGTCTTGCTTGCTTGCTGGAAGTAGAAATAACTGTTCTATAATGATCTGAAAGGAAACCTAAACAAAGCTGTCCCTGGCTCGTGAGGGACAAGATTCAAGATGAAGCTGATTACACCTTAGGGAATATGATTCCAACAGCTGTGACACTACGAACCATCATCTCCGAGTTCTGTCGTTAACTTGAGCTGCTCCTGTTTCAAATTTCAGCGCTCATTCTATCTCTCAACTGTACTAGACCTGGGCGTGAATTATTGTCCAATAGTTGAAGGGTATTTGTGTCTTCGATGGCTGCATGAGTCAAATACAGCACTTGGCCTTGTGACCTTTTTGGCATTAGAGGGAGCTATTTAGTGATAGGATATTGGGTTTGGTTATGACGATGGTTGTCTCCTTTCTCAGAGCTTGTGAGAATGGTGGGGGCATTTGTAGGGTGATCTTATGTGGATCTCCCTACAGAGAAGATGGGAAATTTGTTCCTTTTCTCACGCTTCATAACCATGCGTGAGCTGCAAGTGGGAGATACTCTTCACATACGTGCATTCTTAGCAGTTGAGTAGGCGCTGGTTCCATAATTAACTATCTTTTCATCTTTCATCCCTCCTATGCAAGTTGCACTTTTTGGTCTAGCAAGTTATCTTAAGTTTCAGACCCCCCTTGCATGCAAAATCAGATTGATCGATGAATATGTGCTATTAAGTGGTGCACTTGAGCAGTTGACCTCCTTGCACCTCTTTTCTTGGGGTAGTAGCCAACCTCTTTGCTCAAGAATCGGATATTTATTGATCAAATTGTTGACTTCATTGTCCAAGCTTAGGTTGCTTAGTTCTACAATACATAGATGAAGAGATAGGAAGCATAATCCTGCACTTGTGTATTGCTGGTTTAGGGTTCCAAACCTGCCATCCCTTAAAGGCACAGAGCTGTAGGTCCTAGAAGAATGATAACCCAGGGGTTGGCCAGTACCAAAGTACACGGTACTGCAATGCTAAGGTAAATGGGACAACAAAGTAGTTCCACCTGCTGCTTGATCTCTTGCACCGGTGAACTCCTATGTAGCAAGAACTTTGTATTACTTCAATGTAAGATTAGAAAGACAAAGCAGGACAATAGTTTATGTACCCGCCTAGTGTATCAATAGATTACCTGACATTAAAGCGTCTCAGTCAGTGATAAAGGTTTTTGTTCTTTGCATTCTCCACTCTGCAGGCCTTATGGAGACACAAGTTGTATATCGTGGAACAGAAAAAGCATTTCCAGTTGAAGGTATATTACATTTAATTATACTTAGTTATTCTAAGAAAGGGTCATTCTTGCCTCACTTGGGATGAAAGTATTTGTATCACTTTTATGTGGATAACAGTTTGAAAACCAGAGCTGTTAGTTGGAGGAGAAGAAAAGAGTATCATGTCCAGACCTATTATTATTGAAACAATTGGCTAGTAGTGTACTGAAAATACTTTCATAACCTCGCAAACGAGTCTCATACATTTCTCTCCACTTACTGAGGTTTGATCATTTATAACATTTTACCCCAGAAAAGCTATGATGCCCACACTGTTCAGCAGTCAACTACCCAAATAACCCTTGATAGTTTAGTGACTAGAAAATACTAAAATAAAAAAATTTGTGTAAAATCCATCGGTAAAGAATCCCCTCAAACACCGAAGTCACCACGGAGCACCATAGAACCCACTCCATATCCACCACCACCACCATAACCCTTGATGTTTGCTTGATACTTAATTGCCGCTTTAGGATCGATTAAAAGTTTGCACTGCAATTCTAAATAAAGATTGAAAAGATTTTTCATGCAACCCTTGATAATTGTAGGAAAAATCGACAACCGTTTATATAATGACCATTGATTGTTGCTAATGGTATTTTTGCAGACGTTTTTTGATCGACAATTCATAACCGCACTTTTTTATCGTCATTTATGAAAAGTCACTAAACACATTTAGCGACTATCATTTATCACTATATTCAAAAAAATGTTTTGGCTGCTATTCGTGTTCTAGGAAGATATTTACAACTCCCTGTATAACGACTGTTAATAGACGTTAAATGTCTTTAGTTCTTTTATTTAGGTGACGTTAAAAAAATGATGTTAAGAATTGTTGCTAAAAGTGTTAGTAGAAATGTCACTAAACACATTTAATACTTGTTAATTGTCGGAAGCTTGTTCTACCACTAGCAGGTGCATAAAAAAATCCTAAAAATGCAGAGAGCTCAATTTTTTTGTCTAAATAGAAATATGTACCACGAAACGAATATATAATGTACAAATAGCAAGTAGCAGCGGATGACAGTCTCATCGCACGACAGCAATTGGATTACACCAGACATTCATGGCCTCCATAATTGCTATGTTTTTGTGGGCACAGGGGCCATGTGTACCAGGAGAGAAGTTTTTCTTGGTATTCCACGGTTAAATTGATGTTTGAAGGTGAATGTCATGTGGCCACGCATGGTAGTAATTGAAAAATTACTCGCATGTTCTCCATGTCAAGTGGATGTGAGATTGGGTGTTGGCGGCTGGTAGTTTCGAACAGTGATATGGTGGAGGTCTGCCTTGTGCCAGGCAGCACTCCATGAAGCAGTAAAACCTTTTCCTTAGACCATGTTTTGCAGAGCGCACACGTAACGCTTATTATTGACACAACCAGTTTTCCTGCTTTCACTTTTAAGTAATGCAGCCATGAAGCTAGAATAACATATTATTTAGCTAGCTTGTAGCCTTAGCCTACCCTAAAATGTAGCACCAAATAAACTGAAAGTAGATTTGGTGATGAAATTACCAGTTTTGTTGGGGGGTCCAAGCTATTAGGTCTTGGGTTTGAGCTGAGGGATCTGAATTTTCTTGATGGCTTCAACAGTGGAGTTATTGAAAAGAAACTAATTAAGAGTCGTATCATAACATCGTCATCATAGATCATATCCTAGAACACTAGCAACCATTTTTTAATCAAACCTGCATTGAAAGCAAAATAAGGATTACAATATATATCAATTCACAAACTTGGTTAAACACATGAAAGAAATATTATGTTACTGTAATTTTCTGCCAACTGCTCCGCCGTGTAAACAGTAAACGTGGAAAAGAAAACACACCAGATAAAACCTTTTAAGATTGAGCAATATAACAGAGAGAATCTTCCAATTACAACAACTAGTAGAACTTGTGCAATTAGTTCTAGATGCCCGTGTTTAGTAACTTGAAATATCAAAAAAAAAAAAAAAAAAGTGGCACATGGTTGCAATTTGTTCCCTCTTGATCATACCCAAGTGATCCGTATTTGATTGTGCCTCTTCTGACTATTTTATCACCCTTTGTCCACATCCTTCTCCGGCCACTAGGTAATCCATATTTTATCCTTGCTTGCATTAAGACAAGCTTTGTGGCTTGTATATGTTTAACTCAATTTTATATGTGGCAAATAGGCCATGTATTGATACCAGCCTCCATTGTGCTCTGGTGGCTTTGGACTTGTAACCACGGCAGGTTAAGGGCTGGTAGAGAGAGGCCGGGCAAAGGATTGATCGTCTCTCTATTGGCAAAAGAAGTCTCCATAATGGTTGGGGTCACACGCCCACCCACACCCATACCTCTGCCTTAAGAAAATTATACCGCAAGCAAAGTCTGTATTAGCAGGTAGAAACCTTTTTATGGTTTCTCCGGTGGGGAATAATCCAGGCTTTGGCGTATGGGTACTAGTCAAACTTCATTGATGATAAGACAAAATTAAACATGATTTAGACCAAGTTAGAATGTCCAAACATTAAACCTCTAGACCAAGTAAGATCATCTAAACTATAGTCTTACTTTATTATAGTGCAAAGGAGGACTTTAATCATATCCTTGCTATGGTTTCTGTTGTTGGAAGAACCCATGTTTTGGCGTATAGGTACTAGTCAAACTTCATTGACGATGGGACAAAGTAAACATGATTTAGACGAAGTTAGAGATATTGGTGGTCCTTATTGTTTCATTTGAATAATTGGAATGAGTCAATGACAGACTTGGACAAGTTACCACTAACTCAAGCGTCATAAAACTAAGAAGGGATACTAGTCATTGTCAATTTGTCATTGCATGTTCTAATACATTTTATTAGTTAGTTGTTTGTAATGTAGCCAGAAATCCTTCGCAGGAGCTGTATCGGAACCATCTGAGGTAAAAACAAAAAAGTAGTCGTTATTGTGCTCGTGGTGCTTGCCGTCAGTTTTAGCCATCTTGAAGATTTTACATCCCGCTCAGGTGGCTAGTATTGTTTCTGCTATACATCCCGCTCAGGTGGCTAATGAATTTATTTTTCTTCCGAATAGGTCGGGAATATGCTATAGATATGATTTTGGCCTTTACAATAACATCAGCAAAACGTCTCTGTGTTCATGCAGGGAAGTCGCTGAGTTACTAGCTTGTTAGGTTAAGTGTCCGAGTTAGGAAAAATCATTGCACATGTATGTTAGCAATTTGAATTTGCATTTTAGTTTGTATTTAACTTTTTTATAATTAATGATTTTGGAGGACTAGAAATTACTAGTTAAAAAATTATTAAGTTTACTTGTAGACTTTTGTTCGTCGTAAAAAGTTCCTCTTACAGATAACAATTTCTCAAAACAGTTCTTGAGGCTAGAGAGATATCGTTTGCCGGCATAATCACCGGATCTTTCCATCCTTCTTCTCCTATATTGCAACTCGTCACTAATTTGGTTTGCCAATTAGATCGCCTTGAAGGTCCACCAAAGGATCCGTTCGTGGATGATTTTGTTGAAAACATGTACAGTGGAACCAGACACATGGTGGCGTGGTTTCTCTGTCTTCATACAACGGTTGCAAAAGTGGTCGTTAAAAAATAATTTAGGTACGCCGTGTTACTACGGTCCCTAACTGCAGTCACTATGGACTTGGACTTGATTTCATGCAGTGTGGCACCACTTCAGGTGTCAAAGCCAAACTTCTAAAAACCCTAATAGTGCACCTCGGCGACCATGGCATCCAAGATGTTGGCGATCTTCAAATGGGAGTGCATCGATAACTAGTTCAAATCTAATGAAGATGCAGAAGTTCAACAACTCAAGGAGCTTCGGAGGCAGCTAAATGATGCAAAAAATCGAAATCAAGACCATGGTATATTACTCAATTGTAGAATTCAGGGGCTTGAGGAAGTATCACCGCTAGCTACTCATTACTTCTTCTTACAACCATACATCAACAAATGTTCCATTATCGTATTTCAAATTGATGACACTTTTTATTTTTATTTTTTAAAGCTGTAATAGCCTAGTTCAGTGCTTCAGACAATGCTTCTCTGAAAATAGTTAGCCAAAATACGTATAAATATTAAATCTTGGCGTACTCTTATAAGGTTATTCTCCCTAAACCTCACATGTCCGACATAATCAATCGTATTCCTCCTAATTATATATGTGACTCTACACCCATTTAAAGATTTGCCTTTGACTAACTCATCTGTCCCTTGATTTATATATTGCAGAAGTAGAATGGGAAATAGCAGGCCACGGCCAAAGTTGAGCGGCTATATCTTGGCTGTTGACATCCATAAATGATTAATATTTCAAATGTCTTCCACACTAAAAGCCTCGTCTTCTCACCATCTTTTTTACATTTGTTATTTATAAGTCCAAGAACACTACCTATATTAATCAGATTTCTTTATACTAAGTTTGGTTAATGTGTTGTACAGTAGTTATCAAACAAGATATTGTAGGTGTTTTGTTATTTTGGTTTTTGCAAATCTAAACAAGTTCATAAATGCTTTATTTTCTTCTGAGAAGACATTTGGGCAGGATGGGGAACAGAGGCTGGACATGTATGATAGACGAAGGTAGAAGATGAAAGCCTCTTCAGTTTTTTCCCCCAGGAGCGAATTTATGAAAAAAAAAAAGTTAACTAGTTCGGGCCTAAACTAACAAATTTTGACTGCTACCTGAGTTGTATGAATCTTCTTTCAACCCCGTATACACTAATAATTAATAGTCGCTAAACTTTTCTTATGATTTTACTATTAACATTTTCAATGATAATTCTTAACAATATTTTTTAGCATCCAAAATTAAATTCACTAGAACTATTTAACGATCATATTGTCTTTATCTGAAAAGTAAGAAGAAAATTCTTTCGACTTGGATAGCCAAAACCGTTTAACTCAAGGGACAGAAAATGTTTCCTAAGCGGCATGCTGCATATATATATATATATATATATATATATATATATAAAAGACGTAGGGTTTGGAAAGCCTCAGTAAAATCACCGGTCATATCATACCATTCTACTCTTTCAGCAGGTGATGAACCAATCAATTAGTAGCAGCATCATTTCACACACACATGCACACGTTCTGCACAACGTGTACGTGCAGAACCAATGAAGGGTGCTTTGTGTCAAGATTATGTTTAGTTTAGTTTTTCTAATTAACTCATCTTTCCGTACCATAAATATGGACACAAACTCTATAATCTCATTTTCTCTCCTATGGGTCATTTTCTTTTCGGCCTCTTTCTAAAAGATAAAATAGAGAATATATGATTTAAAATCTTAATTTTCGTAAAAAAAATGTGATCAATGAAGGCTGTCTTGTGTCAGGAAGATTATGTTTAATTTCCTTTTCTATAATTAGCCCATCTTTATGTGCCATAAATAGTCACACACAACTCTATGCAATGAGTGTATGTGAAGAACACATTAAAATCACCGGTCAGTGACTTTTCAGCGAGGTGTTGTAAAATATTTTTAATAACTTTTATTTAATGGCAAATTAATGTTGAAAGTATTGGTTAAAAAGTTATTAAATAAATTTAGAGGCTATTAATTATCGCTGTATAAGGGGTTGAAGGAATGTTTTTACAATCAGCAAAAAAAAAAATTTCATATACGTATATACATGTATGGCGTGACCACTTGGGTCTTTAATTTGTACTGTCCGGAACGAAAGAATAGGAATCCATTGAAGAAGCCAAGAAGCAACCAAACTACTCAAGAAGACTAATACCCATGTAGCCCCTTCAGGCATCGACGGAGGAGACTTGGTAAAACCAACTTGAAAAACATAATTTGTAAAGCATCAGCAAAAGTAAAATCCCTGCTTACCACTTTTGCAAATGTTTTGAGGAATCTTCTCCATGAGAAGAGAGAAAGAGAAGTCTGTTATTGAGTAAAGAAAAGAGAGAGAAAAGAAGTCTCAAACCGAATGTTTTGACCGACTCAGATGACGTGACCGCTTGTAGCGGCGTAAGTAATATTAAATTGAACAGACGGGGACTACAATGCTATTTGTAACCATGTTTCCCCCATCCCAACGCCCTTAAAACCCCCCACAAACCCAAACAAAGGCCGCCTACAACTCTGAACCTACAACAATGGCAGAAGAAACCCTCTCTCTTGCCCTCTTCGTAAAAGCCATAATTCTACTCTTTTCAGCAGGTGATGAACCAGTCAATTAGTAGCACCATCATTTCACAGAAACACACACCCACACGCGCGCCAACACACATGATTGAAGTCTCGATCAAGATTATGTTTAATTTCCTTTTCTAGTTCTAATTAGACCATCTTTATGTACCATAATATACACATATATATGTGCAGAGCCCATGCAGTTCGGTTCACTGCCATGATCGCTTTGTCTCAATTGAGTTTTTAACCCATCTTTCTGTCTTTGTGCAGCAGGGGTATACTCAACCAGTTTGAAGCTAGCAAACGAGTGCACCTACACTGTTTGGCCAGCGGTGGTTTCAGGCCACGCGGCGCCGCCCCTCACCACCACCATTTTCATGCTTGAACCGGGCGAGTCAGCTTCCCTTTCGATCCCTGACTCATGGTCCGGTCAGCTCTGGCCTCGCACTCTCTGCTCCTACGACCTCACCGGTCGGTTCAACTGCCTCACCGGCGATTGCGGAACCGGGTCCGAAGAATGCTCCTCGGCCCAGACCGTGCCGCCGGTGACGGTAGCCATGTTCAACACGAGCAGCGATGGCGGACTGGACTTCTATGGCGTGAGTGCCACGCGCGGTTACAATTTGGCAATCTTGGTGGTGCCTCACGGCGATGACGAGGCCGATTGTATGGCCACGGCCTGCGTCAACGCTCCCGACGACCCTTCTGAAACAGGCGGCGGGTGCACTACCACTTGCTTTGCGTTTGGTGACCCCAAGAACTGCTGTAGCGGGGCGTACGCGCCGCCTGATACTTGCGAGCCAAGCTTCTATTCGTTCTACTTCGGAAGTAAGTGTCCTTGGGCTTACCGCTATGTGGATGATGATGGGGAGGAGAAGAACAGGACCTTTGCTTGCTCCTGCGCTGACTACCGCATCACCTTTTGTCCCCACCCTTCTCCGGCCATGGGGTAAATATCTCGACCTCTCAATATCCGGTCCTGCGTATTTGTTAGTTTAGGGCTAAATTCAAGTAAAGAGATTGCTAATTTCATTCTAAATATGAACTGTCCTAGTTTTGAATAACATAAGTTTGAATTTTCCAAGAGAAAAAATGGAGTTAGAGAGCTGTAGAAGCAGAGTATCGAGATCAATGAACATCTTGTAGCCAAAAATGTCCAAAATCAAGCTAATTAACAGAAAGGAAGACATCATGCATGTCCACAATCTTGCTTTCCTTCGGTAAACATGTTTCATACTTAAGCTAAGAGGAGACTTGTTCTATGTCTCAACACATTCTTTGTTGTTGGTAATGCAGTCACAAGGCTGCTGCAGGAGCCGGAACACGTCCATCTTCTGCTGGGAAAAACAAAAGGGTCATCGTTATTGTATTGGTGGTTGTCGTTATGGTTACAACAATTTTACTAACCGCCTTGAAGATTTTAGCCCCAGGTACGGCGGTCGGTACTGTTTCAGCCATATATAACGCTCTCGGCCTATCGCTTGCCTAATAGGAATTCTTGGTTGGATTCATTCAGGCAAATCTTACATGTGTGTTTACTTTATACTTTTTCTCCCTTGTTTATAGATGTCAATAAAAGGAGTAAAATATGTTGATGTTTCATGTAATATACTGGACACGTTTGGTTACACTGTTTGTCAAAGGTTCTCAAGCCAAAATTTGAGTTAATTTCACTTTAGTAACATTATCTGCCTTTTGCTTAATTTCATCCAACTTTTCCCACTTGACTTTCTCAGAATATTATAGATCTAAATACATGTGATGTTGATATATATGATTCATTGTTCCACCTTAACTTTTACTTGCAATTTGTTATGTTAAATATTGATTTTAAGATATTGTATGTATTGGTTTGTGGGAAATATGTCTTGGGTTCAAGAATGCAATCAAACATTTTTTGCTCGACAGATTCTACTTATATGAGCTCAAGTCTGAAGTCTATGGTCTCGATGTTCATTTTACACCTGTATAATCAACATAGTGTCTAAGAAAGGTTAGAATTTAATCCACAAATTAATATTAGATAATATAACTTTCTTGCTTCAGCTTTAGCATGAATAATAGCCTTGCTACATCCATGCGGGTAGCGAATAGGGTTCAAACTAGAGCAATAAAACGATGATAGCGTTGAGACACCCAGTGCCCTTTCTCTCCGGTTCTTCCTTCTATTAATCTCCCTCAACACTCACCCTCACCCCCCCCAATGAAATTGGGACCCACTTGGTTTAACCAATAAGCAAGCAAATGGACAAGGTGATTCTTTTGTCTTTCAACGTACAATTTTGTTGTAGTGCAACCATATTGGTTTTGGTTACAAGAAGGTGTTTTGCCTTGACTTTTATTGTCTCTAGATGCCATGGAGGTGCAGTATTTCTTCCCATGTGCTTCCATTTTGTTTTACTTAGGTCCACTCTTAACGTTTCCTTAATCTAACTTTCCGCTATCGACCAGTACTAAATTTATGTTGACTTAGTAAATTTTCAAATAACGGAATTCGGTTTATAGCATTACTGCTCTATATAAAATTATTTTCTCACTGATATCTTAATGTGCTAATACTGTCATTAGGTTTAATTTTTGGTAGTTGATTGCTACTGATATCATGAGATACTTTTAGTATGTCTACTTCTAGCTTGCTAACTAATTGCGAATTGCGAATGTTGTTCAAAAGGAGTGTCTGGGTTTCACAAAGTTCGGGTACGAAATATATGCATTTCATGTGTTGTTTAATTTGTCTCACACACTCACCCAAAGTCATGGAATTTGTGCCAATTTTAGTATGTCTGCTTCTAGCTTAATGGTTCGGTTAATTTCTCTCTACAACCGAATACGATTACATGGATTGAATATCGAGGCATCAAAGACGAAGATATAGAAGCACACTTGCCTGGTTTTAGTTTGCTAAAGGATCAAGAAGACTTATGGTTAAGCCCTTGTGCTTTGCAAGGAAAAGAAGTTTCGCTTCTTTTCTACACAGGAATATTCGTTGTGACAACATAAACCTCGTTAAAATGACAGTCGCGACAAAGTCCAAGTCGTCACAAATGGCAACTCATGATGAGCAATCTTGTCATCAAATTTCAAATCCATGTCTCTTGGCAAAGATTTGCAGTGACAGTAGGGTTTATAGGAACAGGACCATGGAACATTTAGCGACAAAGATGTTGTAACTAGAGTACAAGAACATGTGACGACTTGGCTGTTGGTCACTATGAATTTCAGAAGTAGTGAAATCCTTAAGGTCGTCACTCAACGTCTTTAGTGACAGGCTTATTGTGACAACTCCTATGATGACAAAATATTGTCACTGGTAGATTTGGTGACAACTTTATACTATATAGTGACAACATCTTTTGTCACTGGTAACCAGTTTGCTTGTAGCCTGCTGGTTAATGGACTGCGGCCTCTAATAGCCTCACTGGAACGGCTTTTCTCCACTAATGTGATGCTAGCACAAAAACTAATAGATTATGTCCGTAAATGATGCAAAGGAGGTGCAACGCTTGTGCCTCTAAAAATAGGTATGATCAATTGTGATGAATTTTTATGTACGCCTACCTTTATGGGGTTGAGATTTCCCTGAGTGGTTTATCTTCTCATGCAGTGCATCATTTTACAGTGTCTTACTCCATTCTAGTCAATGGTGCACTCACCACCCGATTTTAATCCCCATTGTGTTATCCGTCAGAGTGATCTTTTGCTTTGTTTTCATTCTTTGCTCAAAAGTGTTATTTGCGGCTTTAGTGTCTGCGACTGCGAGGCACACAGAGCATTCGTAGGGATTATAGATGGGAAGGAGTCATCTTCCATTTTGTATCTCTTACATGCAGATAATTCTTATGTGTTTTATTCGCATAAATAAAGATGTTTAGGCTCCTACAACCGCTGTGATAATGGTGCAGGGTATTCTACATTAATATTGTCTTGCAACGTGACAAGAAGTCACACCCTTTCAGGTAAAACCAGGAATAATTTTTTGCAAAAAGAAAGGCTAGGCGCGGGACAAGGACTCCTAGCGACGATGTACACGTACGAAGTGGGCCTTTACGACGCCGCCACGGGCGCTAGCGTGCCTTACGCATGTGCGAATGTCACATGCTTTGTGTTTTTAGAAGACTGAAGCATGTCACGTGGTCACTTATATACCCTTAGTCTTTCCATTTCTCAAATAATGTGAGAATTTATATTTATGAACATTTTCAAACTTCGTTAAATATAATACCAACTTTGAGACATCATACCTCCTCAAGCAATTAATGAAATCGAATGATTCTTTTTTTTTTGGTTAAGAGGAGAAATTATATATATATATATATATATATATAGATATATATATATATATATATATATATATAGGGAGCTGATCCGTTGAGAGCGTGGGCAAAATAGGAGAAGTTGCAAACGCGATCTGACCGTCCATCCCGAATGATGGACGGTCCAGATCGCGCCTTTTTCAAAAGCTGTCAGACGTCCGCCATACAGTATGGCGGACGGTTTTTTTTACCTTGTTGCCCTCCGCCACTGTCCGCTACACTGTATGGCGGAGGGCATTAAAGTCCTGATGGGAGACAACAAAAAGTCGTCTGCGATACTGTGTGGCGGACGTCCCCTAGGCTGACACCTGTCAGGGCCTGTCCTGTCAGTTTTTCGGCAATGACGGTTATCTTGTCCTTATCTGTCACGTCAACAGTGTCCGCTATACAGTTTAGCGGACGTTATAGACATCTGCGATATTGTATTGCGGACGTAATAGCCATCCGCGGTACTATATTGCAGACGTTCAATATACTTGCAAACGGCAGTAACTGTGACACTCTTCTCCAGTCTTTCTACTCACAAAATCTACACTTTCTAGGCAATATCCACTTTTTCCCAGCGGCGTTGGCAAGCATATCGGCGCAATTCCGGTTATCTTGAACACCTTTAATACCCTAAATCGATCACGTAAGTTCACAAAATCTACGCTTTTTTTTGTCTGTAATATTCAGACAAGATGAATATTGCGTTTTATATATGTATGTTTTTGTTCTTGTGCAAGCGTTTGCAAAATCCGATTCCGTATATGTATATATATTTATACATATGAGTACATATGCTAACATTGTACGTATCATTCATGTGCTTGCGTTATATGTATTATGCATGTGCTAGCGTCGTATTTTCGCATTTTATTATCAAAATCCAAAACGTAAAATCCAAACTGAGAAGGTTTTTCCATAATTTCAGTTGCAAAAAATGGAATTTAACCCTGGACCTGAAGACCCATCCGTGTTATACGACCAAGCCAACCATATCAGTACGCTCATATGGGATGGTGGTGTAAGATACATTACTTATCGACTTTCTATCGCTTACGAACGTTGTATATACCGTTTGTTATGCTCAAATTGTATTTATTAATTCGTAGGAAAGAGAACTTGTCAACACCGTAGAAGTATCTCGCGATATAGTATCGTGGAAACTGAACACCGCCCAGAAGAGGATACTGCGTGGAATTGGGTTTGGGATTTTCACGCATGGGCAGATATTTCAACAGCTTGACCGGGCCTTGATAGGTGCCCTTGTTGAGAGGTGGAGAAGTGAAACGAATACGTTTCACTTCCCGCTCGGAGAGCTGACAATTACCCTAGAAGATGTAGGGTTCATCTTAGGGTTGCCGGTAATTGCTCCTCCGTCAGAAGCAACGAAGACGAGAACCGCTAGGGACTTCCTCACTTCGATACCCCAGGATGGATTTAGCAGTGGTGGTATAAAGTTGAAGTGGTTGGTAGATACGTACGGGGTATTGCCGGAAAACTATACGGGCCATGAGCTTGTGCTTTACACAAAAGCCTTCCTCTGGTGGGTGATGGGGGCAATTTTATTCCCAACGACGTCGAAGAACACGGCCAGCGTGAAATATTTACCGTTGTTGAGTAACCTGGCTGAGGTTGGAGATTATGCATGGGGTGCAGCGGTTCTTTCGTATCTGTACCGAGCATTGCACAAGGCAACGAGGCCCGACTCCAAAGCCATATGTGCATGTCTCTCGCTATTGCAGGTATATCATATAAATCATGTCTTCGTTATTGTTTTTTTTTGTTTTCGCTTTTGTTGAATCGACGATATAAATATAATTTGTCCATGTTCTCAGGTGTGGTCTTATGAACACCTTGCTCCTGGTTCACCGACGCGTAGGGATGGAACCGATAAAGTGTGGCCTCGGTTGCGTGCTTGGGAGTACAGCCGGAAGAATAGCCACTACCGCAGGAGAGTCGATCCCCATCACAACATCACGTTCTATCGAGGGGAGTTCGACCGCCTATCTCCGGGCCAATTGCGTTGGGCACCGTACATACGTTTGGCGCGACGGGTAGAAGAGTCGTTCGTCTTCACGCTCTCCGGGTTGCAGCGCACACCCCTCATCCACTTCGAGGTCGCAGAGTGGCAGCTGCCAGACCGAGCAATGCGCCATTTTGAGTTGGAGCAGGGTTTGCCCGCCGGTGCCCCAGATATGAGGGTTAACAGGGACCCACCGGATGTCGGGCGGTTTGGCAAGGCCAATGCGCAAGAATTGTGCGCGGCCGAACTAGAGCTCTGGACTTCTTGGCAGGACACACTGGCGGCCATCGTCTCGGAGCCGGACCCCGTTATCAGCATCGCGGAGTACGATGAGTGGTACTCCCGCATCACGCGGAGGAGAGTAGCCCCAGTGAACTTTGAACGCGGGGCGAGGTATGCGCCTAGGGGTCAGATCGACGAGCGTATGGCATACAATCTCGTAAGTTGCCCAACTTGTCTTGAATATAAATGTCTGATTAAAGTTACTTATTTGTTATCTCTTTGGATGTAGGTTAATGCCTCGCTTGCATTCTTCCAGAAGTTGAGTGAGCGGAAGGATCTGATGAGCGCAATGGGCGAGGATCTTCGCCAACAGGCTGCTGCACTGGCTATAGGCTGCGGGAATTTTGTGCGGCAAGCATCGGGACAGTCTTCGGTCGACAGCCCGGGAATGGGTTATACGGGCGCCAGCCCGTATAACGTTGATCCCTCCGGGCAAGCTTCAGGGGTGAGCCAGGGAGTTGGTGGTCCCTCTGTACCGGGGATGGGACATGCTCAAGCGTCGTGGGCCGATTACAGCGGCCCGACCTTCGATTTGTTCCCGAAACCCCAACCCCTCTCTCAGAGTCAAGTCACGCAAGAATGGCCTTACGGTTTCAACGAGGCACTGCCCATTGTCCCGTGGGCGGGACCACTTGGCGGCCCCGAAGGGCAATATCAGCCGGCAGAAGAAATGGCCGGCGAGCAATATCAGCCGGCCGGGGCCCCCGAAGGCGATTATCAGCCGGCCGGGGCCCCCCAAGGGGATTATCAGCCGGCCGATCCGTTGGTTGGAGGCCAATTTCTTCCGTTGCTCTTGCCCCCCGGCGGAGGGCAAGAGCAACCGGTCGACCCCCGAGGGCAATATCCGAAAGGGCATCCAGCCAGGCCCCTGAAGCCGCATAAACACCACCTAATCCATCACCGTTATTTTAGCGGGCCCCCCCCCCCAGACGGAGCGTCGTATGACGTGGCTAACCCGCAGGGCTTGGATTACAGTGTCTCGTGGAAAGAACTGTCCACGCTGGCGCCGGGGATGTGGTTAGACAACTTTGTCATCTCGCACTACGTGCAAATTCTGCGGCAAAGGAGTCGGGAGCAGCCTAACTACGGTCCGCGCATTTTTATCCTCGATGCTTTCTTTCACAATATGCTAGTACAAGAGTTTAACGAGTGGGACAAGGCGAGGAAGCAGGCGAGAAAGGCGAAGGCCGAGAACAAGTGGAGACCGTCCGCTAACCTACTCGCATATATTGGTCGGCCGAGTCCAGAGCGCGCAAGTGTGGCGGATGTGTTTCTACTCCCAGCTATAGTGAATGCCCACTGGTTCTTGATTTGCTATGAACCGGTAACGAATACCGTATCAGTCCTCGACAGTCTCTACGATGATACGGACGCGATTGGTGTGATTGAAATGTACGTTGGCTTAGGGATGTTGAATCCAATGGTAAGAGCCTGTTTACTTCTTATTGTAACTTGCATAATGTAGAACTGATTAATCGTATTATGTTTGCTATGTTTAATGTTTAATGCTTATCCTGTTACTCGCAGAATCTATTTGCTGCCATGGTCAATAGAGAGCGTTCTCGAGAGACCCGAGGGAGGGCAGCGGGCGATAGGGAGGTTGTTCTCCGATTGAAGAGGACTAGGCCCAAGCAACTTAATTCCTCGGACTGCGGCGTCTACCTCTGCATGTACATGGATTACATCTGTCGGTCGGAGAGCCTCAAGAAGACCGTCTGGACCCAAGACTGCATAGACTGCTTTAGGTATAGGATGGCTTGGCAAATTATCAATGGCCGGCCTAGACCTATTAGATATATTGTAAATCCGTGTAATTGACAATGTTTGCGTATAATAACATTATATTCACTTTTTTAATTGTCCTTAAACTTCTTGAATCTTATCGTTTGAATGCGATTGACGATTTCATCTGTGTTGACTGAGATGTGATCGTTGTTGAATGCGATTGATTTGATTCACTGATATCGTTGTGTTGTTCAGCTGAGTGTTTTATTTGTTCTATGTGATTTGCTTTCACCAGGGGAAACAAAGTGTTATAACCAAGTGAGACTGTTTCTGTTGGACTGTCCGTTAAACATAGATAGGGCCGAAAAAATAAACTAAGTGTTGGGTCTCATCTGCTTGGCTGTCCGCGATATAGTATAGCGGACGTGGATAGGGCCAAAAAAAATCAAGTGTTGGGGAGGCTACCTTCTGCTTGACTGTCCGCTATATAGTATAGCAGACGTAGATAGGGCCTTTAAAAAAACTAAGTGTTGGGTCCCTTCTGCTTTACTGTCCGCTATATAGTATAGCGGACATAGATAATAGGGCAAAAAAAAAAAAACCAAGCGTTGGGGAGGCTACCTTCTACTTGGCTGTCCGCCATATAGTATAGCGGACGTGGATAGGGCCGAAAACAAAAACTAGGTGTTGGGTCCCTTCTGCTTTACTGTCCGTTATATAGTATAGGACATATATAATAGGGCCAAAAAAAAAAAACTAAGTGTTGGGGAGGTACCTTCTGCTTGGCTGTCCGCTATATAGTATAGCGGACATAGATAATAGGGCCTAAAAAAAACTAAGTGTTGGGGAGGCTACCTTCTGCTTGGCTGTCCGCGATATAGTATAGCGGACGTGGATAGGGTTGAAAAAAAATACTAAGTGTTGGGGAGCCTCCCTTCTGCTTGACTGTCCACGATATAGTATAGTGGACGTAGATAGGGCCGAAAAAAAACTAAGTGTTGGGTGCCTTCTGCTTAGCTGTCCGCTATATAGTATAGCGGATGTAGATATGTAATTTTTTTCGTCACTTTTTTTTTTGCTCATTGCACCTTAGGCACGCTATATAGCCCATTTCTATGAATTTCGGCGAAAAACGAGACAATTTATTTTTTTGGTTTTCCTATGAAGGGCCTATTCGCGCACACTTTAGCGCCAAATTCATAGCTTGCGAAAAATGTTGTAATTTTTTATGTCACTTTTTTTTTCTCATTGCACCTTAGGCATGCTAGTTACCCCATTATAGTATGACGGATGTAGTTAGAAACATATATTCCCAACATTTTACATGCTTCAAAAGACGGGATACGCCAATTAGAATGACATGTGGATGAGTGCCGGTTGGAATGAAATCCTAGCATGCAGTAGGAAGAGATATATATATCACTCTTCATTTGACATATACTCATCAGATAAGTACTGATCATTCGTTAAAATATTGTTTCTCTCGTTTGATTTGAGCTGCCTCCCACTAACCTCGGCCATTTCTTCCGCAAGTTGAAGCATATAAAATCGTTTTCTACGCAGCAACATCCGGTTATTCTCCATACGAATTTGGCGCACAGCTTTCTTACACTGCTTAACATTACGCCGCGACATAGTAAGTGAACGACGTTGCGGCACAGGTGCTCTCAGCGTGGTGAGATCTTGGTGTAGCGCTTCTGATTCCTTAACTCGATATGCCCATTCTCTCCGTAAACCGCAATAATACTCTCTGGGATCCGTGTACTTCACTTCTTTGTAGTCGTCGTTCCTTTCACACAACAACCACACAGTCTCACGTCCCCGCAGACTAGAACTCCCAGGAACTCCTGCCATTTAACTTTGTTTTGGTTCTAAAGCGATGAGCATGGCTAACATATATAAATAAGCCCACACACACATACACAATATATTGGTGTGATAGCTACACAATAGTCTTATCGATGGTGACAAGACAAGTCTCTGGACATTGAAGATGACAATAGTTGGAGATAATAGCATGCCCGTGTCATAAAGTTGACAAGTCTTTGGTGACAAGACAATTCTCTTTGGTGACAAGACAAGTCTCTAGTCTATTGCCAACGTTGGGTCACATCTCATAAAGTTGAACCTGTAGCTCTTTCATAAATTGGTCCCGTTTCAAAGTATATATAAGTACATGCATTGCTCATTGCAAAGGGCATAGAGTGATATACTCCCAATTTCATAACAACTCTGGAAATGTCATATACTCCACGAGATATTTTTGAAGCAATGGGTCGTTACTGGGCGGGCGAAGATGAATTTCACTATTCTTTGCGTCCAAGTTTGCGTTACTCATCAAGCTATCTTAATACATTACGTGCAGAATGGTCTTATCGGATGAATGAACATGAGGTCCTAGTAGCTGATTCACGGAGCATGAATATACCCATACCTCGACAAAAGGCAATCAACATGCCTCGAATTACGCACATGGAGCTTGAAAGGGCACTGCATCGAATACGTGAGGAAAATAATAGAATGAGAGTTCGTCAAAGTAGGCATAACTTACGTCGTATGGCACGTGATGCACATGAAGATGGCAACAACAATGAAGCACAAGTATACTGGAACATGAGCTTCGAAGAAGGAAATGTTTCCGATGCTCCAATTTCAGATGAAGATGACTGAAGATCGAGTTCTATAACGGACATAAGGCCTCCGCTTAGGCCGGGGTTCGGGAAGGTCGGAACTAAGTGTCTGGTCCGTGCCAACCATTTTTTGGTCCAAGTTGCAGACAACCATTTTTCTCTCCTAGGTCTGCTATATAGTATAGCGGACAGCCCCGCAGAGGGAAACTCTCCAATTCTCAAGTTTGTTTTCCTCCTATCTATGTCCGCTATATAGTATAGCAGACTGCCCCACATAATACATGACCAAGCTTACGTCACAGTGGTGCAGCAGATCATTGTCTGCAACTTGGACCAGAAAATGGTTGGCACAAACCAGACACTTAGTTCTGACCTTCCCGAACCCCGGCCTTTTAATAAATTGGCGCCCAAAGGCTTGTTTTAGTCGCATTGTAGCATAATGCTGTTTTAATAAATTGGCGCCCCGAAGACTTGTTTTGGCGTCAGAATCAACAATCTCAATATCGATAAACAATAAAGAACGTACGATTCACAATCAACGATCTCAATATACCGATGGAATCTCAAACGACACAATTAAGCACAATTAAGCGAGGAAAAATTTCGAAACACAATCAACAAGAACATAAATTATTTTATTAATAATAAATTAGGGTTCACATTGGGGGAAATAATTTTTTTCACAAGTGCTCCGATCAAAGATTACAACTTGAAAATCCCACCACCCAAGGTGTTCAAACACTACAAAGTCCCCGAGTTCGAGGCCATGCTGGCGCACGAAGACGTTCCAACCCTCTGCGAATTGCTTTTTTTGGGGTCGGCCGGGCTTCAGCTTGATTTCAACCTGCCATGCCCCCTTGCGGCTATATAATCTTGCACTGTCATGAATTGTTGTAAATTGATTGGTCAAGGCTTCCGGTATGTCCTAACAAACACAATACAAAAAATAGGTTAGTTTATAGGTTAGTTTTTAACCAAAATATCAAACCTTTAACACACGAAAATACAGAGAAAGAGGGATCGCCTACAAGTTCATTCTCAAACCCCGGCATCATGACTTTGAAAAAGTGTTTGCCTGCCAGGTGCAAGTTGCCAATAAAATCGTTGGTGGTCTCCGATCCAGAAGCCATCGAGGTCAGCGTTGAGGGGACGACGGTTTAACGCCGGAGTTGTGGGCCACCGGAGATGTGGGTACCGGAGATGGAGTAGCGGCCTGGGCTAGATGTTCGAGACAGAGAGAGTGCCCTCAGATAGGACTGATAACAGCTGATTGCCCGATATGATTAATATATATATTAGGATAGAGTTATCCGCCACATTGTATAGCGGACATAAAAGAACTCATAAGTTTTTCTTCGATGACGTCCGCTATATTGTATAGTGGACATAAAAGAAGACCAAAAGTTTTACTGCGATGAAGTCCTCTATATTGTAGCGGACGTAAAAAGCAGACCGCTCATGACGTCCGCTATATTGTATAGCGGACGGAAAAGCAGACCAAAAGTTTTACTGTGATGAAGTCCGCTACATTGTATAGCGAACAGGGCTTAAAAAAAAAAAAAGAAATAAAGACTATAGATTTGATTCCATGGCCTTTCATAGGTCCATTTTTTAAAAATTCCAGTATTCGGTGGAAAAATTATCCCGCCGAAAATTATTACAAATGTCATAACGTTGTACAAAAATTAAAGGTCCACTGCAGCTTGTTCGTCCTCATCTTCGGCGTCACCTTCTTCCTCGTCTTGCAAACCCCCTGAACTTATCCCCAGTGCCTTGTAATGGTTCCGCTTGTCGTGGTCGGTCATTTTGTTGCACAATGCACACCTTCGCAGCTTTTTAGGTTGAGTTGCCGTTTCAATAGAGCTTTTCATCCGCGTAGATCTCTTGCGGCCTTTCGTTTGCGATATAATTGGATCCAACAAACAAATATCATTGTCGTCTTCCTCCCCCGGCTCGTCATCTTCTGATACCCCCGTCGTAGGCTCAGTGTCAATCGCATTGGTGACTGAAGCTGCTTCCAACTGGTCGACGATGGGCTCTTGCTGCTGAGCTACCTCGAGGAGATGTTTATAACCGACCATTGAAGCAGCAGCCTTTACGGACAAACGGGTGAAACTCGTCACCAGATGATTATACCGCAACGTCTCCGATTCTTCAAAGTCAGTATACGGGTGCTCCGGAAAGGCAATGGTACCGTGCAACCTGTTAGCACCTTTCGTCCACCGTGGCAACCCGTATTTATCGGGGAT
>JAVXUO010003199.1:0-31038 GCA_033065855.1 Escallonia rubra | reverse complement strand
GAGCATGGAGACACTGGATATTGCAGCTCTGGACAATCTGGTACAGATATTTGGTGCCCAGGTGCAAGGGTCCTTACACAAGCTTAGAGTCATGAGGCTGAATAACTGTGACAAACTTTTGAATGTTGCTGTATCTGATTCAATAAGGCTGTTACCAAATCTGGCAGAACTTGAAGTAAAGTTCTGTTCGTCGCTAGAGGCCGTGTTTGACTTTGAAGTGCTAAGAGTTTCGGAAGAAGATGCACAAGCTATGTTGTGTCAGTTAGAAACATTAAAGCTCTCTAATCTATCTGTATTATCGGATATCTGTAAAAAAGTTCCGAAAGAAACTCGATGCTTCCAAAACCTGAGATCACTGCATATCAATTGCTGTAACAGCTTGCGATATTTACTCTCACATTCTCTAGCAAAGTTGCTTCTGAATCTTCAAAATATCAGGCTAAAAGGGTGTGAGATGATCGAAGAAATCATCACTGGGGAAGAAGGCAGTTCTGAAACTTGCGTGGTGAGTGGAATCGTGTTCCCTCAATTACGCATTTTAGAACTTGAAGATCTCAATAACCTCAGACTGTTCTGTGCTAGCGCACATAATTTTGAATTCCCATTGTTGGATAAGGTGTTAATCAGAAACTGCCCCAGCATGAACACTTTCTGCTCCGGACTAGTAAGTGCACCAAAGCTTGACCAATTGAATGCAGGAAATGATCAACGCGTTCGGATGGATAATCTCAATAATGCTATTCATCGCATGAAAGAAAAGGTAAGTCTGTTTGCTTATTAGCTCTTATTTAAATTCCCAGCTCCTTTACAAATTCTAACTGTAAATTGCTTATACTGAAGATAGTTTTGCAATTTATTTTGTGCTTGAGACAAGCACTTATTCTAACTGTAAATTGCTTATACTGAAGATAGTTTTGCAATTTATTTTGTGCTTGACACAAGCACTTCTTTGCACAGGGAATCTCGTCGTTGAGTCTCTTGACAGACGTCTACTCCAAGGTTTGTCTCTCTCTCTCTCTCTCTCTCTCTCTCTCTCTATATATATATATATATATATATATATATATTGTTATATATATATTGTTTTGTAGCTTAGTTTGGGCTGGTACAGCCCCTGTACGTATTACACTTTGATTGATATTGGTAGATGACAAATCCATTTATGGGACTAAGATTATATAGTTATTTTGGTTGTAATCAACGATAAATGATGTGAAAAAAATTCTACTTAGACGAAAATACATGAAAATAGCCAGTTAACACCGACTTTCTCTGTTTCTGCAAGCAGTATTTCAAAGACGAAAATACATGAAAATTTGAAATTTCCATATTGAACTTGTTAGACATGACACTAAGGTTACTCCTGCTACCTTCTACTCTGAAATTGCCCAATGCCTAAAAAATTACCAACTCTCTTTCAAATTCAGAAGCCCCTTGACATTCCTATGTTCAATTTGAACACCTAAATATTGAGCTTAGTGCATCATTTTTACTCGTCCGACTTGTCAAACAATGCAAAGATGATCTTTAACCAGTATTTGGCCGTGATCTAATGTATAGGCATTTAAATTCCAACCTAGCAGTTTGCAAAAAGTCGTGGGAGTACAATGTTTGAACGGAGGGAGTAATTATTGCACCATTGGTAGAAACCTATATCTGAGGGAATGTGTTTCAAAGTGTGATTTTTCCCCCTCTTCTAGTTGGCTTATAGCTGTGCTCATGTCTATGGGAAGTGTTCTTTTATCAATGGCTCTTGTGACATGGATCTTCTGCAGGAAATTGAGAGGTCTGAATTTAAAGAGAAGGGCATTCTAAACATGAGTGAGTTCATCGATGCTGGTGACCATCTGGTTGCAAGGTCCCATAATTGGTCCTGGGAGAGTGAGAGAAGACATTTCTTGATCGCTAGAAGCGTGTTTTGCCTAAAAAGAGCAGAATCGGTAGAAGCAAAATCTAAAACAACTGCAATACTTGGTAGTGACAGTAATGACCCTCTGATAGGAAGCGAAAGTCCAAATGAAAGTCGCGTGGAATGGTACGAAGCTCATGATGACAACATTGCTGGTCCCCGAACCTACGATGTCACCATCACGTATGATAGAGATGAAGGAACTCCTCGGTTGTGGCTTAAAGGGTATGATGCATCAGGGTGGCTTCTGGATCCAGAAGATATGCTTGAAGACGTTATAGAAGACAAAGGGCAGGCACAAGTAACTACTAAAACCCATCATCCTCACTTTGATGGTAAGCATCTGTCCATATGTCCAATGTTACAGGGAGATCCAATGAAGAAAATCATTCATGATTTAGTTTCAAGTGCTGAAATTCACAAATACCTGTGTCTGCTACTGGAGAGTATGGCCCCTATTATTCCGACTATTGAAACGGTACAACTGTTGTAGCATGTAAAACTAATTCAAGATGGAACGTGGAAGCTGATGACCTGTGTAAAGCGCCATTGGCATTGTACCGAACTTCATTGCTTGGGGAAGTAACCTCGTCGCTGCAAATGATGATCAAATATACCCCATGAACTGAGCACAATTCAGAAGGCCGTGATACTCAAAAGCATCATGTCCGATCCATTCAACCCAACTCCCATGTGAAGTAGGACTCTTGTATGGTCCTTTTTTCTCGTCTTATTCATTCTCTACAATTTCAGTATGACTAGACATTGTTATTATTTCCATTTACGACAATAACTTTACACTACAGTTTCTCAGTGTACATAAATACCTAGCAATACCCTCAGCCCCAAATAAGCCAAGAGTTTCCCTGCCTCCCGTTCTTTCGTTCAGAGTTTCCTGTCTCCATTACCTCCATTCCCTCCTCACTCACCAGTCTCACATCAAGTATGGATGATTTCCCAGCTTTGTTTTCGCAGCCACAGACTACACACCACAGGCCAATAGCCACCAACCTCATCTACCCACCACAAATACTAACAGTCTCCAACCCAACCCCAGTAGACACCATGCCAACAGCCATTGTCCCCATCGCCTACAAAGTTGTATGATCAATAAATTGGCTGCATCACCTTGGCGGGCCGGGGCACGCTAAATCAAAGATGAGCCAATATGGGGATGGGGCGACTTAGGCGGGAGCGGGATCGGGCAGCTCAAATTGCCATCCCTATCTGATGTTGAATAACTTAATTGGTTAGAAATACTCCTGTATATCAAAAAATCTAGAAATCCTGATTTTAGTTTTGAGTAGTTGGGTCATTGCGATTGATACTTTTCCGTAAGACATAACTTTGCGTTTTATATGAACCTCGTCTAATTTTAATTTTTTTGAATTAGTATAATTTTCATTTTTGCTACTCAATAAGGTAATCATATGGCTTCACCCTTGTCCCGTAAACTTGTATCTCAACCCGGTGCGGGTCAATGTGAATCAAATCTATCACATTCACTTTTTGCAATATATGGCTCTCAAGGCCCGGTGCGATTCAACTTTGGGCACCAAATTACGTTGTCTCAAAATTTTGTGCCACTTCCTATTTGAATCAACTTATTAACCGAAAATGTAAAATAACTACTAAAACTTTGCTCCCCATGTAATGCTCACGAAAAATTAAATTTGGTAATAAAATCGGTTATTGTTTCTATGTTTACATACTTGTATAGTGGTGCTCGAGATACTAAAATGTGTACAAAATAAAACTCCTCTCTTTTTGGACATCCTTAGCAGCGACACTTAAAAGTATATTATGTCAACTTTTTAGGACATATTAAGAACTTAATTTTACTGCACATGTATGTGGGTGGCGGGTAATTTATCAATTTATTCTATACTATATACTAGTTACCGTGGCACACGCGACGTGCATGTAAAAATGCAGTTACTAAGTTAATTTTAAAAAAATAAAGCATGCCATATAAGAGTTTATTATAAACCACTTGTACAATAAGTTTTGAATCGTGAAAATCAAACATGTCCCTATGATAGTTATTTATATTTAAAATTTAATAGTGTTAAATTTACTGTCAAATGTCATTATTCTAAGTAGGTATACATACTTAATACCTACTTAGAATAACGACGAAGTACTTGTGCAACATCAAAAATAGTGTTACACCGGTGTTGGCTTTATATATATATATATATAGTCTATACTGTTTATAAAGTCAACCATGTTTGGTGTAACAAGATAGTTATAATGTTACATTTTATCTTTGCGACAAAGTGTTAACAAACTATAGGAGAACAAAAGATCACATGTTAAAAAGCAATTACCAACCTCTTTTTCTTTTTTAATTTTTGGACTGGGGGATACCGAATTATTTAAGTAATCCTATCATGATATAGTTTGTGAGATGGAATTGTCAATAGTCCCAAACCAGGACTAGGTATTTCTAATAATTGACCACGATGATGTCCTTTATATATTGTTCATAAAACCTAGATCCAAATGTAAGCTTTAGCTTACTATTAGATGAAAACAACATTTATTGTGCGGTCGCGTAATGAATGAACGGAGTTTATAATATTTTGGTGTTTAATTTGGCCAAGGGAATAAAAAGTTATGTGAATTACACAACACATCGTGTGTGCCTCTTCGCTCTTCTACACTACGTAGAAAGCTAATACCGTTTTTGATGTAGCAAACTAGCTCTTTTGTTGCATTCCTATCATTGTGACAAGTTCAAAAAAAGGAGGAAAACAAATCATATGTTTGGTGTAACATGCTTCTTAAAATGACAAGTGGTATAAAAAAAAAAAAAAAAAGTGACTTTAACCATTATTATACTACTTATCAGTATAAATCAATATACAAGACGAGTTAGACTCTGGTTTTATAACACGTGTCATTTTTCATTACGAGCCCTCTAATGAATTTCATCATAGTTTTGACTTTTAATTAAACTATGTTATTCTTACGGGTGGATACTCTAGACTTACATTTTGCTTTGATGATAGCAACACATTGATTATATTGTAATAAGCGTTTTGAGTGGATTCTTAGTAAATATATGTACCTTATGTTTGACTACAAATGTGGTTAATCATGCTCATCGGGGACCGACCTACCCATCAGGACTCTGACAACCAGTGACTCGCTACCACTCCCACTCTGTCCCCAAATCTCACCTTTCATATCCCCCAAATCCCCCACCCCTAGACACACCCACACACACAAACACCGAAAGTCACACGCACACGATACACACACACACACACACACGCAGGCACACTAGCAGTCGCCCCTACTCATTCCCATCATATTTGTTACTCGTAGGAATTATCTAACCATCTCTCATCGCAACCACACTATTAGTCACCAATCACACCCCTTCCCGCCACCATCAAGAGGCCTATCATTATCCCAGCCACAAACAACACACCACAAGCCACTACGCCAATAGCCACCAACCTCACCCACCAGCCACCATACTATCAGCCACCAACCCAACCCCACTAGACACCACAAAATTGGTTGAATCACCTTGGCGGGGCAGGGCAAATTAAATGAAAGATGGGCCAATATGGGGATGGGGCGGGGCGCCCCATATTGCCATCCTTATCTGAGGTTGAATAACTTGGTTAGACATACTCATTTATATCAAGAAATATATAAATCCTGATTTGAGTTTAGAGTAATTGGATCATTGCGATTGATACCTTTCCATCACGAATTGCACATAAACTTTGCGTTCTATATGAACCTCTTCTAATTTTTTGAGCAAGTATATATATATATATATATCGCGCTAGCAACTTGGGTTAAGTTGCTAGCGCTATCAATTTATCAGCTCCCTATATATATATATATCAATAAAGGAGGAGTTCGTCTATGAAATTCTCAGCTTTATGGTGAAGTTTCCTTGAATTTAGACATATAATCTTTGACTTATGAACTTCTAATCCACTAATTACACCTTCAATTTGAACTTTTAATGTCAACTTTCTACTATTGTTACAATTAATATGAACTTTTAATTCACTTGTTTTACCTTGAATCTGGACTTCTAATATGAAATTATTACTATTGTTACAATGAAAGTGGACTTATAATCTACTTATTATCATTAATTTGGACATTTATTGTTTTAGAGAGAAACCTAAGCCAAGTCTAAATCAGTCAATGTTGGAGTGAGAAGCAGATTTAGGAAATGCAGTGAGACTTGAGGAAGGCATACAGTGTTGTGTGTGGTGTGTTTTTTCAGTTTGTTCTTTGTGGGTTTGGATTCAATGGAACATCGATAGAGCAGGTGTTAGAGAGAACATCGATGGAAAGAGCTAAGCATGCAGTTTATAGCATAATAACATCAACACTCAAGTTAGCGTGAGCAAGATATTAGAGAGGAAATGGGAATGAAATGCTGCCATTACATGCGCTTTGTAGGTAATTGCTCTGCTGGTTAGTTTTCTCAAGGTTAGTTAAAAAGGCTTTTAGACGAAGAGTCATGACCACCGATTAAAATAAGCCTCCTGAGTACAAGTGCACACAAATATGAGTCAATAATGTGCATTACATCCACGAATTACATTGAGTGCTCAACCAACTACGTTGACGCAAATGCCACCACAACACCATTGGAGGTCATTGATGTTCTGGTGCGCACATAACCGAATTTGCCAACAAATGTATCTATTTGTTTGTTTTGCTCTTAGTTTTTTTGTTTTTTTTAAGAAGAAGGTTTTGCTATAATTATCACCCTGTTTGTTGTATATATGTCCATAATCTCATGATAATATTGTTTACTCTTTACAATGTAATTAGCAAAGGCTTGATTATAGTCTCATGGGAAAAGCTGGTTAGAGTGGAGCTTGAAATGCGAATGCCATATATTGGAAATAAAGAAGATAATATGAAGGGGAAAGGTAGGCTTGCTTTGTAACAAATTCGACTCACTTTTAGTTTTTGTATTCGACGTGAGTGAGATGGTTATTTTATTACATATCCAACATAACAAATTTGACTCCACTTTTAGTTTTTATTTTGGATATGAATGAGACGACTATTTTATTATATATTCAACGATCCCAAATGATTGGGAGTATTAGTCTCCGGCCAAAAGGTTGAGTTTCAAAAGATACTTGACATGCAAATATTTTTTTGTGTAGGCCTATTAAAAATAATTGTTTCATATTTTCCAAGGTAGTCGTTAAAGGTTTTTTTTTAGGTCGTTGGACTTGCTTTATTCTTCCTTTCCTTCACAAGCTATTATCCACATAAACTATACCGCAAAGAGTAATTTCAAATTTTAGTTCTATTTAATATGGCTAAAAACTGTATATTTTAAAGCCTTCTTATAGGATGAGTAGGTGTACGGTACAAAGAAAATATTCTAGACAATGATGTATGAATATGAATAATAAGCAATAAGCATTAATCCATATAATTCTTGCATATGCTCTACCTGTTACTTATTCAATTTTCACTCAAAAGCTTAAAACTAAGTGTTTAAGCTTTATCTATCCTGATGTAAATGCATGCATTCGATTTTAAATTATAACATTCTAACAACTAAAGTCTTGAATTGTTGTTGTATACATGTTGTTAGGTAGGTGCTTCACTCTTTATTTTGGTATATTTACTTTCGTCGTTGCAATATTTTTTTAGCAGCAAATAAAAAGAAAAGATAGAAATAGTCATCCTTCGATGTATTACTTATGTATGCTATCATGTTGGCAACAACAGATATAGAATCAAAAATGAAATTAGCCGTCGCATTACTATTAAGGGGAATTTAAGTCAATGAAAGAAAAGGTGACCTTAAGAAAATATTTGCCAATTTCCCCGTAAAGTTGGTCAATATTAGTTATTTTGTTTGTTCAACATTTCGTTGCATAACATGAATTATCTCATTAACAGTTAGATAGAAAATTGAATTGGCAATACAAAGAACACGTTGAATTGTTAAAAGGTGAAGTGCAATAGTCAATTCTCTGGATTCAAAAGCAAAGTAAAATGGTACTTAGTAAAATGTTAACCAGATAACCCTAAAAAGGAAGAGCAACATGAGATTGGAAAAAAAATACTATTAGTTTCACAAAGTACACTAACATTAAAAGGAAAGAGAATAAAAAAATACATGGTTGAAATTAAAGGGAATATTACTTCTTTGTAAGCTTTACCCTAAGTTTGTAGTCGTATGCATTAAGTAACATGTTACAGTAGAGAACCAAGTACTTTCGTTACTAAATTACAAGAGGGAGTAGGAAATGATTGGTGTATAAGTTATAACAAGTTGAGAATGAGTTTGAAGAAGAAAAATAGAAAGTTAAATGCGATCTAAGACAACTTTTTCTTTAACTATAAGTATATATGTTGTAAGTCAAACAAAGGTGGTGGTGAAAACGTGCGGACAGTCCATGGTTGTGTTTATGGTAACCATGCTAGCAAGCGGATGAAGGCAGATACGGTAGTGGCTGGTGGGTGATGGTGACGATGAAGGTGGCAGTAAAGGTGCACCTACAAATGGTAATTATTGCAGTGGTAATGGTGGTGGTGGTTGTGGTTGAGTTACTGTTGGTTGACAGTGCAATAGGTTTTCGGCAGCGCTACAGTGGCGACGGTGGTGGCCATAGTAAATCTAATACGGTGGTAGTAGTGACGACTCGAGAGATAACATCAGGGATGATGGTCGGTGACAGTAACGGTGATCATATTTTTGTATCCATGCACGCTAATCAAGAAGTTCCCTTTGGTCCAAACCCAAACGGCAATGAGCTGAACAGTTTTTCAATGACAACCTTCACTAGCTATGCATTTATAACCTTAATACTCTAAATCTACGTAAAACCTTACAAAATGAAAGAAACACGTGCAGTAAAATACTTTCATGAAGAAAGATATGAGGCTGCTTTAGAGATATTTATGGAATTGCCTAAATAGCAGTTGGGCTCGATATATATTGTAAATAAGAAAGGCCGGGTAGGACTAGACTCACACCCTGCTGAGAAGAGTTAGGTTGAGTGTTAGATTTTGGTGGGAGATCTTTTTAGGAAATTGGCTTTATATGCCTGCTTATATGTGATTGGCTTTGTGTCTGGTTGACTAAGTAGGCTCTCATGTTGACCTCGGGTTTTGCATTGTCTTTATGCTAGAGTATGGCTCATGAATGTTTAAAAACTGATAAGCAACTTTATTGATGCAACCCCAAGTTCTTCATTGGGGTTATTAGCGAGTTCAATCAGGCCGTAACTTACTTCCGTCTCTCTTTCACCACAAAGAAAATGATAGCTGACAATTTCGCGGACTTCATCAGGCATAATAAGATTCTTATGAGGTTGATTTAAGTTCATCTGAGGTTGAAGTTTCGAGGATCTAGATGATGCGTACACAATGTCTAATTTGAAGCCATTATGTGACTATAAGTATTTACTGGGGTTACGAACTTACTTTAAAATAGTTTCATTTTGTAGTTTCATTTCTTGATGCTTTTACTTGCTAATTAATAATGTTTTTTTTCTAAATAATTAATTCTGACCGTAATATTTTTGGGTTTCACGGTATTATTGTTAATTTTTAACTCGAAATGTAATAGACTATGATGAAGTATATACCTAACAAGAATCAAGTTACATTCAATCCCGTGCATTTGCACATGCTTTATTAGCTAGTAATTTTCATTCTTGTGAGTTTCTAGTTGTTTGCATGCATCATACAATATATTTCTTCACCCCTTACATACCCCCCCCCCCCCCACCTTCCGCTATTTTTTAAGCAGATGGTTAGGGCGCGAACAATTCGATCGATTTGTTTTTGATGTTAAAGACGGACTTAAACTAACCAACATCACTTTGGGGAGAAAAAACTTAACTGGAGTTGAATGCTCGGGATTTGGTTTCGACGGTTGATTGGTTTGGGACAGTTTAACCAATGAGAGCCTATAGCCATTTTTGTCACTTCTCTTTTTCACCTTCCAACATTTGTTTTGTAAATCAGTTCTCAAAAAGGTGAATCAAACTGATTGTTTTGTCTAATCGGTTTGTGAATGGTTGGATTCGAGAGTTCGGTTTCACCGCTTGGATATTGGTGCTACCAGGTTTATGTCACTGATAGAAATGCATGGGTAAGAGTTTCAACGAGAAAGAGCTTCAATTGGGAGTCTTTGACTTAGTGGAATCTCTATCAGAATTCTCTCCCAAACCAGACTACTCACCACATTCTCTATCACATATCTTTTGACAGGCCCATCATCAGGTTCTTCCTCCTTTTTTCTTCCTTTATCCACTTGCATTTGCTATGACAATCCAATACCTTTCAATTGTTTTGACATTTCGGCTACATTAATGTAGCATAGCCAAGCTTAGATCATTTCCTCTCTCTAAGATACTCTTAACCTCATTAAATTTTCACCCAAGTGTTAGGTTCCTAAATCTTGCTCACTCTTCAGTCACGAACTCCCCTCCAGCCACCTCCCCATCCACCTCATCCCAACATTAGTTCTTCTTCTTCAAGTCTCTCCCAACGACCTCTCAACCCAAATTTACCGTAGCCAGTACCTTTTCCGAACGGATCCCCCCCCCCCCCCCCCCGCAGAGGACCTTTTCTTCAGTTGAATGAGAACTTGGTAATGGCAGAAAGAACAGGAACCTCGCGTCTTTTAATTGGATACTTTTGTGATGTCAAAACCTTTCGCGAATAACAGCTTCAAGTTACAATCAACACCAATTGGAACTTATTCGGCCATGTCCGGGTAGAAAAGTTACCCAAAATCTTTCTCTTCTACTTCGAACTGGAGCATGAAGCCCATTTGGTTCTGACTAATAGACCATGGTCAGTCCAAGGCACTCTTCTTCTCCTACGACCATGGACACCACACATGATATATACATCACTCTCCTTTATGGGGTACGTGTGTTTAATGTCCCTAATGACTGTTATATAATCAATCTTGCTCAAACCATAGGCAGCCTCATAGGAGAGCTCTTACGAATCGATTGGTCTCCTATCCGACTAAAGAATAAGGATTATTCCAGGCTTCAAATCCAGGTGAACATCCGCATGTTGATTCTCTCGGGGATGTTTTTGTACTTGCTCAATAACCAAAGCATTTGGTTAGATTGTGCTTACGAAAGAGTGTTTCGAGTTTGTTACAAATGTGGTTGTATTGGTCATTCATCTGATATTTGCACCAAAGGAGAAGCTGAAATTCGCAGGGACTTTGAAATGTTATTTGATAGACTTCAAGCCCAATTTCCTCATCCCACCATGTTCAAAATGAATCAACCCCAATATGGACCTTATATATGTATTCTCCTAAACATTGATTTTAATATAACCTCACAGATAGAATCTATAGAAACTTCGTTTGGGACCAAGCTTCATTACATATACTCATCATTCTCACCACCAATCTCCCCTTTGTCCTCTCCCGAACCAATTTACCCTACATCATCTGAAGGTAGCCCATATCACCATCACGAAATGAAAAATGCATTCTCCCCACAACCTGAATCTTTCACAGATAACCATTCACATGAGGATGTGGCCATGGATTATTCTTCTAGCTATCAACATGATGAATATGATCATGGGGACCACGCGGTTCCTCCCTCCCTTCCAGTTACTTGGTCGCCATACCTTACTGTTGAACACCCCCCCGAAGTTACACCATAAGAACCTGGCTTTCTCAACTTGATCACAAAGTTTAGGTCTAAATTAGACCTGGAAAACGGGTATACCCATCGGGTACGGGTAAAATCCCAGCGGGTACGGGTAAAATCGGGTCGGGTATATTTTACCCGTTTTTCTCGGGTAGGAATTCTGAGAACCCGTACCCTACCCTTGCGGGTAGGGTATTACCTGCGAATAAATCATTAATTTCTTATTTTTTTTTGAATAAACAGATTTTAATCACCTACTAATTAGACATTTTAACCTCCAACAATCAAATAATTCATTATTTCTCCATCAACATTCATTACACAAATATCTAAACATCTTTCGATCGAAGAAAGATGTTCAGATTGTTTTTTCTTCGATCGTGACGGGGCCACGGTGGTGACCGATTGTTGGTGATGGGGCTACGGTGGTGATCGATCGTTGGTGACGGGGCCACGGTGGTGGCCGATTGGTGGTGACCGAACTGTGGCGACGAGGTGACGGAGTGACTGATCGACAGACCCATGGCGGCAGAGATGCGGTGAATCAAGACTGACTGACCGATGTGGTGCCGTGGGTGGAGTAATGTGGTCGTGTCTTTGGCAGATCTGCAAGAGAGAGAGAGAGGGGGAGAGAGAGAGAGACTTAAGAGAAGGGATGTATGAGGAAAACTGGAGAGGATAGGCGACAGAAACTGGTGAAGAGGAGAGAATCCGAGAATAAGATGTTGAAACCCTAAAAGTCTTATATATAGACATATAAACGGGTAAACCCGGGTACCCAGTAACCGACTCGAATTTACCTGAATTTTACGAGTCGGTTCGAGTACGGGTCTAATTTCAGCGGGTCTCCTAATTATGTACCCGTTCTCGGGTTTTTTGCACGGGTCCGGGTCAATTTTTGCCAGGTCTAGTCTGAATAGGGTCACACCCAAAAGGACCTTTACCAACAAAACCTTTAGGTAGTTGGTCTCCCTTCTAGCTTTCATTCCTTTGAACCCTCCCACATAAACAATATTAATCATGTTTGTCAAAAGGTTCCACATGCAAGGCACTCACGGACCCCAACATACTCGTGCTCTTCCTCTATCTGGCCAGTAGTCCCCCCAAATCCATCAACACACGACCCGCACACTGGCTCCTCATCTCCACCTAGCCAACCCCACCGTCCGGGCAAAGAACTCATGGACACCACCAAACTAATCCACAAGCCTAACCCCTTCCTCATCCAAAATTCCTAGTAGCATCTATCAATGCCCAACACAATTTGACTTCTCTAATTCCTAGGAATAGGGATATTGATTGTATTATAGATTTGTTCATCAGCTATGGAGGCACTTTTGCTCAAGGCCCATCATTTATGCAGTTTATCTCTACTCTGGTTCAGGAAACACAAGAACTTATAGGAGCTTCAGCGGGTAACGACGTCCAAATTATTAAAAAAAAATAGTTCCATCAGGGACAATATTCTATGCTCCTACCTATACCAAAGCTTTTCTGGATGATTTTGATGACGACCTAAAAAACAAGGAGACTGAAATGATTAGCTGCTCTCGCTTCTCTAATCCTAGCACTGATACTTCTACAACCTCACCTTCGAAGCGTACGAGAAGTGATCAATATACAGAAGCCGCAGACCATCTCTAACCAGCAAAACGTATTCGAATCATTGGGCCTTCGGTTACCCCAAATCTCATCCAAATGCCATCAAAGGATCCAACCATACGATATTATTACCCAAAAAGACGATGCACCCATCTTCACACTTCACCGCTGGTCTCAATATTACCTTTTCGCACCAGTGACCAAGAACGACTATTGATCAGAACTAATCAGGTTTCGGGGTTTGTCCTTGAACAACCCCTTTCCCATAAGATGAGGATCCTCAGCTGGAACTGTAGGGGTCTGGATCAACCTCGTACAGTTCGCACATCAAAACATTTGATCTGCATGCATCAACCTAAGATAGTCTTCCTTCTTGAGACTAAAATGGAGTGGAAAAAGTTGCAGCACTTTTCAGGAAAGAAAGTTTTGATCTTTTCTATGGTTCCAACCCCATAGGCCTCAAAGGAGGACTCTGGGTCAGTTGGAAATCTCCAACCTTTGGAAACTCTCTCTGACTTAAGTCATCTTCTCTTAATGTCTTTCACCCTAAACAATGCCTAGCTCTGGACATCTGGCTTTGTGTATGGTCACCCTTTGGTGGAAAATCACCGAGGGGCGTGGGAGAATATCAGCCAGTCTCTTCACCTAACCTCTGGTCCCTTACTCCTGATTGGTGACTTCAATCAAGTCTTATTCGCTGAAGAAAAATCTGGGAAACACCACCTCTTATTCCCTGGGCATTCTCACCTTTGGAATCTCATCCGGACTCTTGGTTTGGTTGAAGTAGCTTGGAAAGGTCCCATTTTTACTTGGACGAATGGTCGTACATGTCAGGATTGTACCTTTGAAAAAATAGACCGGTGCTTTTCTAATATGGAATGATATATGTCTCACCCCTCTGCAGTTATACTCAACTTGGGTATTCAAGGATCTGACCATGCTCCCATCCTCCTTGATTCCTAACCTTTATGTCAATTAAAACAGAGGCCCAAAAGATTTGAAGCATTCTGGCTCCAATACAAGGAAGGTCAAGATATCATTCAATCTCTGTGGAATACTGCAATCACAGGGTCCCCTCTCTTTTGTGTAATGCGGTTACATGAGCTTATACTCCTTAAACTCACAGAATGGGGAAAATCTCATTTTCTCAATATGGACTCTCAGATACAATCAATTCGTCGACAAATACCGATCAACCAGGAAAATCTTCCGGCCGATTCCTCTATTCAACAAAACAACAGTCTCCAGGCACAACTGAACATGTTGATGGAATGTGAGGAAATATACTGGGAATAATGCTCTAAGGAAAACTAGTTAGCGTTAGGAGATCGAAGTAAAAAATTCTTCCATGCCTCGGTCCATACGTGAAAATCCAAATTCAGTTACAAACGTATTCTCAACCCCCTGGAACCCCTTGTTCCACGATTATGGAACTCAAGACTTGTTTTCTCCATCATTTCACTTCTATCCTGGCTCCTGTGTCCTCGAATGTAAAGAACAGGACTCTACAATCAGTTGGAAACTTAGTATTACATATCTCTGCCTCTCAGAAAATGGATCTCAATACTCTTCGTTATGGCTCCAAATCTGGAAACTACATGTTCCTCTTAAATTGCAATACTTTGTATAGCTACTCCTATGGAATAAATTACCAATGTTAAGCTCTCTAAATCGAAGGGGTATTCCAGTGGATACCACATGTCAGCTCTGTCATCAGGATATAGAAACAGTGGAACATCTCTTTTAGTCATGTTCCGTATTGAGAACATTTTGGATCGGGAGCGGCTTAGACATTCTCACATCTATTCCCATCCCATTTTTCAAAGAATGGTTAATTGCCTGGAGAGATTCTCCTCCATCTTCTAAGCACAACCAGATTCTAATCATTTCTATTGTTTGGCACTTTGGCATATTTGGCTTTATTGCAATGAGGTCGTATTCAGAAACAATATTCAAAATCCATTACGAATCCTTACTCAATCAACCGAATTCACCACTCAGTTTCTACTCAAAGAAACCAAGGACATGCAAAGATTATCACTCAATACCCAGCTCTATCGGACTGGCACACATGAACGTACAACCACTACCTCACTCAAACAGTACTCACCCACGATAGAATCTAATATACTTCTCTCCTCAAATCACCTACAAGCCATCCCTGTTGAGATACACTTCCAAGCACAATTCAATAAAGAGACACGGATAGTAGGGTTAGGGATCATAAAAAAAATGCAGAGGGGATTCTAATGGGTTTGAGTACAAACTCTTTTCTTGCCTCCAGTTCACACGAAGCTGATGCACTTTCCTTACTCTATGTATGTCAGTGGGCCTTACAACATGAATTCTTTAGTATTACATTGTATTCTAACTCGACTTTTCTTAATTCTTAGATCGCAAGGCGTGAGGTTGTGCCACTAAGGATGCTTCCCATATTTTTGTTATCTACCAGATCGACTTGCAGTCTGTTCCACATATGCTACATTATCACAGGTTTGATTGACTTCCCCACATCAGCCCACTGCACATTTGGCCAGTGACTACCGTTTTTGGGTCCGAATGGTAAATGTACATGTCGGGTAATGCAGATGGAGCACAATTCACATAAACAGGTGTTTTGTTCACTCGTAGCCATATAGCAATGAACTCTCTGATGCAGCAACAGACAGACAGGATGTTGTCTCCTCTGTGACTGAGATATTTTGATTTGATTGTACATAGTCAAATCTCAGTTTTTTGTACACATGACTTGTCTACTTTTTTTTGATAAAATGCAGTTCTCAGTTAACACGAAGAAAAAAAGGGTTAATTACACTAGGCACTCTCAAGTTATCACTTTGTAGCACTCTGCACCACAAACTTTTTTTTCGCTACCTTACACCCCAAACTTACATAAGTTTGGCTACCATCACCCCCCGTCAATTTTCCGGCCAAATAGATATAATCAGGTGAACTTAGGGGGGGCATTGTGGGAATATCAAGTTTATTGGAAAAACGGGGGACAGTTGTAAACCATCCTTCTCAATTTTTTCTCCTTTCAAACATTGAAGATGAAACGACAGGGGATATAGGGTCTCGCCTTCATCAAATCGAGGGACAAGTAGATTTTTCTGTTAGGGTTTGTGTTTGATAGAAGTTGATCGCGATCAAACGTGATTATCATCATTTAGATGGGGTTCGAGTACGGAGTAAGACCTGCGGAGTATAGTCTCGACTGTCACAATCCAATTTATGGTACGCATTCTCCATCTTCTTTTTGTTGATTTTGTTGATATTGGCTATATAAATACGACGTAGAAAAAGTAATTTGGTAGCTTTCATGAGATGGTTTGTTTATATTTACTTTATCAGAAGTGAAAAGTTGGTTGCCTCTGTTTCGTACATACAACAAAGTTGGTTGCCTCTGTTTCGAATGTGTTCTTTGAAATGGAGACATGCTTTAGACAGTACTGTGAAATAACAATATTACCTTTAGTGAGTGGACCTGAAAAGTTGATTAATGTCATAAAATATTATTTTGCAGATGGTTCTCATAGGTATACTATCAAATTTCACCATGGGGGGGCTTTTAATAGCATTTCGGACAACTTACAGTATGTTGGGGGAAAGTTGCTTACATAGACAACCTAGATCCTGATGAGATATCAGTCATTGAGATTCATGAAATGCTAAAACAAATAGATGTTCAACCATATATAGCAGCATATTATCTTAAACCTAACAAACAGATGAAGGATGGGATAAAGATTTTGCTAGATGATCAGGATGCTTACAACATGTGCACTTGTAACTTACAAGATAGTAGAATAGCTCTAGTATATGTGGACCATTATGGGGGTGTACTTGATGAGGCTGAAGAAATTCTTGCATTGCCATCTAGCCAAACAGAGCAGGGTGTTGACAACACCCAACATCATGAGTCTGTTGATGGGGTGCATGGAGTTGGGGCTAATGCACATGAGTCTGTTGATGGGGTGCATGGAGTTGGAGCTAATTCAGATGCCTCTGTTGCTGGGGTGCATGAAGTTGGGGCTAATGCAGATGCCTCTGTTGATTGGGTGCATGTAGTTGGGGCTAATGCAGATGCCTCTGTTGATGGGGTGCATGGAGTTGGGGCTAATGCACATGAGTCTGTTGATGGGTTGCATGGAGTGGGTGCTAATGCAGATGCCTCTGTTGATGGGGTGCATGTAGTTAGGGCTAATGCAGATGGTGAGTTGCATGAAGATATAGCTAGGGGGAGTGGAGATAGGGTGGCCATAGGTGTTGAGAATGTTGAAGAGGACAGTGATAGTGGCTCTGATTTCCATGACACTGAGATAACAACTGATGATGAGATAGATGATGCAATGTTTAATGAAAACTTGATACTTCTGTTGAATCTGAACTAGGTGGTGTATCTAAGGAGAATGACCCCACTGAAGATTGTAGTGATGAGACTGAAGATTGTGAGTCTGATGAGCTGAGAAGTTTGAATGGTTCAGATGAAGATAATGGTTACTCAAATTATGAGGTGTTTGATAAATCTGCTTTAGATTTTACAGATGCTAAACATATTAAGGATCCAGACTTCAATGTAGGCACTATTTTTTCAAGCAAAAATGAATTTAAAGAGGCTGTTCACATGCATGGTGTGAAGTATGGAAAGGTGATATGCTTTAGGAGGAGTGAAGAGAAGAAGATTAAAGCTGTGTGTCAAGAGTGTCCATGGTTTGTGTATGCCTCTATTAGGCAGAATGACACAACCTGGCAGATAAAGTCTGTGCAGAAAGAGCACACTTGTGGAAGAAGCTTTGACCTGCACTATGTAAACTCAACTTGGCTTGCAAAAAAATATGTTGACAAGTTTATGGCTAATCCAAAGTGGTCACCCTCTTCATTTTCAGAAACAGTACAAACATACTATGTTGCAGGTGTGTCTAAATGGCAGGCTTATAGAGCTAGGAGGAAAGCCATTGCTGTAATTGAGGGAAGCATTAAAGAACAATATGCAAGACTTTGGGATTACAAGGCAGAGTTAGAAAGAACAAATCCCAATTCAACAGTTGAAATACAAGTTGATAATAGTGGAGGGCAACCTATTTTTGAGAGAATATATATATATGTCTTGGAGGAGTGAAGAGGGGATTTCTAGAGCAGTGTAGACCATTCATAGGGTTAGATGGATGCCATTTGAAGGGGAATACTATTGGGCAAATTCTTACAGCTGTGGGTGTGGATGCTAATAATTGCATGTTTCCTATAGCTTATGCCATAGTAGAGGGTGAGACTGCCTCATCTTGGGAATGGTTCTTGAAACTGTTAGTTGGGGACCTTGAAATAACAAATGATAGTGGTTGGACATTCATGAGTGATAAGCAGAAGGGGTTAATCAATGCCCTTGAGTCTGTTGTTCCTTCAGCAGAACATAGATTTTGTTTAAGGCATTTGCATAATAACTTCAAGGATGGGACAGGGATCAGGGGTAAGGCCATGAAGGATATGTTATTAGCAGCTGGAAAAGCAAGTTGGGAAATAGAGTTTCAGAATAAGATGCAAAAGATCAGTGATGCTAGTGAGGTGGCAATTAATTGGTTAGCAGACAAGCCACCCAATCAATGGAGTAGATCACACTTTAGAACATTCCCAAAATGTGATATTGTAATGAACAACTGGTGTGAGTCTTTCAATGCTAGGTTGCTGCCAGCTAGGGATAAGCCAATCATCAGTTGCCTGGAGTGGATTAGGAACTATTTGATGAAAAGGTTGAGGGTTAAGAGGGAAGCAATGAGACAGAAACTCCCTTATGGTCCTTTTTGTCCAAAGATAGCTGACAAGTGGGAGAAGATCAAAGTATATGCAGCTAATGCCAGTACAAGCTGGGCAGGGCAAGGGATGTTTCAGGTTACAATGACAAATGGAACATGCCAGTTTTACTGTGACATTGATAATATGACTTGTACATGTAGGAGGTGAAATTTGACAGGAATCCCTTGTTCACATGTTGTTGCTGCTATGAACTGGAAGGCGGTCAACCCAGACTTATATGTTTGTGATTGTTACAAGATGAGTACATATATGAAAGGTTATGAACACATGATTTACCCAATGAATGGGCCTGAGATGTGGCCAAAGTTAGGGATGCCTACCATTGAACCTCCTAAGTTTAGGAATAGGCCTGGTAGGCCTAAAACAAGAAGGAAAAGGAAGTTAGATGAGAAGAAACCACCACTGTCCACTACTACCAAATTAAGGAAGACAGGGCAAGTGTCATTAAAATGCAGCAAGTGTATGACACTAGGTCATAATAGAAGAACATGCACAGTTGGTGCCAATGTTGCTGCTGCTCATGCCAATGCTGCTGCTGCTGATCAAGGCCCATCTCAAACTGTCAACATTGAACCTAATAGAGTACAGAGGAGGAAGTTGCCTGTGAGTACTTTTTTTTAATCTTTATTTGTAGTGTATTATAATGTTAACCATCTGAAAAATGAAGAATATGGTGTGACAGGTGAAAATGAGTGTTGCTGCTCCTACCCCAGCTCAACAGAAAGTGTATGTGACAAGGAATACAAAGGCTACTAATTTGCCACCTACAAAATTAACAAGAACAACCCCATCAATGCACTGACCTTATTTATTGTGTTGCCTGACAATAAACAATGCCCAATGAATTTAGATGGTTTCAATAAATGACATCTATTTATTGGCAGGTAATTCAGTCCCAACCATGCTTCAAGAATACACATTTCTTGAGCACTGGGGTTCATGTTAGGGTACCAGAGCATCAGTCTCAACCTGTAAAGGTTGGTGGAGTTAAGGTGGACACAGTCCCATTCAGTCAAGGCACAAGAAAGTTTGTGTCTTTATCTACATTGCAAGCTGCCACACAGAAGTCTGATAGGCTAAGGAAATGTGCTGAACTAAAGGCTGCTAAAAAGGAGAAGTTTGGAAGAAAAAACCAAGCTGAAGTAGAGAGTGCTGCAGTAGACAAGGTTGTTGCTGCTAAAGAGAAGGCTGCCAAGGGGAAGGCTACTGCTACAGAGAAAGCTGCGAAGGGGAAGGCTGCTGCTACAGAGAAGGCTGCGAATGGGAAGGCTGCTAGGTAGAGAGGCTGCTATGAATGACATTGTTAGTGTACTGGTTTTTTGGATGATAGTGTTGGGATGTAAATTGAGATGGCCTTTTTTGTGAACACATATGGCCTTTCTTTGTGATGTAAATCCTTTTTTGTTGTCCTGTAAATGGCCACAATGTGTGAACAGGGTATTCCTTTTGTGAACATAGATGGCCTCTTTTTAAAAGGAGTGTTAAGCCATCCATTGCTTTTGACCCTTATAAACAGGAGTTAGTTTTGATTGTCTTGTATTTGAATGATGTTTTGTGGAATATGGTTCTTGGTACATGAGTGCAAATATCATAGCAAAAGAGTACAAACATCTATTACAGTTTTACAAGATGTCCATAATTAAGTGCATGTTTTACATAGCACATTACACCTCTAGATGCCCACTTTATCTTAAGAACTCCTTTGGGACCACAACATACAAATTACTCCCCAACTGATGAACAAAGTCACCCAAGCCACTTTCTCTCTCCTGCTCATGCGCTTTTTTAATCCTGCCTCTTCTTCCAAACTCCTTATCTTTCTAAGCAGCCCTGGTATAATGTTCTTTGACCTTTCACACATCTCAGGATCATACCACCCAAAGTAATTGCAACATCCTGGAAACTAGGAACATAAGATGAGATCAGTTTTTCTGAACATAAGATCAGTTTGTTAAAGTTTAGAAGCATAGAAAATCAACACTAACTAATAACTTACTCCATATCTACCATAACCAATGAACCTTCTGCCGGGATTCCGAGGAGTCCATGATGTTATCAGAACAGTCCTCTCTCCACAATGGCAAAAATCAGCCATATTTGACTTCTTCCCTCACTTCCTCTGTTTTTTTGCCTCTGTTGATGGGTACCTGTATGTATAGAGGGAAGAAGACAACAATTTTGGGCGCCAAACCCATCATAATCTTCCCTCCACTTTTTTCCAACCGTTTTGCCCAGAATGCCCCCTTCTTTCAGTTATATTACTTCTCCGGTGAGGCCTTTGGCCGGAAAATTGACAGGGGGTGATGGTAGCCAAACTTATGTAAGTTTGGGGCGTAAGGTAGCGAAAAAAAAGTTTGTGGTGCAGAGTGCTACAAAGTGATAACTTGAGAGTGCCTAGTGTAATTAACCCAGAAAAAAACGAGAAAGTGAGACTTCTAATTGTAATACAGAGTACTTTACTTTTGTTTCAACAAGTACTAAATAGTGGTTGGCAGGGATCTGTCGTCTCACTCAATTATTCATGGCTGCATTCATTTCTCAAAAAAAAAAAATGCGTAAGTAATGTTAGCTCTCAAGGAAAAAGTAGATGGAAAGGGAAACGAGAAACATGTACAAATTCGTGCACAAGTACATTATACCGGAAAATCGTCCATTAGACAGTAAACCCATTTTAATGCATCTTTGTCAAAATGAGTGGAATGGATTACAGTTGATAACATGTGTACAATCAATGATAGCATTGTTTTGAAGAAGTTGTGAAGCATAATGGCTAAAATAAACTGTTGAAGCCGCTTCTCCAACTCAAAAGCACACTCGTAGGAACGGTAAAACCCACTAGGTATAATTACCGATCACGATCCGGTGTATAGGACTTCGACAAAGACAAACACAATTTGAGAATGGAGGAGACGCGAAAAATGAGATAAAAACCAAATCGCTAGGCAAACATATGTTGTCTAAAAAACAGTTGCAGTAGCAAATAGCAATAAACGGTGCTTTGCACATAATCTCGAAACAAATTAAATTTCTGAAGACTTGCTTGTAGATCACGGGAAGAATTTATTGATGAAGTGAAAAGGGTACACAAAGTGATACACCCAAAACCACAACACTCATTTCAGTTCTAAGCTAAGTCTAATCCTAGATTCTTTCTGTGACCTTACCTCATCTGTACAACCCTCTATTTCTTAAAGGTACCAAACACTGGCAAAAAATTATGACATAAAATTAAAAGGAAAACAGACATGGGATTTTGCTGGAACTGGCTTCGACTGCTGTTCATGTCGCCATATTTTTCAAGATAACTGATACTCCTGCTTTTTTTCTAAGGTTATCCTCGATAGGACTCGCAACTTGCCCCCCAAGAGACATCCTAGTTTAAGGACAGCATTAAGGGCCTTCTTACGAGTATGTGTAGCCGGGATTTATTCAAGCCTTCTGAAATGCTCGAGAAGAAACCCCGTGCAGAAGCCTGACAAATCCCAGGAAGCTGAGTTTTCCATCAGAATGTCTAATCCAGTCTTGGAGAACTACATGAACTGGTACCGATGGGCTAAGACCAAGCTCCTGGAAAACAGGACAACAATGAACTGAGTAATCCACTGCAAGTAGGAACCATGAAGCTGAAATTGACATGTTAGTGTATTGCCATGGGGGTATAGAAACTGTAGGTACATTGTGAGCGAAATTCTATGGTCCGACATCATTTCTACGTAAAGCTCCCTGTCAGTCTAATACTGATAAAATTCAAAGCATTCTCTCTCCCAAATTCAAGGGTTCTGAGTGGGTAGGGCATTCCAGTTGGTAGTGGTCCTGGAACATTTACCAATGTACCTATAATTGAAGTTTGGGAAGGTTTCTCATCCAAAGCAATAATGGAACAGTCGATATCTGATAAGTGGTGTCGGACACATTATTAACACCTTGTCAACACCAATACTTAATCGACAATGGTACATGCTCGACACGGCTACTTAATTAAGTTCTCAAGAGCCCAGGTAATAAAGGTTATGATACCACCATACTTCCTTTCCACGTCTCAGTAATCCAAATGATAGTAAATTAAGGTTTTTTCTTCAAAGTATTAGGACACGCTGTTGACCGGTGGGCCTTAAGGGATGAGGAAATTGGTAGATAGAAATGTTCAAACGTCTTCATTCCTGACGCATTTGTCCACAAATCTGTCAGCCCTCGATTGGTTAACACGCATTACTTTATGACTGCTTTACTTGCTCACAAGGACAAATGCTTGAAACCTAAAGCCCAAATCTTGAAAACTCCATAAGTCAAAATGCAATTCAGTAGACCGATACGTTGAAGGAGAGAGGCCCTTGAACCCCCAAACCACACATGCAAAAGGCCATGGAAGCATGCATGCCGACACGTGCACATAGACACGGGGAGGGAGGGAGGGGGAGAGAGAGAGAGAGAGAGAGAGCATACTGAGGCAAGTTCCTCTATCATAATAGGTCGGTTTCCATCCTTCTCAAATAACTCATAGGCACGGCGCGCATGTTGTTCCCAGCCTTCCATGCCTTCCAGCTGATGCACGCTAATTGCTGCGGCGCAGAACTCTTCGAAATCCAATTTCCTGTATTGGAGAGAGCCCACCTGTAAGTCACACGAATAAACATTCAGCCACCAATTCCTCTTAAAATGGCTACATATATTAGCTTGTGTAAAAGGACAATTGTAAATTACTAAGAAGAAAGCTGTGAGAATCTACCATGTTCGCGTAATCTAGAACCCGTGAATCCTTTATGGCATCGGTGGAGTTCTTCGTCACAGCCTGCAAGTTTCATTAGTTCATATTGACACCTAAAAGTAGATTAACAAACAATCATGACAAAAACTAACCACCAAGATCTGAAGAAAAAGATCTTACCGACTTAAAGTTCTGTAGCGATATGAATCCACTTTTGTTTGGCCCTAACAACGTAAATTGTTCACGGAGATAAGCTAGCTGCGGTATCACTAATGTCTTTGCAACAGCCTGTTACATTAACAGAACTCTATTAAATGTCTCCTATCCCAAAATTCTAAAAATAAGTTCTCGGTAAAGCTAATCCAAGAGAAATAATAACCCCAGATTAAAAAGTTTTCCAATATTAGACATTGTCATAACTGTTCACTAATTCTGCTCAGCTTCAATTCAAACTGATTCTTCACTCAGCCTTTTCTTTTCACCCTGCGGATTTCTTTCTTCCTTTTCTATGGACAGCTCTTTGTAACAAACCAGTTAAAAAGAAAAAGTGTAAAACGAAAGCCAAAAAAGAAAAAAGAAAAAAAAAACGCATTGATGACGTAATAAAACCGCAAGATCGAAGTTGGGAGTGTGATATACTTGGTATCTTAAAGTTTCTCCAAATCATATTATGAGATTACTTTCCTAAGTTGACAAGCAAGATCAAAGGCAGGATAGCATACCCCCAAAGCCGCTTTTCTCAAAGATGACGAGCAGATATAAGCTTTTACAACCTTGTAAACTATCATATCCAAAGGTATCTTGACATCATGGTAATTGGCTAGCCATGGATGACCTAATTAAGAAATTCCAAGCATTAGTACTACAGTATTATGGAGGTACCTCATCACTCATGCATGACTCAAATCTACTCAAATTCCTTAGTCATTCCAGGGAAAGGAGGAACCCACGGCAAGGCCTCCATTTTGAAATCTTGAATTTGTTTCTTTATAGAGAGAATTAATGAAGGATTTTTTAGAATCTTGAAATGCAAAGACTATCCAAGTAACTTACAGAGAGCCTGTGCAGCTGTTAATCTCTTGCGGTAATCCTTGTTCAACAATCTCTTAACGAAGTCTACTGCATCAGGAGACAACGAAGGCCATGGGGCCTCATCAAAGCTGGGGTCTGCCTTAAGGACTGCTCGGAAGATTCCAGACTCTGTGCGGGCCCAAAAGGGTCGGCTTCCACAGAGAAGAATATAAGCAATTACACCAATGCTCCACATATCAGCTTCTGTTCCATAGGATCTATGCAGAACTTCAGGAGCTACATAGTATGCACTTCCTACAATATCATTCAGCCTTTCATCTGCACAAGCCTCCAGCAGTCAGCCTAATCGACCACTATTGTGGATAATGGAAAGATGGACAATACGTTTTAGATTTTACCTGGCTTCACATAATCCGAGAGTCCGAAATCAATTGCCTTAAGTGGGGAGTGCTCATCTTTACAAGTAAAAAGAAAATTCTGAAACGGAAATGTAACAAAGACGATCTCAATAAAAAGGAAAATTTCTGACTGGAATGAGCTATAAGTGAAAGAATATTGATCACATGGAGTTAATTCAACGAGGAGCAGTCATCTAGCTCAAAGATGGTAGAAAAGGTGAAAATCAAAAGAAACCATTAATCATGTCAGATATACAATAACTTCAGAACCTTTTTATTATGGATGTCAAGTGGGACCAAGACCAACTTCTAATTTTCACGAGAAATCTAAACAAAAAACGAAAATGCAGTTATGCAACTTCATCGGACCACAATAAGATGACCGGATTCTCGGAGCGACATTCAGATTATACACAAAGGTCTATAGTGCTGGCATGCACGTGTCCCAAACAGTTGTCTCCTTTATTCGAGCGCAAGTGGGTGAATAGGAAATAAATAATCCCCAAAGTATATAGATTCCAAAATTTTAGACACTTCTTAAATCTCTTTCCTCACTCTCGATCTTCAATCAGATAAATTCCTGCAACGTCATTTAGTAAATATAGATATCCATATACCATGTAACTCCCGCATATACCCTTCAGAATCCACCAAGCACCATTACTGTGACCTCTTAACCAATAACCACTATTCCGTTATTCATTCTGATTTAGTATTTTGGTCCTTACGCAGGGCTAAGCAACCCTGAAATAGCCAACATTTAATCTGGGGGATGAAACCCCTGCTTATCGGCATTAAGCTGAAGAATGGTCGAAAGTGAAGAATCGCAGATCGAATTGGCAGTAACACCCAACTTAGGCAGAAAATCAGCAACTATATTATTTTTCTGCGAGATATATTACACTTCGCATTCCCATGGTTTAAGCTCCAGGATATTCAAGATGATGTTTGGATAAGAGGCGGATTGACTGCTGTAACTAGAGCTACAGCAGAGGTGCTGTAACTCTAGTTACAACAGCCATCTGATCAAAATAAAATTCATAGAAGTTGCCACGTCACCCAACCTAGTGAAAACACATTAAACGGTGGGTTTTGGAGTTAACGACCAAGCTTCTCTCTCTTTGCCTCCCTCTAGAAATCCACATACAACCACACTGACACCAAAAACATGGGTTAGAAGAAGAACAATGCCCAGGTGTTGGAATAAGTTCAACAGAGCTCCAAGCTCCTTGAATATAAGAATGAAATGAACAAAACGCCTCCTGCTTGACATGTATTCTGTGGCCCTTTGCACATCAGCAGATTTTACACAATATCCCATGGCAGCACAGAAGATGGATTGAATGAGAGAAAATGGCCAGTGTGTGCTCGCTTGAAGATCGATTTTTCTGGGAGGAGAGACGATCAAATTTCTGGAAAGGGAGCGTGTAAATTGATTTCAAGATGGTGATTGAGCTGGTCAATTCCAAGAGAAGATGGTTTTCTTAGAGAGAGAGTGAGTTTCTGGAGAGAGGGAAGTTCCAAAGGAGGAGCTGATGGATTCCAAGAGAAGATGGACATCCAGAAAGATGGATTTCTAGAGAGAGAGGGACTGCTTGTGTGGAGAGAGAGAGAGAGAGAGAGAGTATTGGTTGGACGGAAGAAGCTTGGTTGTCAACTCCAAAACCCACCGTTTGATGTGTTTTTAGTGGGTTCAATCACATGACAACTCTAGGCCGTACATTTTGATCGGATGGCTGTAACCCGAGTTACAGCACCTCTGCAGACAATCCGTTTGCTCTTGGATGAGGGTTGCTAGCTGCTGCATCGAGAATCAACTGAGTTGTCTTCAAGGAAACAGTCTCAGTTAAGAACTTTGGTATTCCAAAGCAACCTCCAATCCCTTACACAATGCCCACAACCAGAACGCAAGGCATCAGTCATCAGCACACCCAGGCCGCAAGGAAAACACCGTTGTGGTCTCAAATAACCCTACAATATTGCCAGCACTCGGGTTGGTGGAGCTAGCACCATCAAAGTTTAGCTTCATCCATTCTACTAAACGTGGTAAAAAAATGTGCTGGCAATTGGTTTTTGAATATCCTGGTGATCCTAACCAAAATAACCATTTGAACTTCGTTGGCTGTCCTTAAGATAACCTGGACCAAGTCCGTCGGCAATTGGAAGTTCTACTCGTGAATTTGTTTATTATGCCAACAACAAATTGAGCCAATTGCCTCCATAAACAAGAAACACCAATCTACTTATTTACACCAAGAAACATTGGCCATCACATGTTCCAATTCACCCCTTCCTTGAGATGCAAACCCCGGAATATAATGGAATTTTTGAAGAACCAAGTTTTCAAAAATAAACTTAAACCAAGCACACTCATGTAGACCATGTAGTTCTACAATAACCACAATTTCTGGGGTAATACTAAATGAAAGAAAATAAAATGGCGGGCTAAGACTAGGTTGCACTGAAAAAGAAGCATAAGATCATGCCGAACGAGAGACTTAAGTTGTAAAAAACGAGGGCAGAATACACAGTTTTCCCTTAGATCCTTAAACCTTCCCCTGTTGCACAAACTCGAAGGAAAAGATATTCTTCTGCTGCACCATTTCATGGAGTCACGCTCTTTAAGCCGAAGGAATGAGAAGACAGATATGAGAAGAACAAAAGAAAGGATATAGGTAGAAGCTCCGTGCACTCTCACTCCCTCTGTCTCAGCTGCCTGGTACACTAGCTCTCACCACTCTCCCCCTTCTTCCTTCTTCCTTCTTCTGTATTCTTTTTCTTGTTTTCCAAAACCCTCTGATATCCCTTTTCAAACACCCTGGGGGATGCTCGAGGAAATGCCAAAATATTACTGGCCATTGCCAAGTCTGTTACTATTTCTATCTAGGGAATGCCTCACTTTCAAGAAGCAAGGGTTGATCAAGAAAGCTCTACTCAAAGGTCCTCATGAAGGTGGTCACCAGTAACTAAGATTCTTGATGACTCAATTTGGATAAGGTGATGACTCACGTTCTACTTGTGAGGGAGATAAAGTTCTTGTATACTATAATTTTTTAATACCCTTTTTAAGATGTATGAACAAAAGGTGCCAGTGATAAACAAGGGGTGGCTTTTATACAAATCTATCGAAGCCAAACAATGGTATTTCATCTTACATCTGCACATCTAAATGCAAACATTGCTGAAGTTTGTCTTTTCAAACTAGCACTATCTGCTAATGCCTTCCAAACTATCCAGAGAATAAAAATAGAGAGCTTTCGATGGTAAAGTACCTCTGGCTTTAGGTCACGGTGAACCACGCCTTGGAAGTGACAATAAGCAACCACACTTAAAATTTGGACCATGACAGCTTTTGCATCTTCTTCTGGGTATTTTCCACCCCTAGAGAAAGAACAAGAATGGATCATTAGCCAATCACAAGGTTGCAAAAACAGGCCAAATTCTTTTCATGCGGGAAAGTAATTTTCGAATACGAGTACCTGGAAAGTATCCTGTCTAGTAATTCACCTCCTTTGCATAACCTGAAGGGCATAAAACATTAAATTGAGTAAGCTTCAGAATGGAACAGAAGGACACTATTCCTTGCCATAGAAGGAGAAAAAATTTCATCTTCTCAGCGACAATAGTCTGACGCGAAAAACGAGGGAAAAAAGTTTGAAGGCAGATCACCTATGTTAGAGTATGGAAAAATCATTTAAGGCCACCATCTAGATCCTAGAGAACTACAAACCTCATGGTTCAGAATTTTTTACAAAATTTAACTATCTCACAGCTGCTCCCAGTTCTTACAGAAATATGTAAGAACTAGCTATGTATGATTCAGCCACGTTCAATTGAAAGCACCGTTAGCTACATGCCAGTTGATAGGTTGACATCGACACTCTAATTGGTTTTGTTTCACTGAATCAACCACAACAATCAAGTCGAAGTACATTTCCCAATGTCACAAACAGAAGCAGACTATTTAATGGGTAATAAACAAAAAGAAAGCTACTAAACTTCCTTTAGTGACAATCGTGCAAAATCAATGTTTATTCTGTATACTGAAAACGGCAATGAAGTAGCTATAAACTAATAGCATCAGGTGGAAGTGTTTAAGAACATAGAACACTTATTAATAGAAACTTGGTCAAACTTACTCCATCACTACATAAACATTGTCTTCATCCTCATAAGCATCGTGAAATTGTACTAGGTTCTTGTGCCCTGTTAGAGCCCGTAGAATTTTCACTTCTCTCCTCACATCCTCAATGGCAATAGCGGTAGTCATCTGCAGAAACATGTGTTATCTCAATTAGAAGAAGAACATCACAATCCCCAACATGGCAAAACAAAGTCATAATGTCCTACTTAGGGTTTGGATTTATACAAATAACATGAGCGTAACTACAAGAATAAAGAACAACAGCAAATCCAATGGTCTTCGACCAACGGAAAGCGTTGATTCCCGCCAACGATACTTCTATTAAATTATCAATGCCACAGAACTTTTCTGATCCATGATGTTCTCTTAGTATGACATGGGATACAATCTCTCGTAAACCCAGTGATGGCATTTGACTTGCAAATAAAAATGGAAATAGCAATCACAAATTCCGACATCACTACCCGCTTGAAGCCCCAACACTGTGTCAGAAACACAATAACATGGTTTGCCAATCACCTCGTCCGTAAGATAATCAAACAACAAACTTGTTTTAGTTAAAACAACTTCAAGTATAATTTTGCATTTAAATGTACTAGGTCAAATGAATATAACTGCAAAGAAACACCATATGGTGCAAATGTACAAGAATCAGACCTTAGATTTTGGAATAACTTTGACAGCCACATCCTGCCCCTTCAAGCTCCCTTTCTTGCCCTTAGCTGAACAAGTATACCCAAAATGCCCACGACCCACCTCGTCACCAAGCTCATAATTGGCAATTAATTGCTTCGAATACCCAAAATTCTTGTCCAATCCAACCTCAAACTCATTCCCTTCAGGAATTGAGGCCTCGTTAGGCTTTACAGAACCGTGCCTCCTCGCTAGCAATGCGCGAATGTGCTTAGCCGGAGAAGGTGGGGGAAATGGGCGCTTAAAAATCCTAAGAGGGGTGGAATTCACACTCGAATTTGCGGGCGAATTCTTGAATGCACTGGGGAGTGGGCTCGGGCTGTAAAATGGAAAATTTGATGATTTCCCAGTTTGAGTATTCAGTGGTGGCTCATTTTCCCCCGGAATAATAGGGGTTTCAGGGTTTGCGATGGGCTTTCCTTGACAGATTCCCATGGTATCAGAACCCGAATTGGTAAATTATCACAAATCGAAACAGAGTACGGAAAAGAAAGTCCAACCAGTGGAAAAGTTAAACCATTTTGAAGCTGAAGAAAACAAAGTGAAAACACTAATGGAACTTGGAGACAGAGAAAGTGAACAGAAAATTAGCTAACCAGAATTCCAAGAAACCCCAAGAGATATCAAGAGCTAAACCAAGACAAAAACTTCAAAGAAATTCTTAATAACCCAGAAACTTTCCAGCTAGGAGCTCTTGGAAACACTGAAATTCCAAGAAAACTCCGAGAAAAGGGAAAAGATAGAGAAGAAAAGAGATTAAACTTTCTGATCAAACAAACAATGCCACACACTATTAAAGCCAACCAAGAATTACAGGATCAAGCAACGGATTTCACCTGGAGAGCTGGAAGAAGCAAAAGAAGAGAACCCAGGAAATTTTCCAGCGAGAAGGTAAAGAATGAGAAGAGAAATGGGCATAAAAGTGAGCATAAGATGCTTAGCAAGGGGGGCAAGCAAAAGAAAAGGGATTGGAAAAGGAAGGAACCCGAGCCTCCTTTTCCCCCATTGGCTTTTTCTTTGAATTTTGTTTTATTTCCATCCTTGTTTGATGGTTCTCTTGAAAATCATCCCTTTGCTGTTAGGCCTATAATTAA
>JAVXUO010000247.1:0-23701 GCA_033065855.1 Escallonia rubra | reverse complement strand
GTATAAGAAAGTGCTTTTTGGCTAGTGGTTTTGGTGAATCGGAGAGTTCGGTGAGGCCAATGCGATTAATTTCTATTTTCTTTTTACCTTAATTCAGACCGAGTCACCCAAGCGTAGTTGGAAGATCCTGTGGAGGACCTAGAGGGAATTTCAAACTGTCCCATAATATGAGGCCACACCTCGGCAAATTAAAACCACTACAAACGCGGTACCCAACCGACCAGATCAGCCAGCCATGGCGAGACAAACGAGGCAATCGGAACCGTCCGCAACCACCGCCACCGCGACCATAACCCTAGACCGTCCGTCGCCTCCAGACGCCTCCGCGCAGCAGCCGCCGCGAACTCTCGTCCTGCAACTCAACCGCAAGAAGAAGAAAGTCACGTGGAAGGAAGGCACCGTGGACAACGAGTTCCTTCAGAAGAAGAGCTCCAAAAAGTGCTGCATATTCCACAAGGACAGACCCTTCGACGATGACGACAGCGATGATGAGTGCCATGACGTCGATCGGCCCAAAAAGGATCCAAGCGGCCATGGCGATGGCTGCTGCTCGAGTAATTGATCGGATTGGCATCAATCGATTTTGTAAGTGTAAAATTGTATTTTTTTTTTGGATTTGAAGAATTAGGGTTTCGAATTCGATTGATTGTTGTTGTTATCTAGATAGTTTTGGATGTAAACAGACATTGGTGGCACATTGTTAGTCCTCTAGTGACAGAAAATGTGTGCATTTAGTCAAAAAGGGTGTGGATTTACTCACACTTTGTGTTCAGTCTTTTGTTACTTGTAGGTTATCGTTTACTTATGCAGTGGCAAGGATTAAAATGATAATGACTGAATTATTGTGAATTGTCAAAAAGGGTGGCACATTGTTCAGTCTTTTTTTTTTCTTCTGTTTTTTCTTATGCTTATGGTGATGCTTGTGTATCATAATGCATAAATGAAAGACGCGCGAAGGGTTTATTGACTTTGGATTTAGCATAGATGAAGAGAGAAACAGGTAGCTGTGATTTATGTTGTTCTGTTTGAAGACACCTTCAGTTTCTGAAAGCACGCACTTGAATGTGTTTTAGGATCTAAGGCAATAGACTCAAAATTTTCAGAGACACTTAATGTACACTAATAATGTGAAGTCATTTCATTAGTTGGTTGCTTCATCCTTCTTATCCTTCTTAATATTATCTCGAATGATGAGGAATTTGAATAAATTGGATTTTTAATTAGGTGAATTGTTGTTAAGCTATATACTTGATCTATGGACCATTCATTTCGATGATTGAATTACAGTGTGTCCTCTTATGAATTCAAAGAAATGATTATATGGTCGTTCTGTTTGCGTATCATATTAAGTAAATGAACCACATTGGTTTGTTGGCTTTAAATTTAGCTTAACTGAAAGACGCACATATGGTTTATTGACTTTTAAGTAAGCGTGAATGAAGAGAGAAATGCGGATACGATTTATGCTTCTGCAATTGTATAAGAGTAAACCTTTGGTTTCTAAAGCATGCTCTTAAATGCTTTTTGGGTTCTGCTGTGAGAGTGTCGCAAAACTTTCAGAGACGCTTGACACACAGTGATAATTGTTAAGGATCATTTTGGAAGTTATTTTTTACGGACACCTTCAAAGTTGTAGGTTGCCGCGTCATGTTGAAGGTGAAGCCTGAGTTAGATTGAAAATCGTTATAGGCCTCCTTAGTAACATTGTGAATTAGTGTGCATGATTGGTGTAGTTGTATCCGGTAAGCTGCACGGTTGGTAAATTGCGAGCTGATTTGGTTCTTGCAGGTGGAGGAACTTCATTGCTGTGCTGAGAGTCTACTAGAACCTGTTGAAGTGTGCGGTTGAGCGCCGTTTCCTGGACTAACTTTTAGGTTTAGTTAAAGCACCCCACCACCCCCCTCTCCTTCTCTCCTCTCTTTCAACTATTTTGTGGTCTTGGATTGTCCCGTCGGGTATCTTTTGCTTCGGGTTCCTCCCCTCTACTATGAGTTACCGTACCCAGATACTTTTAGTTGAACTGCCAAAATTGGCAGGGCTTTGGGACATTTTTACTTTGTAGGACTATAATTCAAGATTTTGTATTTCAAGAAGTGACATTTATATCGTCATCTGCATTGCCGGCACATGGAATCAGTGTAACACCGACGATTCTTCTCTACCCTCTCACATGAATTCTCACAAGACCAGATCTAGTTCAGATCTGTTGTTTTAGGGACGTTTCTGCAGCCTCAGTTGTTCATTGATTGCGGCCTGAGGTATGGGAGAAGATAAAACCTATTTGGATATGGCTGTACTACTACTATGGCAGGATATTAATGGTATAATTTTACGAGCCTTACTTTCTCGGCGAGATTTCAGCAAAATCTGGCGTAGATAATTAAGTCATGAAGTAGGGCTGTTGCAGATATTTGGGCGTGGGAATATCAGGTTTATTGGTGGTGAGTCAGAGGTCGTGCTAATGGGTAGTAGTAGGTTGTGAGGTGGGAGGAGAAGATGGGCGGCAGCTGTATTACAGGAATAGAAGGTGTTGGGCATGTGGATGAAGGACCTCTGTTTGGACACAGGTCTTGGTACCTCATGGTCCTTTTTGTTAAAAACTTTCAAGTTGGTTTAGACTTCCAAGAAGGATCTGATGGAAGTCCTTATTAGGTTAAATACTAATACCTGAGAGGGTCAGCCCAATATTTTCTCTTGCAACAATATATTTTACCTACCTCAATCGAGTCCCACCCCGCATAAAATTCAAACCTGTGACCTTGCACAAGGAAGGGAGAGGCATTTTCATCTAGGTTACATCCTTATACATTGGCTAGGTTTAATATATGCTGGCTAGGCAGTTTCTCTCGTACTTCAGTTTGCACTAGTGAAACTATAAGTGCTGGCCTTAACTGTACGACAGTAGTATGGGGTAAGGAGAGCCAGGCTACACTATTATCGGTGTTGTTTAGCTAGTGGACAGGTTTTCATGTGGAACACGAGCTCGAAGGATCGCTACATCTTGTACACGGGAATGACTGTGATGCCAAAACGACCACTATAAGGAGTACAAGTACTGGAATGGATGAAAATTAACTTCTGTAAAGCTGTTAGATCCGGACGTTTTAGGTTTTGATTTTTTTCTTAGTGTTGGGTAGATATTTCCGGTCTAGCAGAATACTGGAAATATTAATGTTTATACTTGAAGGGATTAAATAAGTGTCGAATTTGATTATGGAATTATGTTTCCATCTTTATGTATACATGAGCTACTATGTTTAGTGGTTCTTTATAAGTTACACTGAGAAGATTAAGAAAGATGAGGGTTAGTGTTATTTTAATTGAATTATTTGGGTGTTCTGTGGATGGTCTCTGGTGCAGAATTTATTTACTACGTTTCTTGACAGCAATGTCAGAACAAATGCGGATGACGCTTTTCAAGTTTGCTGCTATGATTTTGTATTTCTGTTTTTTAATCATAGATTTTTGGGATGAACAACTGGTTAAAGTTTTTTATCCTTATTGTGGTTTAGCTTCCATAGAAGGGTGCCACAACTTAAATGTAGTTTTGCTATTATCAATTATCCCAATTTTTGCTAAGAATTAATTTATGTATCAATAAAAATGTTATTTCATTTTGATTACATCCTTCGTAAACTATGGTGGGTTACTTTGTTTCTTGTTACTTCTTATTGGATGTTTATGAGTCTACTATGTGAATATTTAGGAAATAGAGGGCTTAAATTCCGAAGAAAGAAATTATTGTAATTATATCTACAGGGTTTTTGTGGATGATCTCGTGTTTCAGAGATTTCGTTGTTTCATGTACTTGTGGTGATATTTTTACGTGGTAATATCGATGGTCTTTATTGACCATGAATTTGGCGTAATTATAAAAGAAAACAGTTTGCAATGGTTTATGACTCGTACTTGTACTTTGTTCAATACTCATAAGCTGTTTGGTATGAGTGTTCACCTTTAGGTTATCTACTTGTATGTGTTTTAGGGTCTATGGTAAGGGTGCCTAAAACCTTTCAGTGCATAAAGATCTATTATGTATAGAGCTATTGCTGGACATGCTGAAAGCTCTTGACTGCCCCGACTTTAATGTCAATTAGGAGGACAACTCTTCAAGACCGTGCCAATTATATTGTAAACTTTGTGCGAAAGACGAGTTGTTTGACCTGGTTGCGGAATAACTGTATCTTTATCTTAGGACTTCAGGGTCTAGTTCATTAGTTGGTTTAACGTCGTGTTGAAGAATGCAGTTCTCCGGACTTACTAAGGGCACTGCATTCTGTGGTTCAACAATGATTGATACTCCATGGTTTAAGAAACAGGTGATGACTGCAGTTGAGAGTAGTGGGGTGTACGACCTCTGGCCTTCACTAAATGGCACTAGATTAGGGTAATTTGTTGAGGATTTCCATCCTTTTAAAGTTCTGGATATGCATACTCCAGCATATAGTGCTTTTGTATCGTACCCTCCTTGTTAGGTGTGGAGATTTTTGTGGATCTTCGGGTGAGAATTCTTATCTTCTTTTAATGAATTTGTATGCATAGTCCAGCTGAGAATCATAATGTCACTTCTGTATCAATCGCTATGGTTAACTATGCTTGAATGTTAGGAGGGCACTCAAATGGAACGTCAACCTTGAGGAATGCTTGAACGTTAGGAGGGCACTTAAAGAAGATCGTCTAACAGCCTTTCATCCAGTTCCCCATATGCGGATCCTCGGTCGTCGACTGTTGTCTAGCTACATGCGGTCGGCTACTCCTATAGCTAATACGTGGGCGTCGAGATCAAGTAGTGCATGTTAAGTTACATATCACGGGATAACCACCGGAAGTGGTTATCCCGTTGTTAGCAGATGATGTAACAGGTGTTACCCATGTTAGGATGTAAACCTTTTTAAGTTTTATTTAATTCTATTGCACCAAAAAAAAAATATCACTGGTAGCTGCTTGGGATCCAATTATTTATTTCCTTCGTCAAGAAACATTTATGACCAGTTTTTGGTCAAATTTCTCAAAGTAGTTCCCATCCATAATTGATTATAAAGGAAACGTTCACTCAGCTTCCGTCTTTTTGTAAGAATCCAATAATTTTTGCGCATGGAAGATCATCACGGATGTGTGTATTTGTGACACGTCTTCAGAGCTTTCTAATTTTTTATTTATTATTATGCGCTTGCTGAAGCCTTTTCTATAGGGATGGCAAATTAACCCCGAGCCGGCTAATGTTCGACCCGATCTAATAGGAGTAGAATTATTATTATTATTTTTTACTTTGACCGGGTAAGCTACACATACCTATCTGATTTAATATAAACCCAACCCTAAGCTATATGCAATCACATTTGTCCATCCGATAATATAAGACTCACAACTTATACAATCCTATAACACTTTTATCTTCTTCTCTCTTCCTTCAACCTCTCTTCGGTCGTCCAACCGTCGCTCCTCACTGCCTTAGCCTTTACATCTTCTTTCCCCTACACAGTCAACCCCCCCACCCTTCCTCACCCCCTCCACGGCTCCACCTCACCACCACCTAACAGTTCACCAAACACAGTCCACCTCCATCAAATGCCGTCCCCACTATCTTAAACTTTACATCAAAAGAAGAAAAGCTGCATATTTCAACAGAGTGGCGGCACAATCTCAACAGAGCGCCGTCAAATTTTAGCAGAGAGCCTCAATTGAATCACTACATATTTCAGCACAGCGTCGGCACTATCTCAAATCTTGGTGGTGCAATCCATTGTGGTTGAATTGTTTCTTTCATAACTATGGTGATGTCTAATTTATTTGAACTCCAGGTGGACTTTGGTGCACTATATTATTTTCTCTTTTTGGATTTTTGAACATTAATTTCATTTTTTCCTATTTTATTTCTTGTAATACTTTTTGTTAGATTGCACACTTTTGTAAGACAGGTTTGGAAAGTTGGGGATTGACACAGATTTTTTCACGGTGACAAAGATGATCGAGGCGGGGTCAGGTCTTGTAAAAGACCGCCGGATCGGGGATGGTATTCCCATCCCTTGACTCGATGGCCGGGCGGGTGGAGTTGTGCATAATGATAACGTGGCGGTATAGATTTTATGCACCCGACTCGCCCCATTGCCACCCTACTTTTCTAGCTGCCGTGCACTATGAATCTTGCCACATTGTATTTCAATAGGATTAATTAATTGTGATGCCAAAGAAAGTGAGTTCATACCTACGTGGAGGTGCCACAGAGGCTGCAGTCCGAGTCACCTTCCAAGTATGCAAGGTGAGAGACAGTGAGGGTAGAGTAAGGGCAGAGAGCAAGGCTCCCCAGACAGGCCGCGAGGGCTGGCAGCGCTGCGCAGACAGGGCGACGACGAACATGGCAGGTAATCGACAGTCCAAGTCAAGGTCCAAGTCAGGGTCTGATGTCAGAGCTCCAAATGTGTTTCTCTCACTAGAATTTCAGAGAGAATGAGTTTTTAGAGAGAGAAAATGAAAATGTCAAATGAGAGAGAAGTCTCTCAAATGAGCTCCAAAGTCCACTATTTATAGGCAAAAAGTATGCATGTGTCATCAGCTGACACGTGTGGTCCCCTGGGAGTGACACGTCACAAGGGGTCCTAAAATACTGGTTCTCCGTTGGACTGTCGGTCCCCGTAATTGTCTTGCCTTGCCCTTACAGCATCTCTCTGCCTGTTCTGAGAAGACTGACTACACTGCGGTAGCATGATCAGAGTAAGCCCGTTCCCTCAGCCACTGTTCCAAGCCCTTATTGAATCCCATAAGGTGCGTCAAGAGACGCGTAGAGAACTTGACAGCGGTGAGGGTTGCCCCTGTAGCCAACTGCCAGGTGGACTAGGCGCAATGCACTCCAAAGACCTGCTCCCGTCTCGGAGTGACCCGGGGGTCATCGTCCTTGGGGTGCTGATGATCGTCGGTAATGTGAGTGGACATGGTCGCAGCTCAGTACCTAGTGTCATGCAAGTCACCTCAGATGGCGATGGCTTTGTGGTAACGAGTCCATCCCGCTGCGAGAGGTCCTCGTGCCGAAGCACTACGAACGGAGCCCCCCATGATGATGACTGCAATGGCTTTGTGGTAACGAGCCTATCCCGTGGCGGGGATGACTTTGTGGTAACGAGTCCATCCCGCTGCGGAGGGTCCTCGGGTCAGAGCACTACGAGCGAAGCCCTCTGGAAGCATGTAATATGATTGTGACGCATGGGCACGGTGCCTACAGCACGAGACATTGATTGTGGTGCGTGGTCGCGGCGACGACTGTCACGAGACAATACCTGGTGCCGGGGGCACATGTTATGAAAGTGGCGTGTGGGCACGGTGACAAGTGTCGCAAGACGATACTTGGTGCCCGAGCCCGTCATGGAAGTGGCGCGGCGCACAGGCACGACAGAATGTTAGAGAGCATGTGGGCGATGGTCGTTGCGTAGTTGTCACGTACACGCGGGCGACGAAGGTCGCTAAGGCGACAAGCGGGCGCGGGCGACAGGAGTCACGGAGATGGCGTGTGGGCAACGCGTGTCGCGGAAACGGCGCGCGGGCGACGGGAGTCGCAAATCTAGCGCGCAAATGCGGTCGAGGAAGGTCACGGAGATGTCATCCAAGCGACGGGGTTCGCAGAGATGACGTCGGTACGATGAAGGTCACGGAGATGGCGCGCGAGCGCTGGGGACGGGAGTCACAGAGCCGGCGTGCTGGCGACAGGCGCCCGGAGTCACGGAGCTGACGCACGGCCACGGCGAAGGGAATCGCGGCGACGGCGCGCGACCACGGGCGATGGGCGTCGTGAAGCCGGTGCGCGGGCGACGGGCGCCGTGAAGCCGGTGCGCGGGCAACGGCGGGCATCGCGGAGTGAGTGAGGTGATGGCACGTAGGCGAGGGGCGCCGTTGAGTAGGGGCGTGGGCAAAGGTGGGCATCGCGGAGATGGCACGCGGCCGCAGGCGACGAGTGTCGCGAGGTCGGCGCGCGAGGGACGACAGACGTTGCGCAACCACAGGTGACGGGCACCGCGAAGTCGGTGCACGGGCGACGACGAGCAGCGGTGAGTGATGGTCGTCGTGGCGACAGAGCGCGGCGGCCCGTGACGGTCGTCACGACGATGGAGCTTGGCGGTGCGCGACTGCGAACGACGGTTATCGGTCGTCAAGGTAGGTGGCCGACCTCGTTAAGGGGGAAGGCACGCCAAGGTTGTTTCATGAACAGTTCACGTGACTTGAGCATACGTCGCTTTGACCGGCTTATGAGCGTTGAAATTTTGACCGTTGAATGTACCGACATGTCATGAGGATTGGGATCCCCAGTGGGCCTACAGGTATAGCCAAGATAGGTTGGGAACTAATTGTGTATAAGATCTTGTCGTTTGAGGTCATTTACGCTAACCACTGTGCGTTCCAATTTTGGCACCCAAGGCCCAGAACTTCTCAATTATGCTTAATTGTCCAATTGACACGATTGGAACTCCAAATTTTATGCAAATTAGGAACTGCAGATGAAAGACCTACTTGGTGTCATGTCTAGCCAACCCACATGACCCATTTATCACCGTCAAATCAGGTACTTTGACCTCTCTCTCCCTCCCCCCAACCCCCCTCCCCCCCAACCCAAAAAAAAAAACAACCTTAGCAACCACTATATCCACTAACTCGTTCATTACAGCTACGAAAATTGAAAAAAAAAACCCCTAAATCACCATCGACCACCACCACGTGCTCGATTTCAAATTTTGGGTTGATAATCTTAGGGATTGGTATCTGAATGTGCGTGATGATGGAGGTCGATGGCTGTGCAGGATTGAGTCTGCGTTAGCTATTAACAGTTACAGTTTCAATGGCAAAGATGGCTATCTTGGTGGCTGTTATTGGGTGGCTTAGGTTCTCACCTCAACGGTGTAGATCTTTTGGTGGCTTTGGTTGTGCTAAATGGGGTAGCTATGGTGGTGGTTGGTATTGTGGAGAGTCTTGGTGGGTTTGATGAAGAGCGTGGTCATGGATTTGCCGGAAGCTAGTGCGGTAGCTTTGGCAGTTGATGGTGATGTGATTGGTATGGTGGAGTTAGGGCTAATGTGGCTGCCAAGTATGATCTTTTTCACAAACTACCCAATCTACCCTCATAGATAGCACTCTGATTATAACCGACTCTTTCAAGATTTGGATAAATTGGGATTGGATTCGGGATTCAATTCACCTTTTCTTTTCTTTTTCTTTCTTTTTTTTAGAACACATTGTTCTTACTGGAACTAGACTCTTCTTCATCATCTCACAACATTTTTTCCTTTATCTTTTGCTCCAAAATGCACGTGCCTCTCTAACGACTATCTCCCTTTGAAATTATCTTGTTCAGAGCAGTTATCATCACTCTCTTCTTCCGCTGGGCCACAACCGATGGATACCATATTGACATCTACCGCCATCTCTAGGAATGGATCACTATCTACCTCTATTACATCCTTGCCTTTGTCCACGAACTTGAGCATTCCAGATTCAATTTGATCCTGCACAGATTGCGGAATACAACACAATTGTTAGTATCATGGCTGATTGTATTGTGCCACTTACAAAAAATTTCTCTTCTGTCTTTTGGGGCTCTGAGGGACTTTGCAAACGGATGAAATTTAATTTCAACAGATAATAAAAAAATCTTACATGCTTTATTAATGTCGACCGAATACTTCCTCATAAATGGTAACGAGTTGGCTTTGTTTGGCTGCTTAAATGGTAAATCGATGGGGTTTTTGGCTTTTACCAAAGGTTCACACACGATAGGCTTCTTCTTTATCATTTCCGTCACATCGATTTCCAAATCAACAAGATCTTGGAAATAAGTTCCCATCAATGAATTGTTCCTCACTTGTTCCTCCCTCAATAGTGGCTCGTTTCTAGTTACTCGAGAGGCAAGCGAAAAAACATTCTTGAATTCCATCCCCTAAATTTTTTTTTTGAATTTCCAAGTCTAGACCATTTAAAGCCAAGTTTTCTAATTCAGACTCTGGCATCGAAAAATGACACTTGTTTTTGGATGTTTTGAACCTTTCCAAAAACTGTTCAGCATTTCACCTACCGATTGTTTCAACCTAGTCAAGTCTGCCAGAGAAATTTCTGGCTCCATCTTAAAGAACTGGGCATGAAATAGATCTTCCATATTCCTCCGTGAGAATATAGAGTTAGGAGGCAAATTAGTTAACATGAGTATGACACCTCCGTTAACGAGTACTGAATTGAGCGATATGCTCTATCGTCGACTGATTACCTTTGTGACACCCTCAACCCAAGTGACATCACCGGGCTGAGTTATCAACCATGATCACTTTTAAAATTCCGTGCTGAATACAGAGCAACTGCATTCTCATACTCATACATCATTAATAGACGCTCCAAATTGCGTCCTTACAAAAATTTTCTTACAAACATACATCATATTGCAGCGGAAGACTTTCAAGTCTTTAAACAACATGAAAGTATACAACCTAATATACGACTGTAGTCGTAGGACTCTTATCAACCTATCTCGCAACACATTCTTCATTCCACCATTCCTAGCTGTTCTTACCTCACACAACTGATCCCCTTACTCAACTTTTCTAGCTTGTGTCTTTTTCCTTACTAGAAGGTTCTCCTTGATCAACCTCATAGCCTGCACAATACAACATAAGGAATGAGCGCAAATCGCCCAGTAAAGACAACACGAGGAGTATCGTGTACAAATGATTCAAAGGACTCGGAGGAATAATGATCATCTCAACGATAGTAATGAATCAAGAGTAGTCAATAAATTTTCAACATCAGCATAATTGTCAAACGATGTTTTCTTTCGTCAGACTGAGTGGCTTCAAGGCCCAACAGAACAGCATTACTGCCACCTCATCATGGACAAGACTGACTGACCGACAGACAGACTGACTATGCAAGTGAACCCCAAAATAAGAAATTGAAAAGATAAACATCAACGAAATACAAGTCATTAAAATCATTAACATCAAAAGAAAATCAAATGCAATGCAACTCAGACACGACAGACTAGACTTGACCAGACATGACAGACTCGACTCGCGCGCCCTACATCCTTTTTGCCAGTGATCATGTTTCACAGGCCATCCTCATCATATTGATGTCCCATTTTACGGGATGTTCATCTCAGTCTCAAATAAATAGAAGAGACACTGTCAACAGGCAGGGAACTCATTTAGAGTGCTTTCCCTAACCACGTTACAGCCAAGCAATATGACTTCATCAACGGGGCGGACTAAGGGAAAGTTTATTCCACCTTATGTCCTCAACAACATAGCTCAACAAGGAATACCGGATCAAAAGATCAACCGGTGTTCAGACTTAACAACAAGAGTTCAACATAACATCATCAACATGGCAGACTTGGGAGAATATTACCACAAGCCCTCAACAACATTCTTGCATAAGAGGAATGTCGACTACCAATAAATGTCAACATTTCACAGCAACACGCAATGACCTCAACAACATCATTATCAACGATAGGGCGGACTCGGGAGAAGATTACCGCAAGCCCTCAACAACATTCTTACATAAGAGAAATGTCGACTACCAATAAGTGCCGACATCTCACAACAACACACAACGACTTCAACAACATCATCATCAACGACAGGGCAGACTCGGGAGAAGTTTACCGCAAACCCTCAACAACATTCTTACATAAGAGGAATGTCGACTACCAATAAGTGCCGACATCTCACAACAACACACAACGACCTCAACAACATCATCATCAACGACAGGGCGGACTCGGGAGAAGTTTACCGCAAGCCCTCAACAACATTCTTACATAAGATGAAGGTCGACTACCAATAAGTGCCGACATCTCACAACAACACACAACGACCTCAACAACATCATCATCAACGATAGGGCAGACTCGGGAGAAGATTACCGCAAGCCCTCAACAACATTCTTACATAAGATGAATGTCGACTACCAATAAGTGCCGACATCTCACAACAACACACAACGACCTCAACAACATCATCATCAACGACAGGGCGGACTCGGGAGAAGTTTACCGCAAGCCCTCAACAATGTTCTTACATAAGATGAATGTCGACTACCAATAAGTGCCGACATCTCACAACAACACACAACGACCTCAACAACATCATCATCAACGACAGGGCGGACTCGGGAGAAGTTTGCCACAAGTCCTCAATAGTGTTCTCAAAGAGAAGAGATATCGACTATCAATAACTGCCGGCATCTCACAACAACCACACGATAACCCCTTCACAACACCATCATCAACTTCAAGTATACTAATCGAATCGAATCATAGCATACTGGGACACCCATCATCATCACTAAATTCTATCAACATGACGGACTAAGGGAATTATTCTACCCTAAGTCCTCAACAGCACAATTCAAATATACATATACCGGTCACAATGACTACCGGTGACCCATCATAACAACAAGAATTCAACAACACGTCATCAACATGGCATGCTAATCGAACAATGAATTAGCATATCAGAACCGTATTGTCCTTACCTGATTGGCTTATAGCCGAAGCAACTCGCAATCTCTTATCGCAACGAGCTGCATCACCTAGTCAAATAATACTTTGTTCGTTAGTCATCATTCAACATATACGCACTCCTTATTCTACCCCTTCCCACTTAACCGTTCATAGCATCTTACGATAGCTAGTTAATTCGATCCGATAACCGGATCCTTAATCTAGCCTTATCGACTTATTATCGATAACAACCCTCATTTTAGACATACTACCACTATTCCTCGCTTCCCACCACTTCGAACGCATAATATTGCGCGTTCCCAAAAATTTAGCGCCAACCTGACAAATTACCAAAATACCCCTAAAGGGTTCACTACCACCACAACACCCCAAATCAACTTCAAAACAACCTTTCAGGCATTTTAAAACCCTTCCCGGACTAACAAGTCCTTCAAAATTTTCTACCGGAAAAATTACCAAAATACCCCTCTACGGTGGCAAATTACCAAAATGCCCCTGAGGGTTCCCGGTACTAGAAAAATCTCAAAACCGCTTTAAAATGCTATTTTAAGCATCCTGAAATCATTTTTGAGCTAAAAAGTATTTTACAAAATTTTCGCCCAAAAATTCCGAACCGGTTTCCGGACCGAGCGCTTAAAAGCCCATTCGGCCAAAAATGGCTAACAACTTCGGAATGAACCAAAATCCTGGGAAATGGAACTTCTCATCATCATAGAGTCCTCATAAAAATTTTGCGCAAAACTGCGCTCGTTTGGTATTTTAAATTTCACCGTAAAGTTCCAAACTTCCCGCGTCCGTTCACCCCTTTCCCGACCTCGGAAAAATCTGTAATTTTTCCACGATACAGGTCTCCTAAAAATAACTAGGGTCTCTTTTTTGTACTTTGGCTAAATCTGACCCTAACTATTTTGTAAAATTCGGATTAGAAACTGTTTAACTAATTTCCACCTTTAGTGACAAAAACAGTCACTATTCACATCAACACACACACTAGTTCACCTTCACGCACACACACTTATCTTCTTCCTCCTTCAACAGTTACACACCTGGGCACATTTCTCTTCCAATCACACATGAACTTCTCACGAACTCATCTTATATCACTTACACACATTATAATACACCCAATTCATGCCCTAAACTCATTATTATGCATCAATTTCGCACAATTAAACCAATTGAATTCAAACCCATGAACCAAATTGAAGAACACACTTAATCACACACCCACGCACACTGAAATCAACCCAATTCTTCCATAACTTCGCGATTTAGGGTTCAAAATCATACCCAAATGAATTCGAGGTTCTTCCTTTCTCCCTTTCCTCTCTTCTTTCTTCCTTTCTTCTCTTTTTCCTCCCTTTTCCTTCCTCTTTTTGCTGTGTTCTTCACGGGGTTACTGTTCACGCCCAGCTCATGTTCATGACTTTCTCATATTTCAACTTTTAACCCCACAAATTTTCTTTTATATTTTCATCATTCATCTTCATCCATCAATACTTTATAATTTCCCACCATGACTCAGGTTATGGGAAGCAGGAGGTGGCCATCGTACATGGCCTATTTCCATCAGGTTATGACACCTTTTGCAAAGTTTCAAAATTTGCACTTTGGCCCCTCAAGTTTCCAAAATTGCATTTTGACCCCTCGATTTTGGAAAATTACAATTTGACCCCAAAATCACCCTAACCCTCCATTTAGCTCCACAACACTTAATTTTCACCAACATAATGCTACTTAATAAAATAATCCCACATTAATTAATCAAACTCGCAGTTAGATTAATCTCCGGTATTTTCCGGGGTATTACAACCTTATCCTTGGAAAAGACTAAATTTGGGTATTTTTACCCTTCTAGGAATTTCTCTTTGATCAATGGCCATAGGGTATGGTTTTCTAGAAACCAGCCTATCAATTGGCCTATATCCTGGCCCGACACCTGTATGATTAAATTCATGCTGTGGCTATATTCCCATGCTCAATCTCGTTGCATCTCTTCCCTCAAAGCCATTCAGTCTGATCAATCTGATGTTTTCTTCAAACATTGAATTATAGAATCGAGTATGCTCTTCCACTCCTCTCTTGTGCGGAGGAGTATGTGTTATCAGTACCTTGTTCACTTTGACCATTTCTATTTCTAGATACTTTTATTTTATTAGGCCAAGTCGCAGGCCCTTTAGATCCACAAGCCTTCACCAAGTACTATCCTGATTCATTGGGATGATTTAAAGTTAAGCCATTAGGCTGTCCTAAAGCACATTCCAATCTCACCAGAATGATGTCTACCTCTATCACTTCATCATAAAGGGGAGATTTCCCCTTTTGTGCTTTCCTATCCACCATCTTAGTGATAGATGAGGTCTGTCGTTGGATTTCCTCCAACAAATCCTTAACCAAATTATGCCCAGAGGAATTTCTTTCTTCTGCCATTTTTTTAGTAGCTCCATAAGTTTGGAGTTCGATTGCTCCTGCTTTATTCATGACCTTACAAAAAGTCAATGCTTGGTTTTGCAGTACCATCATCATCTGAGAAACCATATTAGAAGGTACCCAAGTCGAGGAATTAACTTGATCCGCCAATTGATTCACCATCAGGTCATTGCTATCGGCCGGGTGCGTTGAGGGTAGCAGTTGTAACTGTTGGGTTGGTATCAATACTTTCAGAGTATTAACACCATTAGAACTTCCTGTATTAGGAACATTGACTCTATTCGAACCGTTGGCGGTAGGAATAGTTCTTGCTTTTTCGTTGTTATCAACAACATTGTTCTTGGTGCCATGGTTGGCTCCACTGATCCTTGCATGATTTCTTGTACTAGGCACGTTTCCCTTTTAGATTAAAGGATCCCACTGAGCGTGTCAATGTTTGCGCTCGATGGCAAACTGCTATTAATGTGGTGTTCTTTTAGGTCTCATGTCTGAGGACTTCTCTAAAACGAGAAACTTTCAATAAAGAGAAAATGACTAAAATGGAAACTTTGATTAATCGGCTAATAAAGTTACAGATTGCGTGCCCAAAATGAATGGTAACTTGTACAACTGGATCAACTGACAAAAACAAGACAAAAAGGCTCAATCAATTTAAGGCAAAAGTACTGTATATAACAGTAATTCTGAAAGAAGTGAAAAGAAAAAATAAGACTTGATTTCAAAATTGTTGACTCTGATGTTGATTGTGTCCTTTCTATTTTTCTCCTTCCTTTTTTATCTAGTCTCCACCTAAGAAACTGTTCGCTCCAACTTGTCCATTTTGATTTCAAATGACATCATGTGAAAACCGCCTGCAACCGTTGCAGTCGATCTCCTTATCAACGGATTTACTAATCCTGGCAGCATACCTTCTATCTAAATTATCCACGTGTCAATCTTCCCGACATTATGGCCCCCACGTCCTGTAGAAACTTAAACTGTCATGAAACTGCCCAATCATTATCTAAATTGTCGTCTTTGTCAGCACTAATGATGTATTAAACTTAGTCTTCCATCTGTTGTTGTCCTGTGTCGAGACATCCACTATCTACTGGCTATAATTAATTAAAAAATTTACATGCCAGCACTCACTCAGAAAGCTCTCTGGTAATTTCCCACGGCCAAAAGATTTTAAGACACCAAAGAATTTTTGCCCTAAATAATGCAATTTTAATACTTAATTACGTATCTACCACATTTTAAAACTTATTTACTCGCATACCGTACTTTTGAAAGTGACATTTTAAAGAAGAAAACGTGGTTTCACATCACGTCTTAGATATATATATATATATGGGAGCTGATCCCTTGACAGCGTAGGCAAAATAGGATATCTTGCCAGCGCGATCTGGCCGTCCATCCCTTCGGGATGGACGGCCCAGATCACTTTTTTTTGCGGCGCTGTCAGTCGTCCGCTAGATTGTGTAGCGGACGGATCTTTTGACGATCTTGCCCTCGCCCACGCGTCCGCTACACTATCTAGCGGATGACATTCTTGGGCCCACATCCTCCGACAAAAAGTAGTCTGCTACACTGTCCAGCGGATGACTGTCACAACTATGTAATTCTGACACAATTGTGACTTGTCTGACACAAGTGTGACTTGATGTCGGCAATTCTGTCCGCTACACAGTATAGCGGACAGTATTGCCCATCCCCACTACTCAATTTTCTTTCAGCACAATTTTCTTCTACTCAATTCTTTCAGCACAATTTTCTTCTCCTTCGGAGTCGCTTGCATGTTCAGCTGCCTTCAAGCGTCGAGTAACACTTGCTTCAAGCTTCGCTCAAGCAAGGTAAGTTTGCTTCAAGTTTTCTTGATGTTCTAGAAATTTGTCACTGTATTCATCAATTTGTGATTTTATACTCTAGATTTTTTGTGATGTTCTAGACATGATGTTCATCAAAAAGGTATAATTTGTTAACTTTATATTTAATTCATTATAGTTTAATTCGATTTTTTGGCATGATGAATTCGTCTATTTATCTTACTAATTTAAATTTGTTATGTTCAATAAATTAATAATTGTTAATTTGGAGACACTTTTGAGATTATGCATACCGTATGTTTGTCATCCTAATTTTTAGGTAATATTTTCAGTTAGAAATGCCATTTGATTGTTAAGCGTAGTCTATTTCTACACAGCTCTTGTTTCACAATGTCTGATTTCGTGTCGAGCTCCAACGTCCCCGTAGATGCTAGTGATCCGTATCTAGGACGAACATTTGCTACGTTGGAAGAAGCTGAAGAATGTTTTCGAGCGTATTCATTGAGGGTTGGTTTTGGCATTAGAATAAAGACTTCAAGAACGAGCACCATAACGAGAAAGATATGCTCTCGCTTATACGAGTGCCATAGGAGCAGAAACCCAGTGCAAAATGAGACACGCGTAGGCAATGATGACAGTGATGATGAAATAGGATATCCGCGTAGAAGACGGGACTGCTTTGAGCGCACAAATTGCCAGGTCAAGATGTTCGTAAGCTACAAACCCAAACAAGACCATTGGCTTATTACCAGCCTGGAACTGGCACACAATCACCCGTTAGTAACCCCTTCTAAGGTGAGTGAGATGCATCAACACAAGAAGATGGGTAAGGTCGCAAGGAGCCTGATTCAGACAATGAGCAATGCGCGACTAGGACCTACCGACATGATTAATGTTCTTGCTGAACAGGCTGGGGGAATTCAAAATTTGACCTTTAACACGACAGACGTTCGTAACGCGGTCCGAACCCATAGACGAGCCGCGTATGACCTCAATGATGCTCAAGCCACAATGAGCCTATTGAAACGGATGCAGATGGAGGACCCGCAGTTGACCTTCGATTATAAACTTGACGACGAGCATCGAGTTAGCACAATTTTTTGGGTCGACGGTCGTTCGAGGCTTGCTTATAAGCATTTTGGGGATGTCGTGACGTTCGACACCACATACCGTACCAACAAGTACTCGATGCCGTTCGCCCCTTTCACGGGGGTCAATCATCATTATCACTCCATCCTGTTCGGGTTCGCCTTGTTAAGGGACGAGACCGAGAGTTCTTTTGAATGGTTGTTTAGGACGTGGCTGGAAGCAATGAACTTCAAAGCACCCAAAGTGATCATCACCGATCAAGATTTGGCAATGAAGAAGGCTATTGCGACCGTCTTCCCAGACACTCGGCACAACTTGTGCACCTGGCACATAAGCAACAAATACCCGGAACGGCTTCATCACGTGTACGCAAAGTATCAAGACTTTAAACAGGATTTTGACAAGTGCGTCCTCAAGTCGTTAACGATTGAGGAATTCGAGGAGAGGTGGGAAAAGCTTGTTCGGGATTACTCATTGCAAGACAACGAGTGGCTCCAGCACTTGTACGAGCGCAAAGAGCAATGGATTGGCGTTTACACGAGGAGGTATTTTTCAGCGGGCATGAAAACGACGGGCAGGAGTGAATCCATGAATGCCACGTTCGATAGTTATGTGGGTACAGCTACCAATTTGAAGACTTTCGTTGCATCCGCACAAAAAGCGGTAGCTTCGTTGTTCGTAAAAGAAAGGGCTGCCTACTTTGCAACAACGTACAAACAAAGGCGAACGTTGCTCGAGACCCCACTGGAGATGAACGGTGCCAAAGTCTATACGAAGGAGATCTTCTTGCTATACCAAGTAGAGCTGCGAAAATCCGGACGATACAGTATAAACAAGGTGGCAGAAATGTCTACGCGTGAGTACAAGGTTTATTCGCTCGTGAATGACCTCGTCCCTGAGAAGCTGCGCAGAATGTATACGGTGAGCCACGACACATTGACGGACTCGGTGACATGTGTTTGCAAGAAGTTTGAGTTCCATGGCATCCTGTGTAGACACGTTCTGCGGTTTTTCACCCAGAAGAATATCAGGACAATCCCCGATAAATACGTCTTGCCACGGTGGACGAAAGGTGCAAACAGGTTGCACGGTACCATTTCCTTTCCGGAGCACCCGTATACTGACTTTGAAGAATCAGAGACGTTGCGGTATAATCATCTGGTGACGATGTTCACCCGTTTGTCCGTAAAGGGTGCTGCTACAATGGTCGGTTATAAACATCTCCTCGAGGTAGCTCAGCAACAAGAGCCCATCGTCGACCAGTTGGAAGCAGCTTCAGTCACCAATGCGATTGACACCGAGCCTACGACGGGGGTATCAGAAGATGACGAGCCGGAGGAGGAAGACGACAATGATATCCGTTTGTTGGATCCAATTATATCGCAAACGAAAGGCCGCAAGAGATCTACGCGGATGAAAAGCTCTATTGAAACGGCAACTCAACCTAAAAAGCTGCGAAGGTGTGCATTGTGCAACAAAATGACCGACCACGACAAGCGGAACCATTACAAGGCACTGGGGATAAGTTCAGGGGGTTTGCAAGACGGGGAAGAAGGTGACGCCGAAGATGAGGACGAACAAGCTGCAGTGGACCTTTAATTTTTTGTACAACTTTATGACATTTGTAATAATTTTCGGAGGGATAATTTTTCGACCGGGTACTGGAATTTTTTTAAAATGGACCTATGAGAGGCCATCGAATCAAATCTAAAGTCTTTATTTCATTTTTTTTTGTAAGCCCCGTCCGCTATACAATGTAGCGGACGTCATCAACTTTTGGTCTTTTACGTCCGCTATATTGTATAGCGGAGAGGTGGCATCGAAGTAAAACTTTTGGTCTTTGTACGTCCGCTATACAATGTAGCGGACGTCAGAGCAGGCAAACTTTTGGTCTTCTTTAATGTCCGCTATATAATATAGCGGACGTCATCGCAGTAAAACTTTTGGTCTTCTTTTACGTCCGCTATACAATGTAGCGGATAAGTCTATATGATATATATTAATCATATCGGACAATTGGCAATTAGCAGTCCAATCTGGAGGGCACTCTCTCTGTCTGGAACATCTAGCCCAGGCCACTACTCCATCTCCGGCGACCCACATCTCCGGTGACCCACAACTCCGGCGATAAACCGTCCCCCCCTCAACGCCGACCTCGATGGCTTCTGGATCGGAGACCACCTACGATTTTATTGGCAACTTGCACCTGGCAGGCAAACACTTTTTCAAAGTCATGATGTCGGGGTTTGAGAATGAACTTGTATGCCATCCCTCTATCTCTGTATTTTCGTGTGTTAAATCTTTTGGTTAAAAACTAACCTATTTTTTGTGTATTGTGTTTGTTAGGACATACCGGAAGCCTTCACCAATCAATTTACAACAATTCATGACAGTGCAAGATTATATAGCCGCAAGGGGGCATGGCAGGTTGAAATCAAGCTGAAGCCTGGCCGACCCCAAAAAAAGCAATTCGCAGAGGGTTGGAACGTCTTCGTGCGCCAGCATGGCCTCGAACTCGGGGACTTTGTAGTGTTTGAACACCTTGGGTGGTGGGATTTTCAAGTTGTAATCTTTGATCGGAGCACTTGTGAAAAAATTTCTTTCCCCCAATGTGAACCCTAATTTATTATTAATAAAATAATTTGTGTTCTTGTTGATTGTGTTTCGAAACTTTTCCTCGCTTAATTGTGTCGTTTGAGATTCCCTCGATATATTGAGATCGTTGACAGTGAATCGTACGTTAATTGCAGAAACTGATTTTACGTCCGCGATACAATGTAGCGGACGGCATAACAGAAACTGATTTTACGTCCGCTATACAATGTAGCGGACGGCCCAGCAGAAACTCCATCCATCAACACTTAGAAAAATTTGGTCTTCATTTTACGTCCGCGATACAATGTAGTGGACGGCGCAGCAGAAACTCCACCCATCAACACTTAGAAAATTTTGGTCTTGATTTTACGTCCGCTATACAATGTAGCGGACGGCGCAGCAGAAACTCCACCCATCAACACTTAGAAAAATTTGGTCTTGATTTTACGTCCGCTATACAATGTAGCGGACGGCGCAGCAGAAACTCCACCCATCAACACTTAGAAAAATTTGGTCTTCATTTTACGTCCGCGATACAATGTAGCGGACGGCGCAGCAGAAACTCCACCCATCAACACTTAGAAAAATTTGGTCTTCATTTTACGTCCGCGATACAATGTAGCGGACGGCGCAGCAGAAACTCCAGGTCTTGATTTTACGTCCGCTATACAATGTAGCGGACGGCGCAGCAGAAACTCCACCCATCAACACTTAGAAAAATTCTCTACCTACATTTGTCCGCTACATTCTATAGCGGACGGCACAGCAGAAAGACTAAACTTCACTGCTTAGAAAATTTTTGCACCATTTCGTTTTTCCACATTTCAATCATTCCCAATGAGGCCAAAAACCCAACAACATTCATCAGAAAAATCAGTATTCGACAACAGAAATCAACACAAATCAAATCACACCAATGGCGTACGGTTTATGTAAAAAATACTGTTATGATACAATTTCAACTGGGGTCCGCATGTTGGGGCGGATTCTCGTCATTAGCCAAATTTTCTATAAACCTAACCGCTCTAGGCCGGCCTTTCATAATTTGCCAAGCTATTCTATATCTATAGGCTTCAACTTCTGCTTGGCTCCAGACGGCCGCCTTGAGGCTCTCAGAGCGACAAATGAAATCCATGTACATGCAAAGGAAGACGCCGCAGTCCGAAGTGTTACGTTGCTTGGGCCTCCTCTTCTTCAATCGCCTATCGAGATTTGGCCGCGCCGGTACGGGGACATCACGGACACGATTGACCATTGCACAAAAAATATTCTGCGAGAAACAGAAAATGGCGTAAGACACGAGTTAAAATTTATGGCAAGATAGAATCAGAGCATTATACAGCGATCGTAATATTACCAACGAGTCCAACTGGGCTCTGTACATCTGCAGCACAGGCATCTGATGAGTATCGTCGTGGAGACTGTCGATCACCGATACGACTTTACTTGTTGGGGAGTAGCAAACCAAGTACCAGTGGCTTTGCCCTAGAAATGGGATTAGAAACACATCGGCAACACTTGCGCTCACCGGACTATCCCTATTAAGATACGCTCGTAGGTTAACGGACGGTCTCCACTGGGCCAACTTTTTCTTCCCCCTATTTTCGACCCACTCCTGCCATTCAGACACTAGGATGCCATGACAATAGGCATCGAACATAAAAACGGCCGGATAGGTCGGCTGCTGCCGACACCTTTCCTTCAGAATCTCCACGTAGGTGGAGACGACACCGTTGTCTAACCAACTCCCCGGAGCCAGGGAGGCCAGTTCTCCCCACGAGCAACTGTAATCCATGCCCTCCGGATGATTCACACTATACAACGCTTGGTCATGCGGGAGGCCGCTAAAATAACGCTCTCTGATTATCTGGCATTTCTGCGGCTTTAGGGGCTTCAACGGATGTCCTTTGCGATATTACCCTCGGGGGTCGACCGGGGGGTATTGCACTCCTTCGGGGGGTCGACGGGGGGATATTGCACTCCTTCGGGGGGGGGGGGGGTCGACGGGGGGATATTGCACTCCTTCAGGGGGTCAACGGGGGGGATTGCCCACCTTCGGCAATAGATGGTCCTGCCCACGGGACAATGGGCAGACTGATGTTTCCGAAACCCCAGTCTTGCGTGACTTGACTCTGAGAGAGGGGTTGGGGTTCCGAATCCAATAGTAAAGAGAAAGAGGGCGCACTGTAATCTTCCCACGGCGCTTGATGGCCCATGGTGCTTGGCGGTCCCCAATCACCACCCATCTCCGGTACAGAGGGAAAACCATATCCCTGGCTCACTCCCGAAGTCTGTCCCGAGGGATCGGTGCATCCTTGGAACAAACGGCCGCTGCCACCCCGGATAACCCATTCCCGGGTTTGGCTGTCCCGATGCTTGCCGCAAAAAATTTCCGCAGCCAAATGCCAACGCTTCAGCCTGTTGGCGAAGCTCCTCGCCCATGGCATCCACCAAATCCTTCCGCTCGCTCAACTTCTGGAAGAAGGGGAACGAGGCATTAACCTACATCCAGAGAGATAATAAATAAGTAACTTCGTACACACTTAGAATGATCAAGTTCAATTAGAAGCACTGGTTGGGCAACTTACCAGATTGTATGCCATGTGCTCATCGATCTGACCCCTAGGGTGGTACTTCTCCCCGCGTTCAAACCTTACTGGAGCTACTCTCCTCCGGGTGATGCGGTAGTACCACTCATTGTACTGTTCGATGCTGATGACGGGGTCAGGCTCCGACACAATGGCCGCCAGCGTGTCCTGCCAAGAATTCCAGACCTCAATTTCACGCGTGCACAACTCGTGCGCATTCGCCCTGCCAAACAGTCCGACACCCGGTGGGTTCCTGTTAAGCCTCATATCTGGCGTGTCGGCTGGCAACCCCTGCAGGCAGTCAAAATGGCGCATAGCACGCGCTGGGAGCTGCCACTCAGCGACCTCGAAGTGGATCAGGGGTGTGCGTTGCAACCCGGAGAGCGTGAAGACGAACGACTCTCCCACCCGTCGCGCCAAACGTTTGTACGGTGCCCATAGTATCTGGCCAGGAGATAACGAGTCGAGCTCCCCCCGATAGTATGAAATGTTGTGATGGGGATCGTCTTCCTCTCATAGTGGGTTTCCTTCCGGCTGTACTCCCAGGCGCACAACCGAGGCCACACATTATATGTTCCGTCCCTACGCCTGGGTGCGCCGGTAGCAAGGTGTTCATAAGACCACACCTGAGAGCAAAGACATTAAAAAAAGTATCGTCAACATTTATTGTCCATTCAACAAAAAAAAATCAA
>JAVXUO010003165.1:0-88849 GCA_033065855.1 Escallonia rubra | reverse complement strand
CTCTAAGCCATCGAGCCAATATACTGATGAGGGCGCTCCGTTGATGCTTGATCATACTCACTGAACCAAAGCTCATGGAGCCCCAAGTCCTGCCTTAACTTGGACGGACTTGTTAGTGCAAGGATGTAAATACTAGCGTGAAAATAGTTTATCAAGGAGAAGCCTCAGCATCTGAGGGAGGCTTGTTTCTTTGCAGATTTGCACATTTGTGAGAGGAGCGTTAGACTGCCTAACACGACGTCATGCCCCCAATGAGATCCAAGAATGTTTGACTGCTATCCATAAACTCAAACCTTTGTACTGTACCTGTCCTTGAGAAATGAATTCTCATGGAAGGTATATGATGCCCCCTTGGATCGACGACTGGTGGCGTCTTTTTGCGTAAATTTTCCATCTGTAGCATGCCCTTGTGAGAAGCAGTTGGCTGAGAATATACCCACCCTATGCTTCTTTTCATTGCTTGGTGTTAACTTCTCTCCCTGGGCTAAAATGATCTCTTGATCTTGTCTTCTCTTTTCTTCTATACATTTTTTTCTGAATAATAGCATCTATCAATGCCCCTATATACCTATGCGTGCATGGACGCTTCCTAACCAAAGTATGATCACTAGTGTTTGGTATATGTAAATAGACGATAGCTAACAAAAGTATATGAGTAGTCATTAGTGGTTTGGTATACGTGTATGGACGATACCTAACCACAGTATATGAGTAGTCACCAGATTGAGATAGTGTTTGGCAAAGAGGTATGGCTCTGAAAAGAATGTGTATATATGCATGTGCAGTGATGCATTTATGGTGTAAAAGTTCCATTGTGATAAATAGCTATCAAATGTATAAAGTGAGTCAAAATCTTGGGCTTGCAAACCTCAACTCATTGAGTAAATCAAGGTATAGGCATGCAATAGTTCTCAAATCAGGTTGGCAAGAGCACCACAGTCAATTGGATGAGCAAAAACTTCAAAACCAAAACCAAGCAAAATATAGCCAGGGGGAAGATGAAATTCAGTATTCTATAGCAATATGAAAAGGGTAAATTCAAGAATGAACCTCAGAGTGACCTACTTGTGATAAAAGGACACGATAACGACGACCCTCAGGTGACTTGGCCTGCTTCACTCTGTTTGTTTTGGGTCAATGAGGACTTTAGAAGATCGTTTGATGCCCTTTTAGCTTTTATGGATGACATAAGTTTAGGATTAGCTATATCAGGTGGAACTTCTGTGGATAACTGTTGGACTTTCACTTTAAAGACTAAGGGAGCTTGTAGGATTTGGTATATCGTCTTGACTGACCTTGGCATCTATATGTGGTTGCGGAAGATGAAGGCTAGAGGTTTTATACACATAAATTGTGATATATGTTCTAGGTTCAACCAAAGGGAAGCTTCCAGAGTGTACCCAGCATCGGAAAGCAATCTAGAAGGCCGATGATGCATCACTGCCTTAATGTTTTAAAAGATATATTTTTGTAGGAATTCTAGTTGGGGGCTTCAAAAACCTATATGGATATCGACTGCTGGGTCATCCCATGTCTGTTCAAGTCCATTTAATGTGACTGAGCTTCTTCAAAGAGCTTAATTATCTTTAACAATTGTTTCACTAAGAATAAGGAAAGTCTTTTAGATGTAAGCAACAGGCGTGAAGTATGTCAATGGCTACGGATTGATTTGAAGAACACAACTGTCTCAACTACTTTTCAACCTCTACATTTCTTCCTTGGTTCTTTGTTTGGAGAGAGTCGCAGGTCATGAATGGGGGTTGCATTCTATCTGGAGGGGTATATCTGGTCTATTCAACTCTATTAAGTTCTTGTTTAGTAGTAAACTTAAAGCAAATTCTATCTTCCTCAAAAATCACGAGTGGCGAAAGAGTAAACTTCTTTATTGAAGAGTATGTTGAGATTTTGGGGACTTTATTAACATTAGGAACTCTCTGTTATTTATGGGAAACTTATTGTTCTGGGTACAAAGTTGGGTTATGGTTATATGGTTTCATGCTAGTATTGGCGGTTATATATCTAACTTGATTCTTTGTTAATGAGGTTTGGACAAATAGAGACATTGATAGGGTTGAGTTTTTGTCTATTATATGGGTCAAAATGGAGTGCAATTCTTTTATTATTGTTTAGGACTGTAAGCCAATTGGATTTGAGTTATGCTACCAATTGCCTAGGGTGGTCAATGGCCAAAACCATAATGGTTTTGATATTAGTTTCTTATCATTTGTTTTTGAGATATTTTTCGTGGACTTCTTATACTGGAAAATTTTGATGATTTTTCAATTGTGTTTTCAGGAATGAACTACGATAAGAGATTGAGTAGCTTGATTAGATTTATGTCGCACAGAAAATCAGGTATATGAGTATTTGCCGACACCAATATTTTTACTTCTAGCCATCACTGCCTCTTCTCTAGCCTGCAGAATTATGTCTTTCATGTACAATACTCTTCTCTGACTTGAGCAAGCGGTCTGCCTTTATCTTTGTTTATCTTTTTTTTTTGGTTGTTTTGTTTTGTGGTGGGATGTAAGTTATTTGTTCGGGGTGTACTGCTCATTGCAGGATTGACCATCAAATTAGCTTTTCTGGTTGTGTTTGCTTTCTTTTCACTGCCAATATTCAAAACTAGTTTGGAACGTTTTCCACTTGATGTATATAGTAATGTGTGCACTTCTGTTTTGCTCACTTTAAATACAGTATTAGCATGCCAAGGAAGGGAATGATGACAGCTCCACTGCCCTATACTCAGAGATCCATGTGCCTGTGAGATTCCCTTTCAGAAAGGAATGTGTGAGAAATTCTATCAGCATTTGATCGGGACTGGCACTGATCTAGGCTTCCTTGACACAAATGACCTGTTAAAGCTCTATGGAGAAGGTGCATATCCATTTGTTATGTCCGCAGTTATGTTTGCAGTCTCTGCCAAACGATGAGCAGCTTGATGAGCCACTATCGATTACAACTTTGCATGCACAGGTCACTAAGCTGTCTTGGAGAGGAACCATGAGGACCGTTTTCACGTGAGAGTAATTAAGCAGCTTCGTTTTTCAAGTGAGAGTAATTAAGCAGGTAGTTAACTCGGATGAATCGATTACTACCAGCCATGAATCAGGAAAAGAGTGTGTCATCTGCATGACTGTGCCAAAAGATAAAGCCATTTGGCCATGTAGGCACGTGGTAAGGACTTTAACTTCAGCCTTTCTGCCGATTTTCTTTCGAGATATATATGCAGAGATTTCAAAAACCTCGCTAGTTACTGGCTAGGTCGAGGAGAGCGCGAGTGCCTATTCAATTGTCGCGAGATCATGACTGCCTATTGGCTTTGTGGTATTTGAGGGTTTGCTTTTACTTTTTCAGGCTAGAATCACAAGTAATCGAGTCACTGGAAGCAGATCTAAACAGACCATCTAACGGACTGACAAACCTGTTAAAGATGCTTGTTTACAGTTTAAGGTAAATGAATTGGTCACTAATCATCTAACGGTCTACTTTGTGGCAGCTTAAATTTGTTTCAGTGAGTCTTTCTTTATGTTATGTCATACTTTCATCCTCCCTGCAAAGTGCAACGTGGACATAAAGCTGCGTACATCACACTCTACCTAGAGTCCTAGACCCTCTAATGGCTGGAGCCTTGTGCATGGCGTCATATGTTAGACTTCTTACATGGTTTCCTGTAGCCAACCAACTTAAACATAACTGAGTCGATGATCACAGAGTTAGCCCGAGAGGAAAGTAGCAGTGAGAATGAAACATAGGTCCCCACCCCCCCCCCCCCACAATCTTCCTTTTCTCTCATACTTTGATTAACACTTATTATTCTTTTCCAGTGTGTGAAGTGAGCATGCCAAAGCTTTAAGGCTTAACTCAAATACACGCCCTCTATGTTGCCAGCCCATTGAGGAACTTCAGGAGATTCAAGTTAATGAAGGTAATATGCTTGAATTGTTTTCGATCTACCTTTTATTTGTTGTATTTGGTGGATATAGAGATTTGTTTTATGAACTTATATTATCTTTGTCATTGTTATATTCCCAGCTTACATTTCTTTATCATTTCCCCCCAACAGAACTGTCTTAAGTTTGGGCTGTAGCAGGGAAACCCACATGTTCATGTACAGAGGAACAATGTCTATATTCAGGATTTGCAGCTGCTGAAGCACAGTTTCAAACTTGGAAGCGTCATGGTTGCTTATAAGAGATATTGCCATGTAATCAAATCCATATTTTCTCCATCAGTTTTTTGTTCTTCGTTTTGTTTTAACTTGCTTGCTTGTTTGTACTACTTTTTTTTTTCTACATGTAAGTTTGTGGAGGTATCACAACTCACAGGCCCAACTAATCTCCTGTCCCTCAAGAAAGGAATTCTTTTCATAAAAAAAAAGATGGTTTGAACGGAAAAGGATGGGAATATTTGCTTTGGAGGCAACGCCTAAGAGGTAAAGCTGGTTCTGAGTCTAAAATTTTGTTGAAGACTTGTGATATTGGGGGACATGAAGTCTTTATTGGTGTCTAAACGGGAAAGCAGTCAGCTGAAAAGAGGAAACAAAATTGTTTCAAATCCGTTTAAAGTAATAGGAATCAGTTACCAATCCCAATGTTGAAGCAGGATCTGGACCTTTTTGTGTATCTTGTTGACACAGTACATTGTGAATATTGCATGTCCTCTGCAGTGATTTAATAGTGCAGAGATTGTCTAAGTATGGTTTTTCAAGTATGTGGAAAAGCAGGAAGAGGAGAGGGGTGGGGACCAAACCAAAGAGATTTCCACTAAAATAGAGAGCTTTCACCTCCCTTGCCCTCTTGAAGCTTGTTGGTTTGTTCAGCTTTTGTTGCAAATGTACATGAATCATAGCCATAGGAGAGTTGAAGGGAAGTTTGTGATGGAAAATAGTGGTGCTATACAATTTGATTGTCTAAGCCTGTCGATAATCATCATTCACACGCTAGCTTTACGACAGATGTTTGACCGAGCATTTTCTCTATAAAAAAAATTGAATGGTCCGAGAATAATGGTCTGAATTATCTAGAACCGTTAATCTTGTGCTCCCCTTGAAAAGACATCAAGCGAGTCTGATGGATCCAGGCCTCACTTTATAATGTCACCCTGAGTGCCCCCCAACCACCATCTCAGTGAGAGTGATTGTAGTCATTGTACCTTGGCCTCAGTTGTGGGGTGCCTGTTGCCTGTGACCCATTTTATTGTTGCTGGTGTCTGGGGTGTTGGGGTGTAGGGACCTAACCCAGCTGAGCTTGTCCAGTTTCTTGCTACATTCCAACTCTCAGCATGTCTCCATCTCCATCAAGTTGTCTACGTTCCAACCCCACCCCTTGGACTCAACCTAATGCATCATCTGTCTGAATTATTGGGCAACTTCCCTTGGGTGTTCTCACTGAGGGAAGAAGTTGTTTCTTGTAAGGCGCATTTAGGGTGCTGATCAAGCGACTGGGTGATGTTGAGAATTGATTGCTTCGTGCTTCTTTCTTCGGTCAGACGCTTGTTTGATGTAAGCTTTTGTTATTTAGGATAAAACATGAAATCAGTGAACGTATTTCATGTAGCGCTTTGAACTCCAAATTTGTTGCTAAAGCCTCAAAAGTGGTGGTTGAAATGCATTTGTAATTGTCGCTAAGGATGCATTTAAAGCTCAACTGTTCAAAAGTAAAGCTAAAATAACATTTTCCTAGACTTTTATAAGAATAGGAGGCACTATCAAAGGGTTTCGTTTTCATCTAAAGTCCTCCAAATTCAACCTAATCCTTGACTAATTTCAAGCCCTTGTGTCCACATAAGAGAACAGGCAATTGTGTGATACAGCCCCCATTCTCCCCCAAATTACATCAAAGAGAAGAGTGGAGCCATTTTAGCACCTTTTTCTTCGGCTATTCTTACACGGCTACTCCTCCATAATTACAAGTCAGCTTTAACAAAAAGAAATGTGAAATTAGTCATGAAATATTCTTGAAATATACCACATAATAACAATTATTAAAGGTGTGCACCCAGGCACAAGGAGCAACTAAGTGCAAAGTTAGCGCCTCGCCTCGTCCTAGGCACAGTCCCTTTGACAAAGAAAGTGCGCGGCTAGGCACAGGGTACTTGGCCCTCTCCAAGCATGCTTCATTTATTTTGTATAAAAATCATGGTTTTAATATGTAGCAATAGCTAAGCAATTTGAAATTTTGATTAAACACGAGGTAAGTCATAAAGAAAAAGGTAAACACCCGGAGCGTTTGGAGAAGAAGAATTAGAGCATCAACCAACTTTACTTACAAATTTAAGTAACATGTAGAATAGTTGAGATTTTATTTTGAACAAGCGAATTACTAAGTTACTTGAATATAAACAAGTGAGTTGCTAAACTAAAAGGTGTCAAGGTCTATGATTTCGCTGCTTATAGGAGTTAGTTTGTAAACCTCGTGTACTTTGAGTCTTGTTTCGATTTGGCGTGCCTCCGGTTTGCGCCTAAGTTTTACGGTACCACTGCACCTTCTGAGTCTTTAGTAACAGTGGTCTAGCGTAAAATTAAGTTCCTGCCACCAACACCTGACCAAGGCACAGGCGCGCTCATGCCTAGGCTTTAACACCTTGCCCACATTTCTCCTTAAATTAAATTATGTTCCTACCACCAGGCACCAACACGCTAACCTTTAACTGGCACCGTCACAACCGCCACCATCCGAATTCTACCCATGGACCACCATCACTACCGTCCAACAACCGGCTTCCACCACCCCCATAAATACATCATACGTCTCCTCTTCATATCCGCACAACCACCGCCGCAGCCTCAACTATCTGCCACCGCCATTGTACACCACAATCCAGATTTTCAATGGCCAAAATTACTGCGTCCACCATTGAATCTCCAACAGAATAACCAGCCTGACGACTCCTCTGCCAGCCGCAAACAAAGAGTGGCAAAAAAAGCTATTGAGGTCCCTCCCCAAGCTCACCCTCTCCGAAAACGCTGAGAAAATTTTCGGGTTTCACGTGGGTTGTATTGACACATGGCTCGAATCCCATTCTTTGTCTATGTCTTATCGGCACATTCTGGTGGCCAGGTCTGAGAAATGCGGTGAGTTGCCGCCTGATTCTCCGTCGCTTTTAACTGTTTGACAATTTCATTGTACTGACCATCATCGCTCAAGCTTAGTTATTAGAACCGGAAGGGGCGTCCAACCGGCTGAAAGACTGGTTCACTATTCAACTGGTTTTCTAACTCAATTGATTCAAAAATAAAAATAGTACCATAAATAATTAAAATTATAAATATCCCAAAATATATTTAAGTACGCAATTTATGTGAAGTGGAAAAGAATAAGAAAAGAGGAAATGATATTGAAAATGATGACAAAACAAAAAAATAGAAAATATGAAGAAATGAACATACTTGTGGAAGAATTTTGTGCTCATCTCTGGCTCTCCAAAAAGGCAGAAGAATTAGCAGAAGATCTTACAATTTGTGACTAATCAATCCATTAGGAAATATGAAACCAAGGTGGGAGTCTTGTTGTACTATGACTGGGACCGGATCCGGGACTTGTGATGGAGTTGTAAAGAATTAGAATGAGCCCTACTTGTTTTAGAGTTAAAAGACGTGAATGACTAATGTTTAATAAAACAAATGGCTTATTTTAGTGGCTAAATAGGTCTTTTGGTTCTATTTTATAAGACCGTTACGGTTTTATAAATACCGACGGGTTACAGTTCTTGCAACAAATTGGCTGGTTTGAACGGGTTTTCACGGTACTTATGCAACTCTGATATTTCAGCTGACTTAAATTATTTAAGGCTTTGGTATACAGTTGAATCAATTGAATCGGCTAGTCCAAGTTGGTATGCGCTCAAGTGGCAAATGCGAATTTTGGAGACATCCATGGCTTAGTCGCTAAGGTTCCGTTAAGTTAGAGAGAATCTAGCTGGCGGTAATTTGGTCTCGACATTTCTGGTGCTTATGAATATCTAAAGAACGAGGTAGTGGTGGCTATTAGGCAATTGTTGGATGAGTGTGAGGTGTAGTGGTGGCTATATATGACAAGAGAGAGCGATTGGGATCCGAAGAATCTGACTAAAAGGCAAAGTTAAAATTTCAACCAAGATTTTATCTACTTAATTTTCTTCCTTTATTTATTTTTTTTTTTTTTTGAGAGAAGATTACAAGTATATACTAAAATTAACAGGAAGGGTTACAAAATATGTCAGAAAGGCAAGTAAAAGACATACGGATGACATCCTCATCCTATAGACAGTACAATAAAATAAATCGTACAACAACAGAAACCAAAAATAAAAACAAAATCAAACCAAACAAAGCCTAACTATTACTAACTAGATAAGATAAGATTAAAGAATAAAGTCTAGGGCTAATTACACTTATGTTCCTGAAGTTTTGGTATAATTACAAGTAAGGATAATAATTTGGACAAATAACACTTATGTCCGTTGATCCAACGGAATACAAAAATACATAACGGAGTTGACGAAAAGACTTCATTGCTCATAAATAAAATTGAAATTCTAAATTTGTCCACGGTCTTCTTTTTCAACCTTACACACATGTACCAATCGGCAGCTTCGACGTAGCCGCCGCCTCAACCATTTACGGCACCCCCCTTCCACCACGATTCAACCGGAAAACCACCTCAAGCTCATGACCCTTTTTCTCCAATCCCAAAGGCATACAGCCTGCTAATCCAAAAATGGCCTCCACCCAAGACTCGAACGACACCGCGCTCCTGGTACTTATCCACCGCCTCCCATGCTTCAACGTCTCGTTCACCCACTAGCTCAGGCCTAGGTTCAAAGCGCTCGTAATTAAAAAACTCATAAAATATGATTCATATTTTAAATAAGCATATAAGTCAAACAGAATCAAATATTTTGGGACGACAAGAGTATCCAACCAGTACCATTGAAAAAGCACCTGTTGTACGAGCAGGGCAGATATTTGGGATTCACGGCAGATATTTGGGATTTTGCCCTGTGGTGGTGGGGGCTTCTTTTTGTCACCATTTCAAAGCTCTTTTACAGATAAAAGGGACGTTTTCAAAGAACAAAAGGAAGCTCAGAAGGACGAGCTTCTTCACGGGCTAGACTTTTGAGAGGAACAGTCAATAATTTGGTTGCAAAAGAAGGGTCCAAACCCAGAAAAAAATCATTGTTGAACAACCCCTTTAACGCTTTTGTATTTTAACTCCCAATGCAGTGCATGTCTATGTGAAGGTGGAGTTTGTGATGATAAAAGTATTTTTAATGAACTACTTGGGTGCTCTCTCTTTCTTTTCTAAAATGACACTCTTAAAGGTTGAAGTTACAATTGTTTTATTATTATTATTATTATTTCTTTGCGCTAAAAAATAGGAGCAATACGCTCACGAATTGCTCTATTTAATTTGTCAAGGCGCATTTTAAATGAAAATTTAGTCTTACGACCTAACCATGAGCGATATATAATACCAACTATACTCCAAGTAGACATCTTTTTTTATTTTTTGAGTTGTCTTATCATTCGAATTTGCTTTCAAACCTCGGTGGAGCACTGCAATAATTCAAAACTTTGTACAATACATATAAAGACAGATGATACGGAGTCCATGTACCTTGCAATGAGTGTAAGCATCATTTTTACATAGCTTCCGATCTGCCATCTTGACTATACTAATTCACTTCTTATTTTATTCGAACAAATTAGAATATCTTTGAGATTGATTCTCAAAAATAATTTTCTGTAATAAAAAATAGTTTCAAGAAACATTTTAATCTGTCATTAGCATAATCAAGAACAGTTCTCGTTTGAGATTAACTACGATAATTTACGTTTTCTTCTGTTCAAACAAGTTCAATCGTAGAACATATTAAACTACATATGTTAAGTCCAAGGTAGAACGATGACAACAATATCACTTGCGAAAAGTGGTACGATGATCTTGAGATCATTGCGCTCAATATATAAACATATGGATCGATCAAGGGGTCGACAAGCTCGAGTTCATCATAACTTAACAGCTCGGGCTCATCACAGCCTTGCTTTAATCATCACAGGCTGCTTTGCCACTTTCGCCTATCTGGCCACTTGATTAATTTGGTCTTGCAACTTGAACTTCTAATTTAGATACTTCCACTGCACATGAAAGAAACAAGACAAAAAGCAGAAAGCTAACTGCACGATGTCTCTCTTCTCTCAGTTCAGGCTTTGTTTGGCCTTTAAAGGATGCACCTCTCTCATAAATAATTCAAGGGAGGTGCAGTAGGAAATTGGCGCTCGTCAATATTGGCGGTGATAAAAGAGTGAAGGGCTCTTGAAAGGTTAATCTTGGTTGATTAGGAGCAGGTTCGGCCCTGTGTTTGATAATTTTGATTTTAGATTCTTGTTGTGCTTAGTGTGTTGGATAATGAAACTGTTTTTTTTGCATGACATAAGTTAAGGTAGCGTTTGGTAACACTTTCAGTTTTGATTTTCTGAAAATTTTCTGTTTCCAAAAAATCAAAAATCAAAAACCAAAACCAATTTAGTTTAGTTTTTTTTTTTTATTTTACAAATGGGTGTTTGATTACCCAGTTTTTATTTTGAATTTTTTCTTTGGTGGTGATTTGCGGTGGAGGTGGTAGGGCGTGGGGCATGGCGATGGCTGCCGATTGCAGGCAGTCGCCGATGGTGGTCGCCGGCGGTGGCTGCCGGGGTGGGAGGGTGGTGATGGTTTCAAAATAAAAACTAAAACTGAAAACTCATTTTTGGAGTTTTAAAAAACAACATGTTTTAAAAAAAAATTGATTTTCAAAACTGAAGAAAAAAAAATGAAAACTGTGTGTCAAACGCGTTTATTTTCTCCAGTTTAAAAAATTTGAGAAAAAACTGAAAAAATAAAGGTTGTCAAACGGAGCCTTAATTAATCACTCAAAGGCAAACATAATTTTGTGTATGACATATTATAATCACATTTAAAAAAGTAAAAGCAACTTCAAGTGACCCGAATGTTCGACAGATTGGATATGAAAAATGTTTAATGCGTGATCTGCAGCATGTGTTCGCTTGATGCTTTATTCTTATAAGGTTTGATTACACTCAGAACTTCCGAGGGTTAACTGAAACTACATGTGATTACGCTTAACTATTGAAATTACACTTTTCCTGTCTTTTGGAGTAGTTTTACACAACATTCACTCCAGTTAAAAAAAGGTCAAAAAAAAGTTAGGGCATCATACAATTGATTGTGATCTACCAAACGCGCAGTCACCCCGTCGACGCCTAGCCACCACCGACAAAAGCTTCTTTCTACAACCCCAGCGCGTGCGCACATACACACTGTCGACCACCCTAATCTCTCTCCGCCTATCTGAACACCATTCAACCACTAACCCCGCTTCATTCCATACTCACTATCCACTATGCGCGCACAGGGGAGCGAACCCACACATCGATGACAAGCACGTAATCACACACATACAGACCTGCGAAAACACACACACTCCCACCGACGCCCACCATGCCTGAAGCGCACAAACAAGCACACACCGTCCATCATACATATACGTACAAATCAGCGATCACCAGCGGTGACAAAAGCGCACGTGCGCACACACATGCAACCACCACTGGCCGTGCGCGCGCACACACATGCTTTTTTTTTTGGTTAGACCACCCGGTTTCCGGACACCACATTGGGAGCCGACTAATCCGGGTTCGAGCCGGGCAGGACACCACATTGGGCGCGCACACACATACACACTACCCATCATACAAGCAGACATGCCCACATAGAGGACGACCATTTGTCTGTCTGTATGTCTCTCTCTCTAAAGTTAACCACCCACCCCTACACCCATAACCTCCAACAATCCACTAAAACGGATTCTGTAACGTGGACGGTCCACCACCAGATGTTGCCGACAATGAAGTGGAGTTGTGGCGGGAGAGAGTTATGCGTGTTTTGAGCCATTGATGACAATATTTGCTTATTAAACCAACGGCGACCACCATTTAGTGACCACCCCAATGCATTTCCCGCCAGCCACCATCAAACCATTGTGCCGTTAGGAAAACACATGCATGCACAAAACACAACTTTAGGCGTAACAAGAAAGGAGAGCAAGAGAGCCTAGATATTGTGTTCATTGTGTGTGTGTGTATGATGGGCAGTGGTTCTGCGGTTGCCCGTGGGAACCAATTGCTTTTGATGGTAGGATGGTGTTTGAATATAGATTATAATGGTCGCTAGTGTGTCCGTGGGGGTGTGCATGTTTGGAACCATCTTCTTTGACGGAGCTGATAAGATGGTGTGGCCGTTGTGGGAAGGATCTATGTGCGTTTGTGCCATTCTAGATGCAGGTGGCAATGAGCCACGATGGGTTGGAGCTGGGGGCGTTGAGGTGTTGGTTTGATGTGGTGGGTTGAGTAATTTTATTTTACTATGAGAGGTATTACTGTCTTTCTAATAGTTCTCTCAACTTTGCGAATTGAAAAAAGAATAATTTTGGTTAATATTATCTTTAATAAGTAGATGTACGTAGCCGTATCAGTGGCGGAGTGAAGGGGGTGGCGCATGGGGCAAGTGCCCACCTCCGCCTCTAACATGAAGTAGTTTTTGCCCACCTCTACCCTTTTGGCATGAAGTATTTTTGTATTATGAGTCTTATATTAATGGTTTTATTACTTTGGTGTCTCTCAAAAAAATTATAAATTTCAATAACTTTTTTGAAGTCACGGTTCTTTTTCAATATACACAGAATTATTCCTATCACATAACAATCAAGAAATCCTGACACTTTAATTTATTTTTAACTTTATTAATATAGATCTATAGTAATACTTATATTTCTTTGAGGGATACTTTATTAATTGTAATGTTCAAAGTAGAGTTCAAATACCAAAAATGAACTGCAAATTTTATTTCTCAAATATAAGTGTCATCTTTATTAGTTTTGAATCGAACACGTTCAGATACATTTAAAATCTTTGTGTGTACAAAATTTTCAACTCCGCCGGCCACTGAATGTAATAAAAGAAAAGTCAGGATTGCCGGTGTGTTATCCCTGCCGTCACTCAAACTAGTGCCCCACTATGATATGATTGTAAATCATCACCCAAGTAGTGGTTTAGTTTGTGATAGTAACATTCACTTTCATTTCTTATTCTAAAGGAAATACAGTGATGCGCCAGTTGTTATAAAATCTTTTCCCCTGTTAAAGTCCTTTACACTGCAAGACAAGATTCATAGAAGGTTAGGGGCTATACGTTACAAAATTTTGTATTTATTTTTTGTAATGATGATGAAAAAGATGTATTTTTTTCGTACTTTTATCTTTTTTCGTATTCGTTTTGGATACTTTTTCGAAACAGTAGCGAAAATTGTTTTTCGGCTCAATGTCAGAATTTTTTTTGTGTGTCAGATTTCTGCTCCCTCCCTCTCTCTCTCTCTCTCTCTCTCTCTCTCCCCTAGCACCACCCCGGCAGCACCTCAAAAGACCAGAGCCGCCACTGAACCACCATGGCACCACCTCAAAAGTTTTCTGATCCCTCCCTCCCTCTTCTTCATTATAATCTTTCGATTTTGCTTTGGACTCACCATCTCAGGCAGTCGGGGTTGCCTCGGCGGATCAATTTCTACGGCAATCAAAAGTTGATCTTGAAAAGCCAGGTTCGCTTTGCAGTCGGGATGGAAAGCCAGCCACGCGTTGATGGACTCACAATCCACAGCAATCAATTTCCACGGCAATCTTTGGACTCACCGTCTCAGGCAACAGGTTCGCTAGGCAGACTAGCATACGGGTACTCCGGTCAAACACTCAAATCTCATCTTGGGGCGGCGGTAGATGGGGAAGAAGGTTGGGAACGACTCAATCACGGACTCATCGTTCTCCTGTGAAGCTGGCGTCGATCCCGTATGGGTTCTCCGGTCAAACACTCAAACCTCATCTTGGGGCGGCGGTAGATGGGGAAAAAGGTCGGGAACAACTCAATCACGGACTCGTCGTTCTCCGGTGAAGCTGGCGTCGATCCCGTACGAGACTCCGGTCAAACACTCAAACCTTATCTTGGGGTGGCGGTAGATGGGGAAGATTTCCAGAGAGTGGGGGGGGGGGGGGGCATGGGAGGGTGTGGGGCGGGGTTGGAAAGGGCAGAGAATGGGGGGTGGGGGAGGGTGTGGGTAATGTATATTATAAATAATATAAGGATACCGGTACAAGAATGAAAATAAAAATGATATAAGTACATAAATCCGACAGAAAAAGTAGTTAAAATGAATTGTGAAAATAATAAAAGTATAGGAATGAATTTTCTATATAAATACTAAAATCTTGAAAACAAAAACAGAATACAAAACGCGAAAAAGAATTGTGTAAGCGTACAGGCCCTTAGAAATTCATCCATAATTTAGCTATCCATTTCGACTTCTTTCACATGAACCATACTTGTCTCGGGACGAAGGAAGTGCTACTAACTTCAGATACGTCTATCCTTAAATTCACCAATTTTTTTTTTTGTTTTGTTTTGATAAATGAGGGAGTGACATTGATAATGTAAAAGTTACAAGGTTTTTATTGAACCATTTTGACTTTACAAGTGCAGCAAGAAAAGTAAATACAGAAGTCATGACAATTCATAACTATTACAATAATATTATTAACTCTCAAGCCGCCTCACAAAATAGATTAACCTATCAACTTATAAATCTATGGAAGACCGGTCATCCAAACAAAGGAATCCTCGTCACTGCAAATCTATTTTCATCCATCGCAAACACCACACACCAACCGCTAAAAGAGGAAAACAAAAACCAATAACAAAGGGCGACGCCAACGACCTACGCATCCGCCCCACCCCCAGTCCACTCCACCCTCGGAGTGGCATCCAAATTTCTTAATCGAACGATTCTTGAATTATAGTAGTACGTTAGACCGTAAAACATACTGTGTGTTCGAGATCATTGATCCAGAATTTTTAAGATCGTTAATACAATATAAAAATAATTTTATGTCTTCTCTTATTCTCTCTTGCTATCACGTCAAATACTTTTTGCTCAATAACATCGGTCGGAACTAATACTCCTTCCGTCCCACATAATTTGATTAACGATTTTTGCACGCAGATTAAGGATTTAAGTAAGAAATTATGTGTTTTTCATTCTACCCTTTAGAGGGAGGAAGGGAAGAAAGTGAGACATGAAAGAGAAAATGAGTTAATAAAGTGTTAAATGTGGAGAGATAAATGAATAAAAAAATATAAAAAAGTGGGTCAGGAGAGAGAAAATGAGTTGATAAAAATTTCAATGTGGAGAAAAAAATAATAAAAAAAAGTATAAAAATAATAAATATGTAAAAATACCTACATAATTTTTTTAATTTAAAAATAAAAAACTTTTGTGAAACGATATAAAAAAAAAAATTAATCAAATTATGTTGAACAGACGGAGGAGTATTCAAGAATTATGCAGTATTTATCCATTGGCTTGGGACAGCAGGATACAGGATGCGCAGGACGTTGGAGTATATAACCTACTTTAATAGGAGGGAGAGGGGGAAGGCGAGGTGGAGGGACAGGCGCCAAGAGCAGTGCTGCAGTGGACTGTGCCTTACTTACACACCATATTAAATGAACTGTGCCTGTGCCATCTATCTCGTCAATGTAAATCTCGTGTACAACCTCAGTCCTAGGCTCCTAGCCATGTCCCTGTGTAAGAAACTATGGTTACCCACTTTAATAATCGGGTCAAGTAAGGAATATTGACCACCCTTTCTTTAGGTCTCAATTAAACCTAGCACATGCACCCCCTAGTTTAGGCCTTTCTTTTTGAAGGTATAACAATAAAATTTTGTCAACATCACTCGACTCTGCTGCATAATTTTTTTCTAGTGATACAGTTTTGGATCTAAGTCATAATTTTGAGACTTGAACAGCCTACAAGTAATAGATTTTCAGCGTAAATGTGACTTTCAATAATAATTTTCACGGAGACAAGTGTCGCGTGTAACAGAGAAAAAATTGCGCGCTGCTGTAAAACGCTATACTCTTTCTTAATTGAAAGAACGCGATGTAAGATAAACGAAAACGACGTAATTAGTTATGTCGAGCTCTTTTGTAGGATCGTCCATTCCATTAAACTAATTATTGCAGTGTCCATATTAGGTCAATACGAAAAGAGTGCACTCTAATTGTCAGGTTTTGCTCTAATCATGTAGTTAGCACTGTAGTACGTTATATGTAAAGTTAATATCCAGCTGCTACTCTTATCAAGCCAACCAGATTTAATTGTTTATTGCATGTATCTTGTGACATTGCCCATTTGCTTGATTCTCTCTCTCTCTCTATTTAAAACAGGACACAAGCCTTGGATGGAGGGGGGAAACCTTTAAAAAATAGCAGTGAAATAGGATTGTTTTAAATGCTTTGGCAACCACTTTTTGCTGCCTCACTCCCCCTCTCTGTTCTCTGAATTCATTGCCTTGTAGCCTCTTCTTCTCTGCTAATATAAGATACTGAAGCTGAACTAACTATTCACTTAGATCTTTTTAGTTGAAAGAACCCAGCAAAGAAGTACCAGAACCCTTTTTAAGTGTTTCTTATCTTCCTTTACCCTCTCCAAAACCAGATCTCATATCTATTTTCTTCATAGTTTCCTGTAGCAAAACAGGATGAATAAGCAAGACTTGATGAAGCTTCAGGTACCTCCTTTGTCCACACAAGATTTAGGTTCTTTTTGGGTTCTTGCTGTCTTCCTTATCCTTTCCTGAATTTAAGGTTTCTTGTTTGTAATCCTCTTTAAATTTCTTGCAGAGTTGTGTTCTTAGAGTAAACATACACTGTGATGGATGTAAACAGAAAGTGAGGAAATCCCTGCAGAAGATTGAAGGTAAAGACTCCTTAATTTTCTGACAACTTTACTTCAGAGATTGAGTAGGACTTGCTCTGAAGAAGTTAAATTTATAAGCTCAGTGAAGATTTATGCATAAAACGGTGTCTCTCTTTCAGTACGTGACGTTTTTCTCCTCATTATGTTATGAGATCCTTGGAGAAACGCAGGTTGCTCAACTGTGACACGTAGGTCAGGGGTATAGAAGCAGATAGAGCCTCTGCCATAGCAAGCTTAAAGCTGCGGTAGCTAACCCTCTCAGATTTGTAGTATTGGCGTGAGTGTTATGCATTAGGAACCCCTTCTATCATATAATAATGAGACGGATATGAACATCTTTTTAAGTGGAGTATAATTTAAGCAAACTATGATTTTTTTTACATTTCATATTATTTTACTCATCCTGTTCTCTTGGGTATTGATTTTGCTTTTTCGTTTTTTGATTTTGGATAGGGGTGTATTCTACCCATATAGACGTAGAACAGGGAAAAGTGACAGTGGCCGGAAACGTTGATCCAGCAACACTTATAAAGAAGCTTGTGAAGTCAGGAAAACATGCAGAGCTCTGGGGTGCACAGAAAGCTCCAAACCATCAGAATAACCAATTCAAGAATATGCAAATTGATTTTGCAAAAGGTGGGAAAGACAACAACAAATCTCAGAAGGGTGGGAAAGACCAACAAAAGGGCGGCCCTCAAGCCCATTTTCAGCAAATGCAACAGCATGTCAAAGGGTCTAAAGATCTGAAGCTGCCCTCCAAAGAGCAGAAATCTGTTAAGTTCAATTTGGCTGACGATTTTGATGATGACGACGGTGAGTTTGATGATGAATTTGATGATGATTATGGTTCTGATGATGACGATGATTTTGATGATGATGATTATGATGATGGTTTTGATGGTCTCCATCACAAACCCACCAAGATGGCACTATTTATGGGCGGTGGCCATGGGCCTAATGGAATGATGATGAATGGGAAAGGAAAAGGTGGTGGTAATAATGGTGGGAATTCCAAGAAAGGAGATGTCTTTGAATTTCCAGTACAGATGAAGGGTTCGGGTGGAAAAAGTGATGGTAAGAATGGCAAGGGAGGGAAAAAGGATGGTAATGATGCTGGTACCGGGAAAAACAAGGGAGAAAATAAAAAACAAGGGGGTGGAGGTGTTATGAAAATTCGGAGTTTTCTAGGATTTGGTAAAAGTAGTAGTGGGGCTGGTAAAAATGGTGAGGGTAAAAATAAGGGTGGAGGTAGTAAAAACGGTGGGGAATTCCCAGGAGGGGGTAAAAAGGGGGGTGGGGGCGGTAAAAATGGGGGAGGTAAAAATGGTGGAGGATACCAAGGAGAGAGTAAAACTGGTGGAGGTAAAAATGGTGGGGGGTTCATGGGAGAGGGTAAAAATGGAGGTGGAGGAGGTAAAAATGGTGGGGGTTTCATGGGAGAGGGTAAAAATGGAGGTGGAGGAGGTAAAAATGGTGGGGGTTTCCTAGGAGAAGGTAAAAATGGTGGAGGAAGTACTAAAGGTGTCAATAATGGCGGTGTTGGTGGTAGGGACAACAGTGGTAACTGGGGTAAGCAGGGGGGAGGGAAAATTGATGGGAGCCATCTGATGAGCAATATGCAGAATGGGTTCCATGATATGGATCACCATGGGGCAGGTGGTAGGAACATGGGCCAGATGGGTAATTACCCAATGAGTCAGATGGGGAACTACCCGATGGGTCAGATGGGTAACTATCCAATGGGACAAATGGGGAATATGCCGGCAGTGCAAGGACTACCTGCAGCTCCTGCGATGAATGCCGGGGGGTATTACCAAGGGGTAGGGCAGGCTAACCCTTATAACCAACAACAGTACATGGCGGCGATGATGATGAACCAGCAGCGGGCGATGAATGGAACCGGAATGTACCAACCGATGATGTACGGGCGGCCGCAGCCGGCTATGAGCTACGGGCCACAAATGGCGCCCCCGGCTGGCGATCACATCACCCACATGTTCAGTGATGAGAACACTGACAGCTGTAGTATCATGTAAAGTGGCAGCAAGTTTTTCCCAGATTGTAGTCTGTTATGTTGGATATGTGCAATTTTGTGCTTGTTGGTTTAGTCTTACACAAAGAGTGTGAGGTGGAGCATATCTTGTGCTTATGTTACATGGAAGCTATTTTCCTATTTCCTTCTGGTTTCTATATTGTCTCGTTGGTTGGGATTGAACTTTGGAAGGGAATGGTCATAGTAATATGTTACTCTATTCATTATAGGCGTAGTTACGAAGTATACTTTTGACTCAAGCTTTGACGTAATTTACTACTGATTTGGAAGGGATCTTGACCATATCACCTAACCCTAGTGCAGGTTTGTGTTTTGATGTCTTGTGTGTTTCCAGCAGTGAATTCCTTCAAGGGGATCATGCTTTCTGCAAATGATTGCTTCATGTGTCAGTCCATACTTGGTATGCATGGACATTCAGGATGCAGTGTGTTGGGACTTTATCCCTCAAAAGCTGCAATGAGAAGGCCAGTGCCAATAGGGACAAAGCTTCAGAGAGAACCTACTGCAAAAGAAGATTCCTTGTTCATTGCAGTGTCAATTTCTTATAACTTCAATGTGAGGCAAGGAATAGTTGTGCATAGGAATTCGGTGTTTCGATGAGATTTTATCGAAATTGAAGAGGCTCTGCTCCGAGTCGCTGCCATGTGCAGATGAATCAATGGCCTAGGAGAGACTAGAGATGAAGAAAACTAGTATATATGTTTATAGAAAACAATAATGATGCGATTGATTGGCTGTCTTGTTGGGTTAAAGAGGGGAAGAAACAGTACACATGTGCCAAAGTTTGAGAAAATTGGCTGGCCTCCTCTTACGTATCGTTTGAATCTTCCATACTTTTTTAGTTTTGTTTGCATTTCCATATCATGTATTTAAGTTTATCCTTTTTACAAAACCCTACCTTCTGATATCTTTTTATTCTATAACCAAACGTGTAATGTAAGCGCCTAATGTATTTGGTGCACAAGTCTGGTGCACGATTTGATGAATGCATGTGGTGTGAGCCTTCTTAGCGTTGCTTTTGAGAGCTCTGAAATGCACTTTCGAAATGTAAAAATTGTAACTTGTTTCTGTATTCAATCAAAAGTACTTAGAACGAAGATGGTTTGCTCATATGCGGGATTCCGACCGTACTCAGTTTTAGAACGAGAGCTAAGCACGGGCCAAGGCCTGAAGAGATCCAAGTTAGGCAGGCATGGCTCCGAAGGTATCACTTTCCAGCTAGCACACAGCCCAAAAAGAAACACTCCCAACGGGCATTCTGCAACTGGTGTCTCTTTGTCCAGACTCCATGTCAAAAGTTGTTCACAAAGAAGGAAACAAAAGGCAAAGGCAAATTACAAAATTGCTGTTGTAATCCTGAAATTAGTTTTGAAACTTGGAACTAAGGAACACTATTTCCCTCGTACTCACTACTCAGTACCACTGCTGAACCAGTCACCCTTCAGATATTAGTTTAGGTGCCCTTTAATGAATTTTCACACAAAAAATTCTCAAAATCTTATAGAAATTAGAAACCTAATCATGGGGCGGAACAACAGTATGACTGCGGCACGACACCCCCCAAAGTTTTGAAATTTGTGTTTAATTGTTTTCAGTAATGGGTAATCCGGTTTAAAATATTTACGAAACTGCCATTATATTGTAGTAACATTAATGTATTATTATGATTTTATTTTATTGTGTTTTTGACTTTTTGTGTCACCGGCTGTCATATTTTTTGTCTTTGTTATTCTCTTGTTCATCTTCATTCTTTCAAATTCTAAATCTCCAGGTTACGAAAAAAATATGAATAGATCAAAGTTAGTTCTTTTAAATTCTTGCAGTATTTTAACTTATTTGTGACTATTGTCCTTATACAATTAATAATCATATTATTAATACATATATATATACAATAAGAGTTAATTTCTTTTATGCAAGATTAGTAATCTGTTATCAACTAATCTTACCAAATTAAATAAATTACTATGAATAGTGAATTTGTACGATTAGTAGTCAAATTGAGCAATTTATTTTGTATTTAATGTATCTAATAGTGACGCGAATTCTTTTATGGTAGTTATCAATTTTTTTTTATAACTTTTTGGCATCCTCCGGTTAGACTTTCTGGATCTCCTTTGATGAACTACCTTTTTTTTTTCTTCCATTTTCCATTCAAATTCAAGGTGTTAGACGACTCATTTTCTTACTAACGTCCAAGGTGGGGGTGTGATCGAGTGCAATTACGCAAATGCAAGGTGTATCGAGACAATCTGCCATAAACTGAGGGGGTAATGAGTGAAGTTAACCCCTTTTTCTCATTGGTTTTAGCCCTAATGATATTAGAAAGCAAGACTGGGGTGTGAGTGTAATTTTGCAAATGTGAGGCGTTACGAGTGTATTTTTGAACTGAGGGAGGTAAGTGAAACTTACCCTTTTATATCTTATGTTTTACTGTTTATCTTTTCGAAAAACCAAAACCAAACAATGGTCTCAAATTGGTCAAAAGTCGAGCACTTTTGACTTCGCAAATTTTTTGAAACAATAATAATTTTTTTAGAAAATGTTTGAAGTTAAATATTCAGTTTGGATAATTGCACAGAAAACTCAAATTTTATTGCCGAAAGGATGCTAGAACTAATCCTGAGAGAAAATACGGATATTGATTTACATTTTATATCACATAGGTTGAGAAATCGTTTAGTCAAGGAATCCTTTAATTCTCTTTCTTGGTAGCTCTCGCGATTGGGTAATAACCACTGTGAAATTGTATTTATATTTTTGAGGTAGAAATATGATAAGTCCTTATGTAGAAAAAGAGTTGGGTTTGGGTCGGGCAAGTGTTAAGAAAAAATATTGGCGGCAGTTCCGGTAGTAAGAATGGCCCAACTTTCTATTAATAAACAAACGATGGTCGCTATATTTGTTAAGTGACTATATTTGTTAAGTGACTTTTAAGTAGTGATGTTAAAAAGTATGATTAAAAATTGTTGATAAAGACGTTTATAAAAACGTTATTAACAATATATAACAACGATTAATTATTACTATATGCTGGAGCTGTAAAATATTCTCAGTACTGAGTTGCACCAAAGAAGCAGTCCAATTGCGCCTAATCCTAGACGGAACGTAACGACGTAGGGATCCTAATCCTAGACGGACTCTCTTACTAATCACAGTACAAGAGAGTCCAATTGCTGAAATATGAGCTTAGTCTCTCCATAGTAGTCTACTAGTACAAGGCCTAGTGTATGACTTGATCCACACCTTTCTATCTAAAGGAAAGGAAATGGTGCTCGATGAGACGATATCCAGATTCCACACTATGCTTTCCTTGGAATGGTAGAATAACTTGAACCCCTAAAGCTTAACTTGTTTATGTAACTGCTAATGTCTAACGGTACGTACAAAGCACTGGCTGAAATTCATGGCCGGTGACCCTGACTAGCCCATGGTGGTGAGCTCAGATAGATCGATGAACAGGATAGCTTTGTGAAGTTTATCCCGACCGCCCAGGTGCCTTTAAAGTTCAAAACACTCACCCACTCCATTTGTTCTCTTATGTGAAGATGATCATCAACACCCTGTTAGCCTTACATGTTAAAACAGGCATGTGGACACCCAACTGAAGCGTCACACACGAAGTAGCAAAACAAAAAACCTAAACGTTCTCATGAACAATGACAAACAGAAACCGTCTCCACCCATCAAAAGGACCAAAACTTGCCACACCATATATAAATTGTCACATTGTCACACACCACTTCACCTTGCAAACCTCTCTTCTCTGCATCTCCAATGGCTTTGAATTCTTCAACCCTCCATTTTCTTCTCATTATCTTCTCACTCTGTATACTTACCGTCAGCTCTGAATCCCATGCTCGAGCGGCCTTCAAGCCTAACACGCTCGTCTTGACCGTGCACAAGGATACCGCCACAAATCTTCACGTAACCCACATCTTCAAGAGAACTCCGCTACAATCGTTACCTTTTCTTGTTGACCTAAACGGACGATTCTTATGGTCTAACTGCGACCAGAACTACTTGTCAACGACCTATCGCGCTCCTATATGCCACTCCACTCAATGCTCTAGAGCCGGTACTCACTACTGCCACAAATGTACCTCCTCGCCCAGGCCAGGTTGTCACAACGACACCTGTGGTGTCATGATCGTGAACCCTATAACCCACCGTAACGCCATTGGCGAGCTAGCCCAAGATGTTCTCTCCATCCAATCGACCCAAGGCTCGTACTCTGGCCCAGGGGTGCAAGTCCCTCAGTTCATTTTTGCGTGTGCACCTTCTTCCTTGTTACAAGGGCCGCTACCAAATAATGTTCAAGGAGTAGCAGGGCTAGGCGACACTCCCGTGGCCTTACCTAGGCAACTATCTTCGCAATTCGGGTTCAAGCAGCAATTCGCCTTGTGTCTCACTTCCTCAGATACAAGATACGGAGTCATCTTCTTCGGGAACCCGCCCTACAAACTTCTTCCAGGCGTGGATGTATCCGTCCCGATAGGATATACACCACTGACCATCAGTCCAGAAGGGGCGTACACCATTCGGCTCAAATCAATCAGGATAAATAACAAGCCTGTCCCGTTCAACACATCCTCGCGAGGCGAACAAGTTCTTGGCAAAACCATCATAATTACAACTGCGCCTTACACGCTTCTAGAGCACTCGATTTTCAAGTCCTTCACTGGCCTTTTCGCAAACCAGCTTTCGGGTGTCCCTAGGGTGAACCCTGTGCCACCTTTTGGGCTGTGCTTCAACTCGAAGAACCTAACAAGTACGCGAGTAGGGCCAGGAGTTCCCGCCATTGATCTTGCTGTGTACAGCCGAAATGCAACGTACTGGAGGATTTTCGGTGCAAACTCTATGGTGCAGGCGCGACCGGGTGTGTCTTGCTTGGGGTTCGTGGATGGAGGGGTGAACCCTAGGGCTTCGGTCGTGATAGGTTCGCTCCAGTTGGAGGACAATCTGCTTCAGTTTGATCTGGCAAGGTCTCGGCTTGGCTTTAGCTCTTCGCTGCTGTTTCGACGTACAAACTGTGCTAATTTCAACTTCACTTCCGCTTGACAGCCAGGATCTTGGGCACAAGTGTTGTGTTTCTCTTCTTTTTCTTTTTTCCGTTACTTGTTTAGTACTTTGAAATAAACCGCGCCATGTTTGTTCTGGGTGGCCTAGGATCGTGTTCTTCGGCTTGGAATTATTGCAAAAAACTGTAAAAGTGGTGTCTGTTTCTTCGTCCTTCTCTTTGATTTTCTTATCTTTTGTGATAGAAACGGTCTTGGGGGTTCTATTATCAAGGTACGTTACCTTTAAACTCGTTCGACTGCATGGATCTTTCAGTTGGTGGTTCACTACTTTTAAGAAATTGCATTTGTGATTTTGTAAATTCAGATATATTGTCTTAATTGATTCAAATTAAGTTGGAAAGCAAACCAAAGTGTTGTAATGGTTTTATGTTACTATCAAGGCCTGCAAAGGAAAAAAAAATTGGCTTCTACCCCGATTGGAAGAATCTTCCTCCTACCTCTTTTATAACGATAATCAATCGTCTCTACATATTTTTAGTGACTTTTATTTAGTGACGCTAAATAAATAAAAGTGATCGGTGGTCGAGCCGGTGGGGAAACTCTGCTCTAGTTAGAGCCGAAAGCAAAGATTTTTGTGCATGATTTTCTGTGTACATATACCTGGAGGTTTCTCTATATAAGCATAGGTATTGGAACGTAACATTAACACAATTAGGACTACGGTTTAGACTTCAGCCTGCGGACCATGGATGGTAAGACAAAACATTCTAGTGACTCTAATTTAAAGATAGGATCAATCCCTAACTGGGAGTAAGACCAATGTTGACCAATTGCGCCAGACACCATACTGTTATAGGTGAAGTGATTTTAGCTATGTCATATGAGAACTAGCTATTTACTAAAGAGAAAGTAGATGTATATAAGACCTATTTATTACTCCCCATAAAAACGAAAGAAAGATGAGAATTATACTCAATTTGGATATCAAAACCAAAGTTTTGTTTCGGTCCAAAGCATGGCATAGAGCTATAGGGCAACAAACAAATCATGACCCTTCGTGTGCCTGGCGCCAGAGTAAAAGCTTGCTTCTTCGACAACTTGAGTTCGGTCAGCTGTAAACGGAGTCCCTTCGTAGTCACATAGGAAAATGCCTTCATCCAAGCAACGGGCTCCAGGTTTTTCTAATGTGCGGCTTACACCAAAGTTAGTATATAACTTCGCTATGACTTCTATCATATCATTAGAGAATTCGTGCACTGCGCACGTTTGATTTTGCCTCTGTTTGAGTGCGAGATTGACGTTGACATCCTTTAGAAGACAAACGATTCTTCACTACGTAACTCTCGACTCTCGCATTGATGAGAAATGTAGGCCCCGTACGTTTACCTAATTTTGTTTTCGTTTTTAGCAATGATGATGAAAAAGATGCCTTTTTTCGTGTACTTTTATCGTTTTCAGTTTCATTTTGGATAAAAAATTCAAACAGTAGCAAAAAAAATGAAAATAGCCCAGAGGTGTTTTCACCTTTTTCCGAAAAATTGAACTCAATGTCAGAAAAAAACCCAAAAAAGTCTTCCCCCGATCTGACACAACAGATCTTGCTCCCTCCCTCCCTCTCTCCCCTAGCACCACCACAGCACCACCCAGATTTATCCAGAGCTGTCACGGAACCACCACAAAGAATGACACCACAGCCACCATGCCCATCACTCAACACTCAAACCTCATCTCCTCCGGCCATTTCGTCGCCTCACAGCCACCATAACCACCATTGCACCAGATCGGGCACGGTTAACGACATAGCGATGGCACACAGCCACCATAAACCGCCACTACGTCACACAACCACCATAAACCACCGACCATCGTTGCAATTTCTTCTCCAATCGCAACCCACGATGGCCAATTAAACCACCGTAACACCATTTCAAACAAAAAAAGAGAGATCCGGTAGGTGAAGAGAAAGATCTTCTCCAATCGCTTCGTTTATCGTCATTTAGACCACCACCTCTTGGGGCGGTGGAAGCCATGGCAGTGGTCCATCTTGAAGTCTTGCGTTCATCTGGAACCCATGGCAATCGCCCATCTTGAAGCCCCTGCGTTTAATCGGAAGCCATGAAAGTCGCAGATCTTTGGGCGGCGGTAGATGGGGAAGATTGTTGGAAAGGGCAGAGAGTGGGGGAAGAGTGGGGGGATGGGGGCAGAGAGTGGGGGGACGGGGAGGGTGTGGGGCTCGTAGGGTATATATATTATAAATAATAGGATACCAATACAAAAGTGAAAGTGAAAATGATATAAGTACGCAAATTCGACAGAAAAAGTAACTAAATTTTTTTGTGAAAATAATAAAAGTACAAGAATGAATTTTCTATCTGAATACGAAAATTATGAAAACGAAAACAGAAAATGAAAACAGAAAAGGGATATCGTAAACGTACGGGCCCGTAGGTTGTGGTACTAGGTTTGAATTACAGATTTGTGAACAACCGATGGTTAAAATTGCAAGTTGCATCTGAACTATTAAGCTAAGGACACACATGCCTCTCACTTACTAATGCAAATCCTACATAAGGAAATCAACTTTACTTCTGGAAAAATCATCTATAGTTCTGCAATCCACAACTTACTACCCAAAAAGAAAAGAAACGAAAAGAAAATGATTTGGGTGAATAGGGAAGCCCAACATGCATTGCCAGTTACACACGTATACATAGATACCTCAGAGGATGCATGTGACAAATTTCTGGACCATCTCACATTTGAAGGTTAGATCCTGGCTATCTTATCTGTAGCCCACTGTACCACTCCAGCTACCATCCATTCACATTTTACCTTCCATTGCCGACATCAACATTGAAAAGCCACAAGTACGTACCATCTTCCAATATCCTTAGTCAAGTTCTCCCTTTCTATACCCTTCCAAATCCCTTTCCTCTTCTACCATGGCTTCCTCTCAAACATGTATACTCTCTCTGTTGCTCTTCTTTCAACTTCCTCTTACCTTCTCCACAATTCCTTCACAACCCAATGCACTTGTTCTCCCTATCTCAAAGCATGCCTCTCTCCAATATGTAACCACTGTGACCCAAAGAACCCCTCTCGCACCTGTAAATGTCGTCGTGGACCTCGGTGGCCCTTTTCTATGGATTAGTTCTAGTAACACTAGCTACAAATCTTCCTCTTATCACTCCGTGGATTGCCGCTCATCTCTATGCTCATCAGCCCAAAGCGACAATAAGTACACATCCCAATGCAGTAGGTACAACAGATGCATTCTCTTATCCACAAATGCCTTCACAAGTAAAGTTTCAATTGGGAGTCTGAGTGAAGATGTTCTAACTCTGCAAGCTACAGATGGACTAAGCCCTACCTCTATAGTGTCCGTCCCTCGATTTATCTTCCTGTATGCACCAAATTCTCTTGCACAAGGACTTGCTGGGGGAGCAAAAGGAGTGGCTGGTTTTGGCCATAGCCGAATCGGGTTGCCAGCACAGCTCGCGAGAGAATTTAACTTCACGCGAAAATTTGCCATTTGTCTGTCTCCCTCGACGAATACTAGTGGGGTGATCTTCTTTGGAGATGGACCTTATGCCCTTTTTCCTGGTATTGATGTTTCTAAAATACTTACCTACACTCCCCTTGAATTAAGGCCTGAAAACCCTTCAAGAAACTTCACCAACGAGCCTCTTCATTCACATGACTACTATATAACCGTCAGTTCGATTGAAATGAATGGAAAACAGGTACCCTTAAATTCATCATTAGGCAGGGGAGGAACAAAGATCAGTACCATCACTCCTTTTACTACATTAGAAAGTTCTGTGTATAACTCTCTGACTAGGGTTTTCATTAATGATGCCATGGCTGCGAATGCTACTAGAGTGACAGGAGTAGCGCCGTTCAAGATTTGTTTCAGTACAAAAGTGAATAATGGAGATGTAATTAGGCCGGGTTTTCCGGTTATAGATTTTATCTTGCAGGACGAGCAAGTTTTTTGGAGGATCTTTGAGACTAATGCAATGGTGCCGGTGGCGGACGGTGTTGCATGCCTAGGGTTCTTGGACGGAGGGTTGAATGCAGGGTCTTCAATAGTAATTGGAGGCTATCAATTGGAAGACAATTTGTTACAATTTGATCTGGTGTCATCAAGGCTAGGGTTTACATCTTCATTGTTGTTAAGGGAGACCAGTTGTGACAGTTTCAACTTTAGATCTTAGGTTTAGTGTTCTAGTGATTGAACTCTAGTAGCCGGAATCATATGTTAGGATCGATCTATTGTTGTCGGAAACTCAGGAAGATGGATAGTAAGTTTTGGCAATAAATCTTTTTACAATTACCCCACTTCGTACATACAATCATGCAGAAGAACTTCACGGGAGCACATATCTACTGACATAGGACTGTACATAAATCTTGTATGCTTTTTTACTACTAACTTTTTAACAAATATACGAGGTTATAATCAGACCACCTCTGTACAGTTGGTCTTTTGCTATCACGAGGCTAACCTAGTGGCATATATGTTAGTTAAGACTGTCAGCCTCAACGCTTTTGTATCTACTATGTTTGTCCACCCTCTAGATTGCATAACTCCCCTTTTGCTTTTTGATACGTACAGTGGAGTTATGCCCCGGTAGGTTCCTGTAATGTAAACTTTGTTTGTATGTATATTATTAGCGTTTGACCTAGGGGTGGCAAAGTGCGTGGGTGGGTTGGGTTTGGGTGTGAGTTAAACGGGTTTGGTTTAAATGGATGACTGACCCATTTCTATCCATTTATTAGTGGGTCAATTGGGTCATTTCTTAAATGGGTTGATTTCACCCATCAAACCAATAACGACCCATTTAATTGGTATAATAAACTGAACTTACAAAATTCTCAAATTCTCCTCTCTCTCTCTCTCTCTCTCTCTCTCTCTCTCTCTCTCTCTCTATCTGTGCTACTTCATCTTCTTTAACGAGCAACTCTCTATCTGTCTGTGCTACTTCATCTTCTTTAACGAGCAACTGCCGCCGGCCACCCACCGCCGCCCCTGCCATTCCACACTCACCACCATGCACAACTACCACCAAACGCCACCGCCGCCACCCACAGCTACTTCATCTTTTTTTGTAGATCTGAGCCGACAGAGGGGTGGGTTGGGACAGCAGCGACGACAGAAGGCTGGACGGGCAAATTTGAGCACCAAACGGCAGCGATGGGCATATCTGAGCGACGGACGACAGCGATTGAGATGGTGGTGTACCCAAATCCCAGTTACCCACGCCGCTGCAGTGCTGCCATCTTCTCATCTCCCTCTCTGCGGGTTACCGACTCTGCCGCCGCTGCCTCCTTTTTCTCTTCCTCTACACCGCACCTTCGGCGGTCAGCTCCCACGGCCACGGCTCTACCTCACCACCACCTAACCGGCCACCCACCACTGTCACAACCACCTAACAAATGACAAAAGCACCAAACCCGTCCACCTCCACCTTCAGCGATTTTCTCCTGTTACGGATTCAAAATTTTCAGATCCCATTCTGAAGTTCACGAAATGGGTTTTTCAATTTCCATCTTGAATGGATTTGGTTTTCCGAAGTACAGTGAGGAGACGGTGGCGACATCGTGACAAGACGGTAGTGACGGGCAGATCTGAGCACCATCGTGACGGGACGGCAGCGATGAGCAGATCTGAGCAACACCATGACGGACGACAGCGATTGAGACGGTGAAGACATCGGCGATGTCGACAGCGATTGGAGGAGGTGACAACGTGGCGGTGGCGCCGACAGCGGCTTGGCCTCGTGTCTGGCCGTGGCTGTGTAAAAATTGGCTGTGGTCTGTAAAAAATTTAGGTTTTAAAATTTTGAAGTGTTAAGACTAATGGGTTGATGGGCACCCAATTAAAACCCACTTAAACCGGTAGGTTATTGGGTTCATTATTTATTGACCCATTTAGACCAATTTATTTAATGGGTGAATTTGGGTGAATTTTAAGTGGGCGGATTTGGGCGGGTAAATGGGTTTGGGTTATCATTGCCACCCCTAGTTTGACCCAAAAGAATATACGAGGTTATAAATTTTTTCTGAAATAAATTAGTCTTGCAAACACCTTGATTCTTCTTTTATGCTTACTTTTGGAAACTAAACTTCCAGATTTGACTTGTGAACAGTTACTAAAAGTTCATCACAATCACGTTTGGTCTACCTTTTGGAGCATTAAGTTGCATTCACGATAATCGTAACCGCAATTGTAATCGTTAATGTCATCGTCAAGGTTCATTAATTACTTTACGATGTGATTGTAATATTTGCAAAAAACACCTTTAAACAACAATTTACGAGGCATTTTTAGTCTTCAGACACAAAATTAAAAACTCATATAGCAACTAAAAGAAATTAACGTAAAATATCAACTCTGAAAAAAGGTTAGCAATAGTTGTTTGAATTTTGATTTTATAAGATGATTGTACCACCGGCTTCTAAAACGGTACGCTGACAAAAATCATATATACATTGGCGTCTGGCTTAAACACAAACACAGAGTGCAAACCCTTTGACCATATGGCGACCGTCAACCTCTAACCAAACTGCAAACACTAGTCTACTGCTTGAAATAGGAAAGAATTTAGCCCATAAAAAGCCGATTGGCTATAAGCATTATCGCAATTTGTATAGTGCAGGCAGGTCGACTGAGATTCTGCAAAGCTGTTGAAGAAGAAGAGAAGATGCATTCGTTCGGGTACAGGGCAAACGCTTTGGTAACGTTCGCCGTGACGATACTGGCGCTTATGTGCGCCATGGCCTCTCTTTCCGACAATCTCAACTCTCCCTCTCCCACCTCCCAAGTCCAGGTCCATTTCTCTCTCTCCCTCTTTCTAAAATCAGCTCACCCGGTTGTTCAAAACCCTAATATTTGATGGTCGCAATTTGGTTTTTGTTCTTGGTCGCTTTATAGGTGTTGAACATCAATTGGTTCCAGAAGAAGCTAGATGGAGACGATGAGGTGCTGATTCCTTTTGTGATTTTCAAAGACTGAGGGTTGTTGTTGTTGTTGTTTAAGTGTTTACGGTTTGTTCAATGTTTTTTCGGACGCGGAATGCTTATTTGCAATAGTGTGATGTTTTGTGGTGGAAAGATTCAATCTTTGAGTGGATCTACTTGGTCAAGTGGAACCCATGTCGATGTGTTTTAGACTGGGTTTTAAACCTATAACTCTCTTCAGGTTCATTGGACTTCCCCCTTTGAGTTTTTGCTAAATCTTAGGATAGGTATGGTACATGTAAACGTTGGATTGAACTCAAATAGCAATCGTAAATTAATTAAGTATCACTTGGCAAGTCAAACCAGGGTAAAAGCAACTAGCGGAGTCGATGTTTACATGTACTAAGTCTATCCTAGGAATTCGCAAAGAAAGCCAATTGGGGGAATCTAGTGATACATAGGGATTATTTTCCTAAGTATATCAATTTTCTGGTGATTAGTATTCATGGTCAGTTCCTTTGATGGTATTGGTATATAATGAGGCCAGTCAAATACAATAGGATGCTTGATTTGAACACACTTGAAAATGTTCTTGTGTGCATATTGAACTGTGAGATTGCTGACTCTTGATGGAACAGTTTCCACTTATGATTTCCAGTATACATGTGTACATCCATGTTCTAGATCCCATCATTGCCTCTTTTGTAACTAATACGACTGGGCATTCTTAAGGGTCTTGCTGTATTATCACCTGGGCAATGAAAAAAAGTGAACACAATATTCATTGACTCCTACCCGAACACATGAGAAACGAACCAGAGGTTGGAGATACCTGAAGTAACTTTTGGAGATTGAAACTGTAAAGTGTTTGACCCCAGTTTGCATGTGTATGAACATGTTTTTTGCTTTTAGCGTTGAAATAAATGAGAAGCATGACCAAGTAGAACTTCCTAGTTATATAGATTTGGTCCAGCAACTTCACTCTTGTGGGCATAGCATAATATTTGAGCAAGAAAATTCGTCTTTTTCGGATATTCAAAAATATAAGGAACTTAGCTATTTCAATTATTGTTGAAGATGAAGAAGTTGTCCCTTCCATGCCAGCCTCCCTCGTGAAGAAAGTATCATGGGTCTGATACTTTTGGCACTTACATATATATTTTAATTTCTCAGAGATAAGTTCTTGCGTAGTATGTGATATTATGGCTTTTATGCTATATGCAGGTCAGCATGACATTGAATGTATCAGCAAACTTGGAGTCATTATTTACATGGAACACAAAGCAGGTCCGACTGTTTACAGCTTACTATGTTCTACTTGGCATCTATTTACACATTGCTCCTTGTATTGTTAGTATTATCTTATACCGCTGGATGCCTTCGGCTTGATTTTCATGCAATCTTCATACCATTTCTACATTTTATTTGATTTTGACGTTGTTCTGTGTGATAGATAAAGTGCTCTAAGGATGCAAATAATTGTCTCAAACATCTCTGCTCCCCCCCTCTCTCCCTCCCCCTCCTCTCCATTTGTCAACTAGTTTAATATGATTGAACTAAAAACCATGCTCACTAATGGTTGATTTCTTAGATTATAGCATTCATCCCGACCTCATAATCAAGACATTTACAATCTTACAATAGCATATACATGAGAACAATAGGGTTTCGAACTCACCGAAATTGAAGGAAGCCATAGATTACCAAAAACTTTATTCCTATGATGAAAGAATGCGAAGATGCAGAAGCGAACGTGACCCCTTTGGTATTGATCTTCACTATTCTGTATTCTTGATGATGGAATAGAGTTGTGTATTTTTTTATTAGTCTTGGATGCAAAAAGGTTGCAAAAGATTATGATGCCCTAGCCTCCAACAAAAGAGATATTTATATGGAGAGAGTAGTGAGATCAACCCTAGTCTTGCTAAATCTCAACCGTCCATCAAAGTTAAGATATTAGGGTTTATAAGCCTCTTATACACCATAAATAATTAGTGTATTGGATGCTAAAATTAAATAGGCCCATAATGTTGTTTAGCCAATTTAATTAATTAATTAATGTCCAAGTTAAATAATAGTCAACATTAGTATGACCCGTTAGGCCACCTAATTGGATTGGACCCTGTCGAATCCAACATGATTGGCTATTAACTAGTTTTAGATGCAGAAAATATCCTTAAACCCCTTGAGGTCATGGTGTAATATTAGTTAACCCCATCGACTTTGAAAATGTTATATGTCAGTTAAGAAGCTTAAACATTTTTAACACAAATGCCCTTCCGTTAATGACATTGTTAGTATTTTGTATGTTTTTATATACATTAGCATACCATATTTTGTAAATTCGAACAAAGGACTGGGCTAACTCCCTATGCTTCATCCCACCGCGCAGTGAGTTAACGCAGTACAGTTATCACCACCACTGAAACAATCACCCGTCACCACCACGTCCTTTGGTCACAAGCACAAAAACCCATAACCACCACCAATAAACCTACCACCATTCATCCAGGCAACCCACATCACCCCTTAACCGATCTATGCACACGCTCGCACACAATTATGCACAGATCAGGGCACACACGCACACACTCTCTCTCGTGCAGATTTGGGCATACGCACAAGCACACACTTGTGCAGATCTGTGCGAGTTTTACAGTGGTGCTGTAATTGAGACTTGGTTGCTTAATGCTTAGGGCTAGGTTTTGGTCTTGAACGGCAGCGGTGGCAGTTCCGGAGACTGAAAATGAAGAAAGAAGATGGAGTTTTCTGTTTCTTTTACTTCTTTTACATTGCTAATTGGAAGTATATATTGTTCTAGGTTCCCCTTTCTGCTTTTCTCTTTCTTGGCATAGATGGATGCTGTCTTTACATGTATATTTAGGAGGAAGCATCTCTTGGTGCAATTGGAAAATCTCTGAACGGAATTGGTGGCAGCCATATTCCACGACAATGCGAATGCGAGGTTTTTCCCCAATGAACCACTACCAGCACTTTGACGGGCATCAAATAGACCAAGTCTGTATGATGTGTTAAATACTCAATTAGCACTGGAAAGGAATATGTTTCGAGGAAATAGAGACACAATTTTCTTTCTGATAAGTATTACGTTACCAGAAGGCCCAAGGGGGCATGTATACACAAAGGGATAATCTTATTAATGTCTTATAAGTGCTAACATCAGACAAAATTGAGGGGTTGAACTTATGGTGCTCCACTCTTTTCAGAAGTTTTATCAAAATTGTAGGTTTTTGTTGAAATGATTTTCATTCTAAGAAACAAGTTTCTTATCTGAACAAATCTTCATCCTTACGAGATTGAGAGTAATAGCCATATTGAGAAGATACAAAAAAAAGTTACTATGATTCTCGCTCATTATACAAAGTGCGTTAATTTACAATGCAAGTTCCAGTCTCCTATGTATGCAGTGAAGTTGCTCTAATTGAAGGTTTTTAGACACTTAGCGGTTGGTGCTGTAAGTGGTGGGTGTGGTGCAAACTAACCTTTAAATTTTATTGCATAAAGTGGCTTCGAGACTCTAGCCTCACTATTATGTCGGAGCAACTGCCAGGTGAAATGGTCCGTCTTAATTTAGTTTGACATGGATCACGTGTATGAATTGTTTCATTTTGCACTTGGTTGAAGAATTTCTATTAGTATATCTAAGTTGAATGTTTTCTCGCTAAATGCCGTGCTTTTACCACATTCGAGTGCCATGATTTTTTGTTGGAGTCTTGTACACTTTTCTATAACTTATAGGAGGTGGTCCTTGTTATTTCTGCTATTTGGTTACTTTCTTAAGGTTATCGGTCAATCAGAACATCAAAGCAACATAGTTCAGTATTTGGGAAGTAAAAGACTAAAAGTGAATTCTTTGGAGGTACCAATATCTATGGACAAAGTAAATTTAGCTTATTTATCCCTTCTTTTAGTTCTCTTCAAAAAGTCATTCGTCTAGGAAAGGGTGGGGGGTTGGGCTGTCAAAATGTTTAATTCCTGAGCAAGAAACACTGCTGCGTGTACCAAGGATTGCAAAATTGTTTTCCTTATACTTAATAAAACCCGAAGCGGCTTCAGATAATTAATTATCATCCGATTTTGATGTGCAGGTTTTTGTATTTTTAGCGGCCGAGTATGAAACCCCAAAAAATTCTCTGAATCAGGTAAGCACTTTTGCTTTTGTCTGCATATATGATGTAGGTTAGCGTTTGTTTCCTTGTATAAATATGTATGTGTTTGTACATGCCTCATTAAAGAATGATGCTAACCTGTTTCTGTTACACACTCATGATAAAACAGAATGTCAGCAGTTGCATGGTTAATTATACTATCCTCGTTAGCATTCTATTGTTTCCTGTCTGTTTAAATAGCCCACACAGCTTCCTGACGATGTATATCGTCCCAAATACTCTCCTTCGCATGCAAGTTTCCTGGAGAGATAAAAGTCAATGATAGGCAACTCAAAATGCAGTGCCACCCACCAAATATATGGAGTGCAATTGCACCAACATAATTAGGGTCTAATTGCAAACGGGAGGAATCAATAAGTAATAATCTGTTTCATTGGGCTATATACGTTCTTTTGGTATTGATGGCTGGAAATTGCATACGGATTTTGATGCAAATGAGTCCACGTCCCAGTTGTTATTGCCCAATAATGAGAATACACGTGTAGTACTCTTGTTTCGCTTGCTTAGCTCATCGCTTCAGGTGTATGCTTGATTTCATATAATTTTTAACTCACTTATGGAAGCTAAATGACTACAGCCTGATACAAGGTGTCTTCAAGCAAGTAACTCTTGAAGAAATCTCACAATGGCATGAGATTGTACCCTTTGTTTAATGCTTCTGTTCTAGAAGGCTTAGTACCACTACCTGAAGTGGTCGTGAGATTTACCTGCTTTTGTTAATTAATTTTTTGCGCCAATGAGGTGGTAATACTTGAACTCTTAGACTACCAGTTCTCTAGAAATTCAGCTAATAGAAACAAGGCTTGGTTTTTTTTTTCTTATTTGTTTTCTTTTTTCCCCCCTAATCTGAAGAATGACAATGTGTTATATTTGGGGTATTTGTAAACTTTTGGTATAGATGGCTTGAATTTAACATAAATTTTGAGACGATATAGTCCGTATCCCAATGGTGATTCTGTAATAATGCGAATACAAGTAGTTATTGCCACTTTCCTCGTAAATATGTTAGAGAAGTGCGACTTTTTCTTGAATTCAGAATTAGAATTCAGTCTAGACGGTTAGACTGTTTGGTTTGGAGTATTTAATTCAATCTCTTTGAGCATGTATTTGTGTATGTGAGGAAATTGGGGCCCTGGGCAATAGAGTATAAACTTTCATGAAGGCCCAATGGGTGTATGATTTCTTGTTATTTAAACAAAGCATCAAACCATGTATTGGTGTCCGGTGATAGGAATCTCTCGCTATTAAGGCTGTGAGCTAGTTTGCATCGAATTGTTAATTTTCTTTTAGCTGCTAAGTAATAGTCCCTTCATACCCTATTTGCTAGTCCATTTGCTTTAAAAACTTAAGCTGCTGGAGAGTGTACATAGAAACGTATATCATGCTGAGCATCTTCATTGTTCATGCAAAAGCTTTAAGCGGTAATGTGATGGGGCCCTTACATTGTTTCGTTAGGTAAAACTTGAAGGCAAAGTTGAGAGCACTCAGCATGACTGAATGAATAAAAGCGGCACATTCTGATGCATAACTAGCAGTTAGAGGATGGGGAGGTTGTCACACTTAGTGTTCGACTGTGGATACTCTGAGGTGCATCAAATGTTTGAACCTGTGAAATGTTTTCTTAGTGCTGTGTGTGATCATAAACCAGAGGAAATTGTCAAATGAAAAGGCAAATGACCATAAACTGGGGTTAACTTGGAGGTTATCAAGTACCATTTTGTCCATTGCCATATGATCTATGCTACAGGGAGCTCCTCATTGCGTGAATATTTTAGTGACGTTGGTAGGACAGGTTATAAGTGTGCACCACATGAAGCCTAGTAGTACGAAATGGTGGTTAGGAGTAGGGTGTCTGACTTAGGGAGATGTGTTTATGGGGTTTAGGCATATCATGATGTAATGGGCTCGTTTGAAACTTTGTTTACCTTAGGAACACAGAGGATCTACTGCTATAGTCGGTTTGCAGAAGTGTGTTACTGTGCTTTAGTTCGAATAGAGAGGGGCAAAACCTAATCTAGCAAACCAAAAGCCAACAAGGTTCAAAAGCCTTTTGTGTCAGTTCTTTCTAATTACCAGCATATGGATGATCTTTTATCACAAAGCATAGAAAAAGAAAAGAAATCATCGTCTCTTCTCCCATGTTTCTGCAGACGAATTCCTAAATTGTTCCAACTGATTTTCAGTATAACTAATTTGACAGGTGTCCCTGTGGGATGGTATTATACCTGCCAAAGAGCATGCAAAATTCTGGATCCATACCACAAACAAGTACCGCTTCATTGATCAAGTAAGTCCTTCCCTGGAATAGTTAACTTCTTATTATCTGTGTCCTCTTGCCTTTCCCCTGGTTAGTGAAATGTCTTATGCCTTCTTTGCCAACCTCCAGGGAAGCAATCTCCGGGGTAGAGAATTTAACTTGACGCTGCACTGGCACATCATGCCGAAGACTGGCAAGATGTTTGCGGACAAGATAGTAATGAGTGGTTATCGATTGCCCGAGGCATACAGATGAGGTTAACTGTGTACAAGTTTGGTGTAACTTTAGCCTTCTTTGTCGACACAATAACTAAGTTTAAAGGAAAAAAAGGCAAGGCATAATATGTGTTTGGGCATCAATCTTAACTGGATCAATAGAATTTAAAGTTTTGGATTCTAATTCTCGTCCCTCGGTAACTTCTCGACAAACAGATCCAACCTGCCAGTGCTAAACACGTTATGCCTTGCTCTTCAGCTGAAGCAGATGCTGATTCCCCTGAAAATTGTGTCAATTTTGTTTGAAGTACGCTGCTGACTGGTCAAAAATCAAGCTCATTTTCAATTCTAGAGCCTGTGACACATTTACTGAGGCTTATTATTCCCTCGCCATGGATCAAAAGTTGGTTCTTGTTAGATCTAGATGACTTAAAGAATCCTTAATGTCCATTTTGTAATCATAAACAATCAATGTTTGAAATGGATGCAATACAAGTAATGTGGTATCGGATGCTTAAACGCCTGGTTAGAAGATGTCAAGGGGAAGGGGCCTCTGTAACCAGCCTAAGCAGATGCACAAGACGTTAGTTGCGCAGGTAATACGAAAGGGTTATATGTGCCGACCCCCTTTTGTCATTTCTCCAGTTTATCGCAAAAAGCACCCTCCAAATGTGGCAAGGCTTGCGACGGTGTCTAGCCCCAACGACAATTGTCAAATGAACTCTATATTTGAAAAATAATTCTTTAATATGAATATAAAAATTCATATATCTTACGAAAATAATACATTAGATTTAGAAGATGCAAAATTCATATATCTTACGAAAATAATACATTAGATTTAGAAGATGCAAGAAAAATGACGTTACAACTGAAAACTACTTATGAGATTTAGACCACCTTTGTAGTTATCAAAGGCAAGGGCGGCATCACGGAGGCCCCTCTTTATTGATCAAGGGCGGCATCACGGAGGCCCCTCTTTATTGATCAAGGGCGGCATCACGGAGGCCCCTCTTTATCTCAATATATAGCTCTGTCAATGAGTGGAACAAAATACTCTCCAGAGAGTATTTGTGCTGAAACATAACGGTTTGAAGCTTCTGTGTAATGGTACCCATCCCAGTGCACATACTTGGAGCTATCATTGCACCCTCTGGCCGTGACGAGGATTCCATTCAAGATTTTAGTTTGACCACAATCAATTCGCTTGTCAAAGTTCAATGGCGGACCACCATAACCGCAGCAAGCCATTATGCGTTGTTCAAAGCCTGCAAAGTAATGAACATGTCAAGCCCATTTTGTTTTCCACTTTATTCTTGCATATATTCAATCAATAGCCTATCGATCTGCACTTTGCTTTGCTAATAGCTTGGTGGTATGCTTAGCTACTAAGTATTGGTTGTACTCTTGGCAAACTTGATAGATTAAGGCGATTTTAATATTTGTTTTATGGGGTCCCATTTTCAACAGTTGATAGGTAGTATTGCAAGTGAAATTAGCTGCTACAGTGACCTTTCTAAATCGTTGTTGGTTGGTTGCCACATATTCTTGTCAATCATACTTGGTTCAATTCTTTGTGGAAAAAATTAGGATGCAACTTCGGTAAGCTGGGTTGAGTTTCAAACTGACCCCAGCAAACTCATGTGTCATTGAAACTTAACCATGCTTAATCCAAGAAAAAGTAAAATTGATTGAGTTGGATTTAGTTGATGGGTTAGTTGGGTTTAATGTGGTTGACGGACAAAATAGCCTAATTTAGCTTATATAAACAAGAAAAACATTGGAGGTGGATGGTTGTTAACGGTGGTGATAGGTGGTGGCTGCCAGTATTGTGGAGGGCACTAGTCAATGGCAAAGGTGCAGTGGTAGTTACGGCAGCGTGGTCGTGCTTGTAACTTCTATAGTGGTTAATAACAATGATGCCACCAATGGTGGCAGCCGCCAATTCCAGGCTATGCAGTTGATGGCCGCAGTAGCCAACGATCGTAGTGGCTAGTGGTGGTAGCAGGTGGTAGCCTGTCGCTAGTGGCTTCTGGCAAGGGTGATTGATGGCAGCAGGTAATGGTTGTTGATAATGGTGGTTATGGTATTAGCCAATAATATATGTGAATCTATGCAAAAATATATATTGAATAAGTTTGCAAAACTAACCCAATCAAACCCAGACTTCATAACCCGAGTTTCACAGCTAGCGAAAGTCTTGTCACTTTTCATTGCAAACTTCATTCCTAAAATTTGACGCACATATGTTCTTCCATAATACTTCTAACGGTGATATGTGGGTACCAAAAGAAGTGGCCTTAATCATCAAGGAAGTTTTAACTCCCTAACTAACTGTCAAGAAAACTGCAACAGAGATAATATCTCAATGCATGGAAGAGAATGTTTTCACACACAAAAATCTAGCCAATGTGCCCTATTTTCCACATTGGAGTCTCCTCTACAAGGAAAGAAGAAGAAGAAGAAGAAAAAGAAAAAGAAGAAGAAGAAGAAGAAGAAGAAGATAACGAAGCATATCTAAGGAGGGCAATATTTTGTCAATATTTTCAACAACAAAGAAGACAATTACTGTTTCAAATGTTGCGAGGTAGTAGACAATAAGTAACCTTTCGTTGACTTTTTAGAGAAAGGATCGTCGGGCACATTAATTATGTTTTAATGTGTACTTTCGGTAGATCCTTAGTAGATATATACATACACTCATAAAGACACATTTTAAATTTTAATATATAGAGTTGAATTAAACGAGCTTAAACCTATAGTGAAGATATTAAGGAAGTTTCATGAAGTCCAATATCAAAGAGTAACCAAACTATGCATAGGTAGAGTTACTTTCCCTGTGACTGTTCTTCTTATTATTTAACCAAACTTGTTTTCATACTTGGATTGATGACACTGAGAAACATTCTGCTTTGCTGTGATATCATTCCAATGCGAAATAGACATTTTCATATACAAAATACATCTTTTTATTAGGTTTCCAATGCAACAAAATGGCACCTCAACCTGATTTTTCTTAGAGAAAGTTTACATGCAAACAATATTCAGACGGTATCACCCCAAAAACATACTGTCAACTGTTAGCTCCCAAGTTGATGTTTAATCTTCCAGAATTAAAAATCATGTTTAATCTTCCATTAAGGGCTAGCTAGAATTTATGTTTAACCATAAAATGATTTGGGGCTTCATCATATACCATATAAACCGCATTTTAAGCCTTCATTTGTCACGTACATAACATCCTTAATAAGAGCATTTTTGTTAAACTCGCATTTTAAGCCATCATTTCGGGCTCATACGAACTCTGATTCAAACAATTCAACTTCTGTTAAACTCGCATTTTCTTCCTCTTAGATTTGAGCCTAAAATTGAGTATTTTATGAAATTGTTAAGGTGCCTTCTTTGAAATGCAATGTTTTGATACTTTGTGGCTCCTATGATTTCGATATACTTTGATGTCTTTTGGATCCATTTGAACCGAAATGATTTTCACATACTTAGGTTAACGGGATGCCATAATATGATGTACAAACTTTAAACTTAAAACCTTCGTGTGCTTAGGTTACCATGTTTTATACTCGTGTATTTTGTGGTTTTATCGTATTTGATTATTAGTCTAGTTACTTTAGTAAGTTATTTTGACTTTGATTTGATATTTCTCAGGTCAATATTCCCAAATGAGTATATTTTTTATGCTAAGAATATTAGTCGTCAGTGCACATTCGTTTTTAATCTTGCGACTCAACTATATTTAAAATACCATTGTAATATTCCGTGGGGGTGTGTGTCATCTTTGCTGAGCTTTGTGCTCATCCCTCATTTTCTTTCTATTTTAGGTAATTAAGCTGATATATGGTCTATATAGAGGCCGAGAGCTATGGAAGAGCTTGTAGTTCTATTTTGCTTAAAGACTTTTATTTTGCTTTTGGAGAATATGAGCCCTTAATAATATTTTATAAATTTTTGTAGCATTTGGGAACCCTTATGGGAAATAAACTTTATTTAGACTCCCGCGGTAGTTACGAAAATTACTGGTTAATACGAGTGCTTGATTTGTATAACGTTTTAGACCTCTGATTACCTTTTGAGGTTACATTTTCATGAATGTGTGTATCATATTTCTTGTACACATAAATATTATAGATTAGTATGTGAAGGAAATATTATAGATTAGTATGTGAAGGTCTGCCTCTAGGCCGATAGTGTGACAATATTAGTGGATTTTATGGCTTTTCAAGTGAATTCTTTGAAGATAAGAATGTATGGTAGTTCAAGCCGTTAAATATCTTGTCTCAAATATCTTTAAACTCTATCTCTTTGCTATTTTTTGTTTTTTTGACATTGTTTAGATAATATACTTGTGGTATAATTGTTGAAAGTGCTTTTTACTAGCTTTCACTCTTTATTATTTGTAAAAATCCTATTCACCCCCTCTAGGGTTTTATATATTAATTTCACCACTCATTAGAATAGAAATTTCTAAAGGATCGTATGAGATAGAGCTAGATAGAAATGGACATGTCGACAAATTTTAGAGGAGATAGGGGGATAGATAATATACTTGTGGTATAATTGTTGAAAGTGCTTTTTACTAGCTTTCACTCTTTATTATTTGTAAAAATCCTATTCACCCCCTCTAGGGTTTTATATATTAATTTCACCACTCATTAGAATAGAAATTTCTAAAGGATCGTATGAGATAGAGCTAGATAGAAATGGACATGTCGACAAATTTTAGAGGAGATAGGGGGATAGAAATAATGTTCATCATAATCATGTCTTAAAGCCTAGTATTCGATCCAAAAGCATACTCAAGGAGATGATATGCCCATCAGCTATAGGAAGCAAACCCATCTCAATACTAGGGATTAGGTGATGACCAAGACCATTGAGAACCTCAATCTGGATTATCAGGTGATCGAGTTACAGCACGAGGATAATAATAAAGAATCTTGATTTGAATTGCCTAAATACATGTTTATGACACGGGGATGAAAATTTAGAACGCCAACTTTAATTATGGGGTGACAATATTATAGCACAAGGATGAGACTACTAGTAGATAGTGATCCATGCTCTAATACCATGTTAAAGTCTGATGTCCAACAAAAAAAACATGCTTAAGTGAGTCGAGCCCACCAAGTACGAGCGGCAAACTTACCACTGGGGCCAGGGGCGGACCTCCCCCATGACCGTGGGGGACCACGGCACCCCTCATTTTTTGGTAACCCTCTTTTAGTTTTTTGAGTAATGAATAAATATATTTAAAATATTTATGAAAAAATTACTATATTGTAGCATTAATTTGTTAAGATTTCGTTTTGTTTTGTTCTTTATTCTTTATACCTTGTCATAGTCTCTGTCTTTGTCTTTATCTTTGTAATTGTCATTTTCTTACTCTATCATAAATTCTAAATATCTGTATTACAAAAGGACAAGAATAAAATAAGGTTAGTTATTTTTATTATTTTAAATTCTTATAATTTGTTAACTTATACGTGATTAACGTACTCATACAATTGATAATCACATTAGTAATATATCTATAGAGTAAGTTAAGTTTTTTTCATGCGAAATTAGTAATTTATTGTTGACTATCCATTAAATAAATCACTATCCATAACCGAAATATATTATTAGTAGTTAAATTGAGTAAATTATTTTGCATTTAATGTATTCAATAATGACGTTATTATAATGTGTTTTTGATTAGTCATATTTTATATGAAGTTAAAGCTTTTGAATTCTTTGATGTTAGTTATGAGTTTATTTTTTTGGCACCCCCCGATTAGATTTTCTGGATCCGCCTCTGACTGGGGCTATAAGCAAACCAAGTTTTTTATGAACAAAGTTAGTAATTGTTCGTATAAAGTTCGTTCGTGATTGTTCAATCTATAGCGAACGGAGTTTGAGCGTGAAATCAGGGCTCACTAAATAAACAAGCGAGCATAAACACATTGAAATACAGCTCGTCTATTTTCGTGAACATAAGGATCCGCTTAATTCTTTAATGTTCTTTCATATCTACACATATTTATACGTGCATATAAAAGCCACCCTACCTTTTTTGTAAGTAATACACTTACGAACAAAGTTGTGACACATAACTCACTAAGACGCTGCCCCCTCCTGTAAACATCACATCGCCGTCATCATTACCTTAGCTGATTTTAGACGCTCGCCATCTCTGCAGCCACTGAAGAACTAAAGGACTGTGCTCCACAAACAATTCCAGAAGACTCCAATCTATTTCCAAGACCTAGAGATCACAGTAATTTTTTTTAATTAATCTTGTGACTTTCTGAAATTAGGTCTTCCACAATTTTTTCCCCAATTCACAAGCCGAGGAAAGCTTGTGTTCATCTGTACCCCCGGCGAGTTAGAGTTTGAGCATGAAATTTGAGCTCGAGACAAACACGAGGCGAGCTTGAACCCCGTTTAAATAAAAGAACACAAGTATTATCTCGCCATAACGAGCAGAGTCGTTGTTCCTTCACACCCTTCCCACTACTTATTACTTACCAAATATGGGATATGAAAATGACTAAGAACATTAAGAAACTCATTCCAAAATATGGGGAGCAGGGGCGGATTCAGGATGTGCATTCGGGGGGGGGGGGGGGGGGGACCAAACACGCGTACATGGTTATTGAATTTGTATAGCATAGAAAAAATCATCGACTTCATCCAAGGTTGCATATTACTAAGGAAAAAATAAAGTGCATGAGCATTATAAGTATTCACCTAGTGCACTGAAAAATAAAAAACGTGGTGCTTTCAAGTACTTTATGGAATATATAACTAGTTCCAAATTTAAAGTTCATCTTACTCATCTTTTCAACTAGTTATGAAATAAAATTATCACTATATTGAATTAAAAAGTCTCTTCAATACAGTTTTAGCAACAAATATTTCGACTTTGCATAAGATAGTGTATTTAGCTTGTGGCATGTATAGTATACCAACATATTTTTTTAGCGGTTTAAAAAGAGACTTTAATGACCTTTAAAAAGAAGAATAAAGCAAAATATCATATATGTATATTTTATTCATCAATAGCATTCTTGTAACAGTAGAGAGTATTAAGTCTAAGAATAAAGATGGATTACACAAATTTACCCGGGTGCACCTTACTTTTGCTCTTTTAATTTCATGAGTGAGGCTTGTATGGTAACTTCCTATAAGACTCATCTTCTTCCTCTATTCCTCTCCTCTCCATATCCAGTTCTACTACTCCATAAATCTGACCGAATGGTTTGAACAAAGCTTATTCATTTCAAGAATTGGGGGGTGGCCATGCCCCCCCAATTCTTGAGCTTACTTTTCGGTTGAACACTTGGATACCAGACTTTAAGATGGTATTAGAGTCAGAATCACCACCATTGCTAGCCGATGTGGGATATATCTTAATAGTATGCAATGCAACTTTATTTCATTATGCAGTAGAATAGAGAATACAAAGGAAAAAATCCAACATATATAGGAATTGGTGCTTTCAAGCATATAAGCTTTATGCATTTCTATCAGGCCTTTATCAAATTGTTTTTGGATACCCATTTCAGTTTGCATTGTTTTTTGGATACTCAGTTCAGTTCGCGTGTTTGATCTACCTAAGAAAATAAACAAGAAAAATTATGGCCACTTTAGTTGTACCGAGACTATCAATCCAAGTAATGCCTAGAATTTGAAGATTAAAGCTTTCGGATCTCTCTTGAGTCGTTTCAATTAATTTAAAATGGATGGCTAAAACTAAACTACGTATACATGGAAAGCTTTCGGATCTCTCTTTAGTCAGGTGTTATGAAGTTGTAAGAATCTGTATGCAAAGTTAAGGGACAAACTAACCCAATGTAGTGTAGTCCACCATGAGATTATATTTTATTGCAAAGATGTCGACGTAGGTGATCTTGGCATCTTGATACAAGTACTGCAATCTACTGCACATCACTTGAAGCTGCAGGTTAAAATATTTAGCAGCGCGGTTCTGCTTGATGACACATCCTACCTCATCCAATGGATCGGTTCCAAATTGTTCAAGAGTTTCCGGTAAGCACCCCAAAGGACCTGTGTTGTGAATCCAAAAATTTCTTGCCCCGTGTGCATATAAATTCTGTAAAAGATAAAGCACAAAAGGTGGAATACTCAAAATTTTAGCTCCTTTGGCATTAAATTTGTGTGCAATATCCCGATATTTAATTAGGAAAATCTAACCCCTGATAATATGCAATTAATACTCAAAGGACTAAACTACCCTTGCCATAATAAAGCGCATATCTTAAATGATAACGCTTATACTCGCCCTGAAACTAATGATGTCCACGTCTCCATGTTTGTAGACCACATGTAAGAACGATATGATTGGGCATTCGGATTCACAAAGTAGACCAATGAAGTGAAAAATGAGCGTCCAAATTCATAGATCTGATAAAAAGAATATAGTTGAGTGACCAAATTCAATGACTATCAATAATGTGTCCAGATTCATATATCAAACGTGAAAATGGAAATAGTACGGATCAAATTTACAAACGATGAGAAAAAGAATGTCCACATTTACAGGCTGGGCAAAAAATAGGCAGAAGACGTTGATATAGCTAAAAATACTTGCCTAGTTGGATGGTGACACGTGGCAGGGCTGACTCACGATCAACATAGTCAATCCCGAATTTAGGGGTTACCATATTGGTAGAACCATCCTAAAATAATCAGGAAAAGATTGTGACGTGATCCTCAAGGATCCTAATGCGATCCTTATTAATCTGGTCCAAGGCCTAGCCCTTAAGACTTACAAACCTATTGGAAGTCTTCTACTACAACTATATAAAGGGGACTACCCCCAGGTATGCAAAAAACTACACACACATAAACTGTGATGTATTACTTTTTCAGAGTTCTATCATGTTCGCTGCGCTCTGACTTAAGCATCAGAGAGTTCCTTCGCCAGAATCCCACTTGGCGGTCACTCCGCGTTCTGTTTTGCAGGTCAAATCTTTGGCTGTGGTTCCCAATCAAGTTTTTAGTAGTAACAGATTGACGCCATCCGTGAGACCACGACAGGGGACATGGCCAATCAGTCACCATCTAGAAACTCTCCAATCTGTCACTCTGACCGAGATCACCACTCACGGTCGAATAATTCTCGTCGACCAAATCGATCTTGCGATAGGGGACTAACTCCTCCTCATTGTTAGGCTGGATTTGATGAAGATGTTTACATAAACCTAACATCTACCACTCTTGAGCTGGGTAATGAATCCCAAATGGATCATTTACCAGCTCCGATCCTGAAGAACAGTGGCATTTGTCGCCATCTCAACCGTAGGTTATTGAAGACACCTCACACAGACCTTACAAGAGAAATTCATGAACTAAAGGATGCCATAAATACTCTGCAACAAATTCTTGATGTAGCGGTGGCCTTTGCCTCTACTAATCGGCCTTATTTTAATCCAAGCGACCTCCGTCTTCGACTCACCTCAAGGTCTAGTTACAATTGCAAGTAACTCGACCTTAAGGTGAGGAGTGAATCATGCTACCGTCGAGACCCGTCAGTCAAAGATAGCACATACTCCTTTTTAGGAAGGTTGCTAAGCCTAAGTGCCCTCGAAGGTTACCTCGCCGCCATACAACACTGGAGTACCATTCCCAAGAATAAGTCTCTGCACAGGTTGTCTGCAAGCCTCGTCCCAAGGACAGTCTCCCCCAACAGAAGATTTTGGATATCCATTATCCAAGGCAATCGAGAGAGCAAAGTTATTGCCTAACTTCCGACTTCCTCAATGTGATCTTTACGATGGAAGCGGTGATCCCGGAGAACACGTCTATCAATTTAAGGCAAATATGTTGCTTCTCCAAGTGTCAGATGTTGTTATGTGCAAAGCCTTTCCCACCACTTTACGAAAGGCCACACATGCATGGTTCAAGTTTATGCAACTGAGATCCATCCAAGAATGAGTTTCTAGCTCATTATCTTGGACGGTTCAATGCGACAACGCTAGAGGTGGATAACCTAGATGAATATGTCAAATACACAACCTTCTTACTAGGCCTCTGACCAACCTCCAAGTTTGCGTTCTCCGTTAACAAAAGCCCCCTGGGAAATATTAGTGCTTTTCTGGATAAAGCTAACAAGTACATCCAAGCAGAAGAATACCTAGAGACTCACAGGGGGCGGCAGAAGGAAAACGGGTAGGAACAAGAAAAGCGGCCCCGCGAAGGAAGCCCATGGAACGGGAAGAAGCCCAAACATTTGAAACACGACGAGCCACGCCTCAAAGGCTCGTTCAACTTGAAGAACTTGACGCCCTTCAACACTGAGCCATCACATATATTGCACGAAACCAGGGACAAAGAGGCTCTTAACTGGCCAGAGAAGATGATGTCTCGACCAAGTAAGAGAGACAAAAATCAATGGTGCCACTTCCACAATGATCATAGCCATATGACTGGCGATTGTGAGTCGCTCAAGCGAGCAATCGAGGCCCTGATTAAGCGCGGACATTTGAAGAAGTACGTGGCACACAAAGAAGGCCAAAAAGTAGGGACTCTAGTCGTTGAAGAAAGAGAAGAACAACAAGAGAACACGTGAATGATTAATACCATATCTGGAGGCATTGCAATGGGAGTCTCTTCCGGTCAAACTCACAAAGGGTACGCAAAAAAAGTGTGCATAACGAGCCAGCCCCAGAACAAGAAACATAAGACTCTGCCTATACCTGTGATCTCTTTTTCAAATGATGACATAAGGGACATGAAACTCCCCACGGTGACCCATTAGTCGTTACCTTCCGAGTAGGGAATTTCGATGTGAAGCGTATCTTGGTTGATAATGGGAGTTCAACTGAAGTCTTGTACTATGAGGCTTTCCAGAAGATGAACATTCCAATAGATCGTCTTTGTAGGGTGGATACACCACTCTATGGATTCTCCAACCATTCGGTCACTGTTGAAGGTGTTATTGCGCTCCCCGCCGCGGTAGGCACACTGTCAGTTCAAGCCAATGTAATGCTAGATTTTGTGGTGGTGCGTGTCCCATCAGCCTACAACGCCATACTCAGAAGGACCGCACTAAACCAATTGAAAGCAACAGTGTCTACTTATCATCTCAAGATGAAGTTCCCCACGGAACACGGAGTTGGAGAAGTCAAATTAAAGGCGACCATATAGTAGCCCGACAATGCTATGTAGCGTCATGCCGAGCAAAGAATAAAGAGGCTCTCATCATCGAAGATCTCCGAGACGAGACTAATGCAGAGGGGGGTGGGCTAGTTGAGGATCTCATAGACATCGAGGTCTATCACGGAGTTAAAGAGAAGACTTTTCGAATTGGTTCGACCCTTAAAGAAGAACTTAAGTTCAAGCTTATTAAACTTCTACGGACTTACCCAGACGTTTTCGCTTGGACTGCAGGGGACATTTCAAGAATTGATCCTGGAGTGATCACATCGGCTCAACGTTGATCCGTCAAAGGAACCCGTCAAGCAAAAAAACAGACATTCGCTCCCGAGAGACAAGGAAAGATTGAAGAAGAAGTGGGTAAGTTATTAGCTGTTGGGTTCATCAAAGATATCCATTATCTAGACTGGATCGCCAACGTTGTCATGGTTCCGAAATCAGGCGGCAGATGGCGAATATGCATCGACTTTATAGATCTCAACAAAGTTTGCCGAAGGATAGCTATCCACTCCCAAGGATTGATATCCTTATCGATGCTACTTCAGTGCACGAGTTGTTCAGCTTCATGGATGCCTACTTCGTATATAACTATATTATTATGCACAAAGACAATATTCCCAAGACTTTGCTCATCATGGAATGTGGGCTATATTGCTAAAAAATGATGCCCTTTGGCTCAAGAATGCTAGAGCTACATATCAACGCCTAGTGAATATGATCTTTCGTGATTGGATTGGCAAAAGCATGGAGGACTATGTAGGTGATATGCTAGTAAAGAGCGTCAAGGCCGAGCTCCATGTTGAGGATCTCAAAGAAACCTTTGAAATCCTCAGGCGGTACAACATAAAGTTGAATCCACTTAAGTGCACGTTCGAAGTCGCATTAGGAAAATTCCTAGGCTTCATGGTCTCTCAGCGTGGCATCGAGGCTAATCCAAAGAAAATACATGCCATTCGGGCCATGACGCCCCCAGGACCATCAAGCAAGTTCAAGAGTTGACGAGTATGATTGCAGCTTTAGGTAGGTTCATGTCTAGATCAGCCGAACGGTGCTTAACTTTTTTCGAAGCCATCAGGAGAACAAAATATTTTGCTTGGAACGAAGACTTCCAAAGATCTTTTGATGAGCTCAAAGAATATTTGGCCTCTCTCCCTCTCATCTCTATGCCATTCCCCAAAGAGGATATGTTTCTTTACCTATCTGTCAACGAAGTTGTAGTCTGTGCCTTTCTAGTCAGAGAGGAAAATAACATTCCGAAGCCAATCTATTATGTAAGTAAGGTACTGCAAGATGTAAAGACAATGTACCCAAAGATCGATAAGATGACCCTAGCCTTCATCACATCAGTCAGATGCCTTTGGCCGTACTTTCAGTCTCACATAATCGTGATCTTAACAGACCAACCTCTAAGGAAGACCTTGCAAAACCCTGAAGCATCATGAAAATTGGTAAACTGGTTGGTGGAGCTAAGGGAGTTTGATATCCATTACAGGCCGTGTACTGCGATCAAGACTCAAGCCTTGGCAAATTTCATTGTTGAGTGCACGGTGCCTGAAGACTCTTCGCAATTGATCATTTTTTAAGCCCAAGATGCTTGGGTCCTTCATGTAGGATGGCTCTTTAGCACAAGGTAGCAACGGCACGGGACACATCCTAGTTAGTCTAGAGAACTTTGTGATTGAGTATGCACTTCGCTTTGGCTTTCAGGCATCAAACAACAAAGCGGAATATGAAGCTCTTCTTATAGGAATAAGTTTAGCTAATGCCTTGAAGGTGGATTCATTGTCGGTATACAGTGACTCCTAGTTGTTGGTCAAACATGTCTTGGGAGAATATGAGGCTAGGGATGAGAGAATGATCCAATACCTCCAACTGGTCAAGAATTTAACATATAAGTTCAAGAACTTCACTTTATGCCAAATCCCCTGGGATCAGAATACACAGGCAGATGCATTATCAACGCTTGCTTTAATAGAGGTCTTAGAATTTCCATGCACAGTCTATATGGAGCTTCTTAAGGAGTAAAGCATTACCCAAAGGCTGATGTTGAGGTGGTCGAGCAAGAGCCGTGTTATATGGTTCCCGTTATTAGATATCTCTCAATAGGAGAATTACCCAGTGAAAGAGCTGAAGCACGCAATCTCCAAGCCAAAGCCTCTAAATATGCCTTAGTAGAAGGGGTCCTTTACAAGAAGTCTTTCATCCTTCTTTATCTCAAGTGTCCACGACCGATAGAATCCCTGTATGCTTTACAAGAAGTACACAAAGGAATACGAGGGCAACACCTTTGGGGAAGGAATTTAGCTATAAAAATACGAAGGCAAGGATAAATATTGGCTAGGAATATGAAATGATGCCATCCAATTCACATAGCGATGCGACGAATGCCAGAAATTTACTCTTGTTTCTCACACACTAGTAGCCCCTCTCAACTCAGTAGTCTCTCCAATTCCCTTTGTAATGTGGGGAATTGACATTAGGGCCGTTCCCAATGGCATCGGGATAACAACGATTCATGATCGTCGCCATTGATTACTTCACATAGTCAACTGAGGTAGAAGCACTATCAACTATCACATCGGCTAAGTGCAAAGATTTCTTTTGGAAGAATGTCATATGCCGTTTTGGAGTACCAAAGGCCCTTGTTGTTAATAACGGGAAGCAGTTTGACAACACCAGCTTCCGAACCTTTTAAGCGAATATTTCAATCAACATCCGTTTCACTTCTGTGGCTCATCCCCAGTCAAATGGCCAAAGTGAGAACATGAGTCGAAGCATCTTGCAAGGCCTAAAGGAGAAGTTAGATGATGCCAAGGGGACATGGGTAAATGAACTCCACAAAGTGTTATGGGCTTATCGTACCACTCCGCATTCAGTAACAAAGGAAATACCTTTCCTCTTTTTCTTTGGGACAGAAGCAATGTTGCCAGTTGAAATTGGACTCCCAACAGTACGAACTCTTCACTTCAACATAGAAGACAACGAAGCCAATCTATGTGGAAATCTTAACCTTGTGGATGAAGTACGGGCTTGAGCTCATGAACATTCCCTTGTTATAAAACAAAGAGTCACTCGCTACTACAATCATAGGGTTCGCTCAATTTTTTTTGAAGTTAGGGACTAAGTTCTTCTCATCTTGGAAGTGTCTGATCCAAAGTCAGCCACGGGCAAGTTGTCTCCAAACTGGGAAGGGCCTTATCGTGTCTTAAAGGTACTAAAGACGGGTACTTATGCATTGGAGATGCTGTCCAGGGATCCCATCCCTTGCACTTAGAATGCCGAGAACCTTTGTTGCTATTACTAGTAGCATCTTGCCCTAAGGCAAGATACTTCTTTTTAGGGAGAGGGGGGCAGGGGGCTCAGACCTTGTCCACCCCAGAGTAAGACTTATGACTTCTTCATATTTATAGGCTAGTACTCAGACAGTTAGATAAATAAATGGATTGGCATCAATCCCTTATGTATCTTAATTCTTTGCCCAAGTAATAAATGAAACCAAAAAGATAACCCTAGAGGGGGGTGAATATGGTTTTAAGACTACTTTAAAAAATTAACAAGTAATCACTACAAACTTAGAGAAACTATGAATAACACTTAAAGAGCTTCAAACAACAAACCTCAAACACAATATTTTAAATAAGCACACTAACCAATCTTAACACAACTATAAAACAATAATGTAAATAGAAAAGGGTTTAGAGATACTTAACGCTTGAGATTTAGATGATTCGACTTGAATTACCCTCAAGCCTATATCCACTGCTTCAAGGAAGTCCCTTGAAAGGCCCTAGAATCCACTAGTATGATCTTCCTTACGGGTCAAGATTGAACCTCTTACAATCCCTTGATGCTATACCCACATCAAGAACAAGCTTTGACAAGCCCAAAGCTCCAAAGCTTGACAACCCCAAGCTTTGATACAAGAAACTTTAGATGAAGAATTATGTACAAAGATTCACTTTCAAGAAGTAGATGAGTACAAGTTTAAGCTCTAGAACAAGAGAGATGAATGTATGATGACTTATGAAAGTGTATATATCTCAAATGTAAGCTCACAATAAATGTTCTCTTGAATTGGATGAAAACCAAGAGAGATTGAACAATTGCTTTGATCTTTGAGTATATGCAAGAAAATAGAGGTTTGAATGTCATTGATGAATCAAAACTATGCCCAAGATAAGTATATATAGGTGTGGGAATTAATATGACCGTTTGGAATTAGGTAGGGCATTTATTGCGCCAAACGGTAAACGCAGTCGACTGCATTGCACCATTGCAGTCGACTGTATTCCCAAAGTAGCCGTTGGAAATTCAAAATTTCCAATTGCAGTCGACTATAATAGGCTACTGGAAGTGTTACAGTCGACTGTAATACCTCACTACCCAACATGCAGTCGACTGCATTCCTGAAAATACAGTTTTACCTGTTTTCGAAGAATGAAAAAGTTTATGCATGCAAGGGAAACCTATGGAAAAATTCTAGGTCACAGTCATCGATACGATCAACTCTCTATGTCTAGTTACAAAGAACGGAATAAACGTAATTGTAAAAATCAATCGAAGTATCCTATCTTGATGCGTTCCGTTGAATGTCTTTGAACGATTTGCTCGTCTAATTGTCCGTTTGCATGAGTATGATATTGCACCTATTCTTTCATCAACTCAATGCATGTTAGACAACATAATCATCAATGTTAGTTATCATCAAAATAAAATATAATCCTAGGTTAAATAAACGTAGGGTTAACAATCTTCCCCTTTTTGATGATGAAAAACATTGATTCAAATAATATGAGATATATAAGATAATAAATGCAATGAAGCATGACAATCTCAATTATAAACCATAAGGGGTCAAAAGAAGAGCTCCCCTTATCTTAAGCAATATAGGCTCCCCCTATCTCAAGTAATATATGCTCATCAAATCCACACAAGTATGAATCAACAATATTTTTCTCCCCCTTTTGGCATCATGAAAAATATCAAGGGTGTGTGTGTGTGAACGTGATCAATATATGTATCCATCCATGGATAATCAATATAGCCAACATAGGCATTCAAAAAAGAAAGCATAAGTACTTGAATAACCATCAAAAGGTGTATCAAGACTTGTAATAAAATAGCACATAAAAAGAAGCTTAATGAATCAGATGTGCATCAATATAAGCGTGAATCAAAGTGCTAATTTTAAAAACTCAACCCAAGTTCTAATGGAATACTACGAGTATCATCCATGACAAGCTAGAAATACATAATAAAGTCTAAAGACATAAGCATAAAATACTAATCATATCCTAACGCCTCAAGGACCCGATGGTGGAGGTGGTGGGTGAAATATGTCCTCCTCGGGACACTGAATACCGCAATGATCCTCCATGCGAGAAAGACATCGACTAAGCTGGCTATGAGCGAGATCTATCCGACTGAAACCGACATGCATCTGTTGCTGCATCATATCCAATCGTGCTAGGATCGCCTCATATCCGGTAGCAGAAGGACCAGAAGAAATGATCACCTCATGAGTGCTTGACATGACTAACGGAGGTGGATCAGGACCATTCCCATCACCGGCATGTCCATGAGAATCATAATCATCATCATCATCATCCTCATCCTCATCATCATCATCCATAGCATCGTCCATGTCAGGCTCAGGTAAGAATCGACGACAATCATCTAAAAGGCTCTTCCTATGGAGGGTAGAACAGTCTAGTACATTGTGCTGAGTCAACTCAATATACTCACCGAGAAGAGGTATGTCAAAGGCAACAAAGACAAAAGTGAGTAAGAGGCCATAAGGTATAGCTAAGGCTGGATGTGAGGCGTTCATAATCATGTTCAACATGATGAGACGGGGGAGGTTAATCGGTGTACCCGAGTGAAAAAAGGTCAAGAGATGGACGTCTAAGTAAGAGACGAGTGAAAGACCGCCGACTCTAGGAATGATGTTATGAGCAATGACACGATGGAACAGTCGAGAGATAGGAGGAAAGTCACGAAGGTTGGGCTTGCTCGCAGCCCTAACATGTCGACAATGAAGCGTGTGTCGAAGTTGCTTCTCGATAGTAAAAGGTCGGTCAAACCAATGGGATTGACCGGCTACATGAATCATCTCTAATGTAAATGAGAAACCACTATCAGGGAGGTCTAGAAGAGTGGCTAGACGTGACTGAGAGAATGAGATACGGCGACCAAAGACATAAGACGTGAGAGTACACGACTCACTGGAAATGCTCTAAGTCAAATTTGCATAAAATAAGCGGATTGCATCAGGATAATATAGAATGGTGTTCCTATCAGTGAGGCGGTCTAGATGACATTCCTGAAGGTGTCTAAGTACACCTATGCTGAAAAGAAATGGAGTATCCAGTCGCAAACCTAGAGCCAGAGGGGAAGAAAGTTGTGCAGAAAAATGGTCTAAAGCCTCGCTGTTCCGATAACGGTTGTGATCAAACTCTATCGCGGTAGGCTCGGGATCGGGTGCAACTTGCGATCGAGATGAACTAGCTCGTGCACGTTTCTCTCGTGCCATTCTTGAGACAATCTAACAATTTTTAAAAAGAGACATAAAATAAGTAAGAGGCATGTGAATGTAGACATATATACATATACAATTTTTTTTGAAAATTAGGGTTCATGAAAAGTTTTGAAAAATGATGTTTTCTATGAAATTGTTGACCTAAAACATGTTAAAGTATGCTAGATAGATAAAGTAACATGAATTTAGACTTAATACACACGAAAGATGCATGAATATTAAATAATTATGAAGAATATAAACCCTAGTTCATGCAATTTGGGGAAAAATGAAAATTTTTGCATGAATTAATGTAATTAAACTATGTAGAAACATGTAATAAACATCCCTAAGCATGAATAAAGAGTTAAATCATGTAGTGTCATGCTCAATTGATGTGAATCTGATGAAATAAGGCTATAGTGAAGAATTCAAATAATCAAGAATTTTGAACAATGTGGGTGAAGTCAATCGGTGAAAGTGTGTAAATCATGTAATAGAACAAGATTTGGGAAGAATTACATACCAATTTCAAGCCGATTTGCGAAAATTTGAGTCCTAGGAGAGGTAAGGGATTCGGTTCGAAGAGAGAGAGAGAGAGAGAGAGAGAGGTTCTGCTGAGAGAATGAAATCTGGGCTCGATGTATGCCCTTTCCCCGTAACGTAGTCGACTGTATTGACCTTTGCAGTCGACTGTATTTCCTAATGCAGTCGATTTCATTGCAAAAAATCAAATAGCCTTGAAATGATTATGCATGTATATTTCAATATAAGCGTGTTCAAATCAATTCAAACAAAAGAGATTTAAATGAATATAAAAAAAATCAATAATTTGGAAAGAAAAACAACCAAAACATGCTATAAGCATATGAAATAATGCTCAAGCATGTGAAGTGCAACTTGCATGTTGAACCACAAGATGTATAACGATTTAGTCACATAGGTGAAGACATGCCCATTTTTCTTCTAAGAGCGGTAAATCTCTTCGAATCTAAAGGTTTAGTGAAGATATCCACTAGTTGATGATTTGTGTCCACGAAATCTAGAACAATATCACCTTTTTGCACATGATCACGAATAAAATGGTGTTTGATTTCTATGTGCTTGGTTCGTGAATGTTGGATGGGATTTTTGCTCAAGTCAATTGCATTAGAGTTATCGCATAAGATAGGTATGTGATCATACTTGAGTCCAAAATCCAAAAGGGTTTGTTTCATCCAAAGAATTTGTGCACAACAAGCACCAACGGCCACATATTCGGCTTCGGTGGTATAGAGTGCAACCGAATTTTTCTTTTTGGAACTCCAATAAACAAGATAGTGTCCTAGGAATTGGCAACCGCCGCTAGTGCTTTTCTGCTTGGTTTTACAACTGGCATAGTCGGTGTCAGAGTAACTAGCTACGTCAAAAAATGACGTGTTCCTAGGAAACCATAACCCTTAGTCGTGAGTGCCTTTAAGATATCTAAGGATTCTCTTAATGGCTATCAAATGAGATTCCTTAGGACAAGCTTGAAATCTAGCGCATAAACAAACACTAGGTAAATGAGTGATCCGATCATACCTCAATAGCGCTTAATATCAACATCCTTACCCTTTTTTATCTTTACCAAGCTTTAATGATGAGCTCATTGGTGTGTCAAAAGCAGTCCTAATGGAAGATGTGCTAGTAGAAGTGTGGGATTAAAGGTCAACTGAAGGATCCTTTGGTATGGGCTTGCAAGGAATGATCTTCCTATACTCTAGATCTGCCTTCGTGAGAGGTTCATCAATGGAAAGACTCCCTCTCAACTTGATGTGGTCAAATATGTGCTTCGCCAAGGTGTCAGGAATAGGCTTGTCCTTGTTCTCAAGCTCCTTGCGGTAAGCATTCCACTTCTTGTCAAATCTCAAGGGTTGTTTGCTTTGGCGACTAATAAAAAAGTATCTAGAATGCCAACCCTTGTTGGACTTAGGGCCACCTCTAAGAAGCTGTTGCTTACTATGGATATAGTACCAGCCATGGTTGCTTGCTACGCCCTTAACAAAGCATAGCGCGAAGAAGACTTTCATGAAGTCCGCAGGATCTGCCTCCAGAAGTCCCGACCAAGTAGGTGAGGCCTACCAGCTTCTTCCTGCCATTGGGTACAAGCTGGTCAGGCACCATCTTGTAATGATCAAACACTGCGAGGGCAAATAGGTGCAATTGAATTCTGTAACCCGATCTCAGTTGCCCCTCATAGATACATGTCTCCCAATCAGTCTCGTAATTGGCAGGCTCTTACAACTCTGGGACTCAGGCAATCCATTCCCTTGGTAAAGGGTACTCTTTGAGTAACGCTTCTAACTCTTCCTTGGTCATTTATTCCATTTATCATCGATAGTAAACAAAGGCTGAGGATTCTTCTTATCCTCTACCTTGTCTCTCACCTCGCCTAACTCATTTCTAGGAGGTTAAGGTTGATAAAAAGGTTGAGAAGATTACAGGTTAGAAGGACTAGCCTCATTTTAAGACGTCGAAGCTCGCCCAGTGGACGAAGAAGAACTACTCTTAATAGACTCTTCAGAAAAGTTTACACTATCAGATGACTCATACATTCTTTGTACTCATAAGACTTGAACCTACTAAAATGAAATGCCGAACTAAAAGAGGATGGAAGGAGAACTTACTTGATGCAAAGCAAAATATATGGATTTTTGAATGAAGTGAAAAATGAAAAAGGTTTGCTTTTTTATGGAGAACTCCTGAACAACCGCTCTTCGAAAGTCGCGACGGTTTGTTTTCCCCATACGTGCTAAATCTCAGAACATGAAAATTCAAATTTCCCGCCAAGGTAATTTATTGCGATAAGAATGGGCGACACGTGTGAACCATCGAAGCCCTTAAGGGCAAAGGCTTTTGCCCGAGCAGAATGCTGTCCGAGCACTATGTGAGCAGAGTCTCAACTTCATCCCCCTTGTGCTTGGACGAAGCACAAAGAGAGCAAAGGCTTATGCCCGAGCAGAATGCAGTCCGAGCACTCTCCTCTAGTAGAGTTTCAATTTTATCCCCCTTGTGCTCGGACGAAGCACAAAGGGAGCAAAGGCTTATGCCCGAGCAGAATGTAGTCTGAGCACTCTCCCCTAGCAGAGTCTCAATTTTATCCCCTTTGTGCTCGAACGAAGCATAAAGGGGGCAAAGGCTTCTACCCAAGCAGAATGTTGTCCGAGCACTCTACCCAAGCATATTGCCAAGACTGTATCCTTTCTGCTTGGTCAAATCAGTCCGAGCAAAATTAGTTCAAAATGGATTGAGCTTTGGTAGGCAAAGCCCAAACAGATGGTTCGAACAGAGAACTCGAACATCTTCTGAAGAAAATTTTGACCTACTTTGGTCATTACTTTAGCTATTCCAATAGGTGACTGTGCTTTTACCCGCTTTTTGACCATTGACAAAAGCAGGGGCATTATGATATATCTAGAAATACTCACCCAGTCGGGTGGTGGCACATGGCAGGGCTGGCTAATTGTTTTTTGGTAGAATAAGAGAATTACATTTATAATTTTAAAAAGTTACACAGTCGCTCAATTGTAGAGCTTACATATTTGATTGGTGACGACATTCCCGTGACTCGGTATACTTGACCACAAAGGTTGATAGTAACAAAAATCTAATAAACTAATACACATTACAATTGAATTAGAGCAGAGCATATCCTACAGTTTAACTCAACTTAAAGTAGCATGCAAAGTTTACAGGTTGAGAAATCCTAAAGAATCGGAAAATAATTAATAACAAACTGTAAAGCACAAGGTGGTAACAATGAAGCAGACAATCGGAACCACACGACCCAAAGGCAAGCACACCATTTGAAGACGCATCACATATCCATGATTTTCAACATTGTAAAGTTTATCCTTCAACTGACATGTATCAAATCCAAATCAAATTGTCGTAAACAGGCAGTTGAACCACTACATATCCACAAGAAACCAAAGTAGACCCACATGATGCTCAAAAATAAAAAAACCCTAAAACCCCAAACACCCCCCTCCCTGAACAGAATGCCTAGAAAACCCCACAAAACAGGTCTCTCCCCCCCACGCCTTCCCTCCTCAGGGTCCCAAACCCTCATCACTTCTACCCAACAGAACGCACCCCAACCCAAACCCCCCCACCGAGACCCTATCCCCCACCCTCCCCTAGTAAGGCTGTATACGAACTGAGTTCGAGCCGAACATGAGTGTGTTCGAGCTCGGCTCGTGTTCGTCAAAAGAAAAAAAAAATCAATGTTTGAACTCGGCTCGAGTTCGTGACTATAAAATTCGGGCTCGATTCGCTCAGCTCATTTAACAAAACGAGTCGAACTCGAGTTCTAAAACTCGGCTTGTGTTCGTGTCAATTGTCAACACATCCCTAAAATTGCAAAAAAATCTGAACTCCTTCAATTTAATCAAACTAAAATGAATCAAAACCATATTACAGAAGATACAAGATGGATGCAGAATCAAAAAAATTACAAAAGAAATCTTGAAGATCTTGATTGGCTGACGATGAAAACGTAGAAACCAGTAGATGCATGCGCCGACGATGGTGAGATTACGAGCATCGATGACAGGCGATGATGGCATCGTAGAGGGGGAGAGAGGCGATGATAGCGTCGTAGAGGCGATGAGATTACCAACATCGTAGATGACGTCCCTGTGAGCGTGTGTGGATGGGGTAGAGAAGGGCTCCGTTGTGTGGTCAGTGACTCAGTGAGGCTTGTGTGTGTTTTTGTTTGTGCGTGTGTGAGAGACGAGAGAAGGAGGTGGGGAGCAGACGACTCATGTGAGTGATTTGTGTATGCTTAGGTTTAGGTTTTTATTTATATAGTTAGGGTTAGGTAGGCTTCACAGATTGGGCTTTACATATTGGGCTATTCCCATGGCCTTGGGGTTTTGGGCCAATTGACATTAGGGCTTTCATTTTTAAGCATTAATTTAGATGGTTTATGTAAATGTTAATTTTTTAAAATAAATTTTATTTTAAAAAATTAACATTTACATAAACCATCTAAATTTATTATTATGTAAATGTTCACAATCTCTGGCTGTGGTTCCCGATCAAATTTTTAGCAGCAACAAACGTGTATCCGAATTCATAAACCAGATAAAAAGGAAATTAAAATAATACGATATAGATGAAATTGCAGTAGGTGCAAACAAAATGTTGTTCAAATTTGTAAGTTATATGTGTAGGCAAATCTGTGGAAATCGAGAAACTCTTTTTTCTTTTTTTTGTTTTTCACTTTTGTGGATTGGCATTACTTTGGATCAAAGTTGTAAGAAGGAAGACCTGGCAAGCAGTGTAAGGCCGCTGCCAAAGTTGGAAATGCTAAAAACGACTCTTAAAACATGACCTTGCATATTATGATTATTATTATTATACTAAAGAAGGACTATTCTTGCCCTGCACTAGATAACCTAAATCTAGATTATTCTACGCTGATGTGTTTTCCATGTTTTAATTTCTGATTTTTGTCGATCTAGCTTTTTGTTTCATCTTTGTTTGCATGTTAAGTCAAAATTTTCTTTCTACAATGCTGTCGGAACTAGAGGTACAACTTGGATGTGGGTTGAGTTAGGCCAGGTTTGTACCAAAACCAAGAAAACCCAACAAGCTTTAATACAATGAAAAATGGAATTAATTAAGTCGGATGGGGTTAGGTTGGGTAGACTAGGCTTATTTGGGTTCCAATGGGTTGATCACAATTAAGATTTTTTTTATTTAAACAAAAAATACAGTAGCAGTGGCTGCAAGCGGCTCGTGGTTGTGGTGGAGGTTGCCGATGATGATGGGGGCACGATGTTTGCAGCGGTCCGGATGTAGTGGCGGCTGTTGGCGTAAAAATCCAACCCAATATTACCCACTATAGTATGAGCTCAACTCAACCTAACCCATTTTGTGATTAAGTGGGTTGAGTTGAGCAAAAGTTCATATTTTCTTGGATTGAGTTGATTAAACCCAAAAACTCAACCCAAGTTGCAGCCCTAGTCAGAACAAAAGGAGGAAGAAAAAAAAAAAAAGCAAACATGCCTTACCTTGACAGAAAACACCTTGAAGAAAAATTTAAAGCATAAAGGGTATAAAAAACCTATCCAAGTTCTGTCCAACTACTTGGTCAACATAGCTTCGCATTTGAGGTTAAAGAAATTGACCTTGACTCCTTCTTCAAAGTCGGACAAAATTCTCGGAATGAAAGCCAAAACTTGATCGAAAGAGCTATGGTTGAAAGCAATCGTAAGATCGTTCTGTCCGATGTCAAACATGTAAAGCCCCATCTCAAAGTAATCACTGGCAGGAAGGTATTTATCAAGGCTTTTAGCTGCACGAAAAGTTGGAGCATAAGAAAACCAACTTATGTAATGTCTTGCTATTCAACACAATTTTCGAAAAATGAGAGCATAAGAAAACGAGATTATGTAATACTTGCTATTCAACACATTTTTCGAAATAATCTGAAATGCTACATTACTTGTGGCTTGAAGTATGAGAACACGAGCTTTAAATCTGAAAAACTGAGCCACCTGTTGCCCATAAGAGTATGGGGTGGGAGACGTCGCGGTTGCTGGAAGTATAGTGCAAAAGAGACCAAAGTTGCACCCTTGGGCAAAACTTGGTGCGCCTATGGCATCCAAATATGGATTAAGAAAGGAAGATCCATTGCGTCCACTGCCACGAAAGTAATAGATCCAGTATGAGAAACAACAAGTGTAACGCTACGTACATTCAGTAACTAGAAAGCCAAATGTGGAATTGTCGATATCTTGTAAAAATCATACTCAAAAAGTCTATGACAAGACGGCCGTCGCAAAACCTCCCAGCTGGACCATTGAAGTAAATCTGTCCATTGGGTGGGTACAGGTGATACGGAAGGCCAGCAACATACCCGCCCGTGTCGGAATTTGAGTCACCAAAGTTGAATACGGCTGGATAGTTGAAGTCAATTGAGAAGGCAAGAGAGCGGTAGATCAAGAACGTGATAAGGATTTTGCAGAAAGAAAGCCTGGTCCCCATCTGCCTGTACTACCTTAATCTGTCAGCGTGATCAGGAAAGGGAAAATTATTGGTTTCAGGGGGACAGCCGAATTTATGGGTGGGACTCAAGTGAAAAGGCACATGTTACACGTTTGGGTTTCAAGTTGCGTGTCGTGCAACTTTGCCAATCACGCTAGTGCCAGAGCAATTATGGACCGTCAATTATAAGTTGTGCACCCCAGCGAGCGAGGCAATGTCTGGTAGGAGAGGCGTGGTTTTCGCCTAATTACATCGTTTTTTGTTGAAGGTTTTGTTCACTTTTAGCAACAATCCAAGAAATTGTAATTCAGCAAGAGTACTTAATTTGAAATGGTCAAGCAAGAAGATAGTTTAAATGGTTGATTCTAGGGGTCTGAACTCACTGCACTTGACCCTCACTATTCATCGAGATCGCCTGCTGACATCTCTGCTCTTAATAGAGACGAGCTAATGCACCCGTACACATACATGGGGGTTGAGATGTAATTAGATCGGGTTGAGAGACAATTTGTTTTCTCGTCAATCGTTTATTACAGCGTAGTCGATTTTGTTTTAAATTAAAAGAATAACAAATAGAATAACTTTCACTGAGATAACACATATATACATAATAAAACATATACATTTTTCCCTTATTTACTTATTAACAGTTGAATGAAATTTTAACCAATACTCCATCTAAATAATTGTAGACATCTTCTTTTTTATCCACTTTATGGCTCACATCATTGATTAACATTTCAATTTATAGATGTTTTTGATATAGCTAATTATTATTGATAAATTAGATATAAATTACAATCCTCTGCATTGAAAATCATAAAAGAAGGTAAAAACGGCACAAATTATTTATTTAGTAAATTATTATGTAGGCTTAAATAACCTACTAATACGTGCCGTGAAAATAAAGTTTTAGACAAATGGAAACACGTGGAACTATTTTACTTACTTTCAAATAAACACCATTTTAAAATATAATTAATTTTATAAGATAATATAACGTTGTCTAATGGCAATATTTGTGTTTAATTATTTTCCTTCAAGATCATGTTTGGCGTTTTTGTGACCCATCTGTTTTGATTTATTTTTGAAGATTTTCTAAGACAATCAATTTAAAACTATGCGTACATTGTATTGCTAATGATTATTTTAATTTATCATAAAAATGTCAAAGTGTTCTTCAAAAACTTTGCACATGATTGAAGTTAAATGGTTATAAAGTCATGACTATTCTCACCTCATGTAACATTGTGAAATATTGAAGTTAAACAATTAAAAAGAAAAGAAATCTTTTAGTTTGTGAAGTATTTATCATAAAATTTCACATATGATTTTCATAATTTACCTTGGTGATATTTTATGCCGTTGTTTAAAGTCCTTTTGAGATGTTAATAGTCAAATTTAAGGCCTAATATCTATATTCTACAGTTAATTTTATTTCTATTTATCATAAAAGTGTCATATTGTTCTATACAAACTTTTCAAAAGATTGAAATATGTAATTAGATAATGTTGATTATTCTTATCCTGAATGTAACACTCCAAACCTTAATATTGCCTAGCCAGTTGTTGACACCAAAATTTTGACAAAGGAGGTTGCTAAAACAAAGCCCAAATTTTGGTTTCTTGAAATAGGTCCGCTTTCAAAAGTCCAATTAATATTGAATGCTATGGCTCAACTGGGATAAAGGTGGTCATATTCATGGATGAAGTCAAATTCTTTCAGAAATTGGATAAAATCAGATTTTATTGAAAAACTTGGAGATAAGAGATAACAACTAATAAAGATAGGTTTAATTTCATCATCACATGAGGATTAACTTGAAGTGAAGTGCCATTCAAAGGAGGGACTCTTCAGCCATTTAAGGGGAGCTCTCGGCAGAAATAAAAAAAAGAAAGGAGGAGATCAGTGCGCAAAAGCAAACAAAAAAAAGAGCAATAAAAAACATAAAGAAAAGAGGAGAAAAGACATAAAGAAAAGAGGAGAAAAGAAGTCGGCAAGAAAAGCAACCAAAGAGGGCCCAGCCAGCAGCAGCAACAGGAAAGAAAAGAAAGAAAATGATTTTTTTTGTGTTTCTTTTTCGTTTGTTATTTTCTTTGTGTTTCTTTAATCAGAAGTTGTCGTGAACGTAATTAACGGTCGACTTTTTAATCATCCGTAAATATGAATCCACTATACAAAATAATAAACGTCGTTATATACGTACGACATAATTTAGTGGCACAAGATTTGACGCTAATCAATAGTGCGAAAAATGTGTCATCAAATTTTGGCACGCCCAGTGAGACATGTTCCTCCTCCCATATTTATAAATGCAATTCTTTTTTTATATATCCATATTTCCGAGGAAAAAAGAGTCACATATTTTCTTTTTCTGCTTTTCTCGTTGCTCTTCCTTTTTCTGCTAATCCAATCTGTTTTGGTTGGTGCTTGCAAAAGAAATGGTGGTTACAGGCTTACAGCATAAAAAGTAGCAGGAAAATGGTTGCATTTCTGCCGTCAAGGGGTATTAACCCCTGGATGTCATGGTGCATAGTGAAGCTGCCTTACCAGCGGGTCTCGGCACATCTTCCGGTTCACAGAAACTGAAACAGAAACAAAAATTAGGCTCCGGTGCTGTGTGCCAAATCAAGTAAACTCAAAAATTGTTTACTTGATTGGCCCATACATAGCTGAAAAATATTTTCATTTTTTCAATCTTTATTCTTTTTGTCATATATTCTTATTATTAAGACTGACTTTTTGAATATATATATATATATATATATATATATATATATATATATATATATATATATATATATGGGGCCCGATCCACACCCACCGGTGGATAAAAAAATTTTCTCCACCCAACCGCTTGTCTTACAAGCGGTTGGGTACTGTGTGATTTTCTCGTGGGCCCCACCACAAAAAGCCCAACCGCATGTAAGAGAAGCGGTTGGGCATGATTATTTTTTTGACATGGGCCCACCATAAAAAACCACTCCACCCAACCGCTTCTCTTATACGCGGTTGGGACAAATTTTTTTTTGCCCAACCGCTTCTAAGAGAAGCGGTTGGTAACCCCTTTTTTTTTTAACAATTTTTTAAACAACCAACCGCATATAAAAGAAGCGGTTGGTGGCTTTTATTTTGGGTGGCTCCCACACAAAAATTTTCAAATTTTTTGATTGGCAAAAAAAAAAAAAAAAAAAAATTCGAGCCAAGGCTGCCACGTGGCCTCTTCAGCGTCTGCCACGTGGCCCAACCGCGTGAAGGGACGCCGGTTGTTGCCGCGTGGCCTACACGCGCCTGCCACGTGGCCACCACGCGCCTGCCATGTGGCCAAACGCGGGAAGGTGCGCCTGGGCGGTGCCACGTGGCCTCATCCGCGCCTGCCACGTGGCCCAACCGCGTGAAGGGGCACCGGTTCGTGCCACGTGGCCTCTTCAGCGTCTGCCACGTGGCCCAACCGCGTGAAAGGACGCCGGTTGTTTCCGCGTGGCCTCCACGCGCCTGCCACGTGGCCTCCACGCGCCTGCCACGTGGCCAAACGCGGGAAATTGTGCCTGTTGGTACGATGGCGGTGCCACGTGGCCTCCCCCGCTCCTGCCACGTGGCCCAACCGCCTGAAGGGGCCCCGCGGGTTGCCCTCTCCTTCTGCCACGTGGCGCCCCTCCCCCCACGCGCCTGATGGCTCCCCGTGACTCTGTCCTTCCTCCCCGTGACTGTCCTTTTTTGCAGAGTCTTTTTTTTTTTTTCTGCCACCACTCACGGGTTTTTTCTGCAGACACCAACCCTCTTTTTTCTTCTCTCTTCCTTTTTCTTCTCTCTTCCTTTTTCTTCTCTATTTATAATCCCCTCCCCCCAACCATTCTTCTCCACATTTCTGCTCTGCTCCGAATTTTTTCTCCACAAACCAAAACATTTTAGCGCTAGAAGAAGATCGGTGAATAATCGCTAGAAAATCGGTAGATTTTTCTTCAAATACATCAAGTCACAACAAGTAAGTATTTTGAATTTCCTTATACATCAAGTCAGCGTATTACACTTAGCGTATTACATTTATAGCGATTCAAAATAGCGTATTACATTACATTTATAGACAGCTTTTTCACGAATTTATAAAAAATAGCTAGAGCGAGATTTTGCCAAAGTACAAAAAAGAGACCCTAGTTATTCTGAAAGCATCTGTATCAGGTAAAAATTTCAGATTTTTCCAAGCACTGTAGAGGGGCTAACTGATACGGGGAACCGTGTACCTTCGCAGTCTAATTTAAAATACCAAGCTAGCGCGATTTCGCGCGAAACTTTTACGAGTACCCTAGGATGTTGGGAAGTTCCATTCCCCAGGATTTCGTGCCATTCCGGAGCCGTTTGCTATTTTTTTGCCCGAACGGCCCTTTCAGCGCTCGCCCTTTAATTAGACAGCTTTTTCACGGATTTATAAAAAATAGCTAGAGCGAGATTTTGCCAAAGTGCAAAAAAGAGACCCTAGTTATTCTGAAAGCATCTGTATCAGGTAAAAATTTCAGATTTTTCCAAGCACTGTAGAGGGGCTAACTGATACGGGGAACCGTGTACCTTCGCAGTCTAATTTAAAATACCAAGCTAGCGCGATTTCGCGCGAAACTTTTACGAGTACCCTAGGATGTTGGAAAGTTTCATTCCCCAGGATTTCGCGCCATTCCGGAGCCGTTTGCTATTTTTTTGCCCGAACGGCCCTTTCAGCGCTCGCCCTTTAATTAGACAGCTTTTTCACGGATTTATAAAAAATAGCTAGAGCGTGATTTGGCCAAAGTACAAAAAAGAGACCCTAGTTATTCTGAAAGCATCTGTATCAGGTAAAAATTTCAGATTTTTCCAAGCACTGTAGAGGGGCTAACTGATACGGGGAACCGTGTACCTTCGCAGTCTAATTTAAAATACCAAGTAGCGCGATTTCGCGCGAAACTTTTACGAGTACCCTAGGATGTTGGGAAGTTCCATTCCCCAGGATTTCGCGCCATTCCGGAGCCGTTTGCTATTTTTTTGCCCGAACGGCCCTTTCAGCGCCCGCCCTTTAATTAGACAGCTTTTTCACGGATTTATAAAACATCCTAGGGTACTCGTAAAAGTTTCGCGCGAAATCGCGCTAGCTTGGTATTTTAAATTAGACTGCGAAGGTACACGGTTCCCCGTATCAGTTAGCCCCTCTACAACGCTTGGAAAAATCTGAAATTTTTACCTGATACAGATGCTTTCAGAATAACTAGGGTCTCTTTTTTGCACTTTGGCCAAATCACGCTCTAGCTATTTTTTATAAATCCGTGAAAAAGCTGTCTAATTAAAGGGCGGGAGCTGAAAGGGCCGTTCGGGCAAAAAAATAGCAAACGGCTCCGGAATGGCGCGAAATCCTGGGGAATGGAACTTCCCAACATCCTAGGGTACTCGTAAAAATCTCAAAGGTGCCTCGAAATTCTACTTTACGCTTCGTGAGTTCATCATTGGCCTAAAAAGTACTTTACGGATTTTTCGCGCAAAAATCGCGAACCGGTGTCCGGGGCGAGCGCTGAAAGGGCCGTTCGGGCAAAAAAATAGCAAACGGCTCCGGCATGGCGCAAAATCCTAGGGAATGGAACTTCCCAACATCCTAGGGTACTCGTAAAAGTTTCGCGCGAAATCGCGCTAGCTTGGTATTTTAAATTAGACTGCGAAGGTACACGGTTCCCCATATCAGTTAGCCCCTCTACAGCGCTTGAAAAAATTTGAAATTTTTACCTGATACAGATGCTTTCAGAATAACTAGGGTCTCTTTTTTGCACTTTGGCCAAATCACGCTCTAGCTATTTTTTATAAATCCGTGAAAAAGCTATCTAATTAAAGGGCGGGCGCTGAAAGGGCCGTTCGGGCAAAAAAATAGCAAACGGCTCCGGAATGCCGCGAAATCCTGGGGAATGGAACTTCCCAACATCCTAGGGTACTCGTAAAAGTTTCGCGCGAAATCGCGCTAGCTTGGTATTTTAAATTAGACTGCGAAGGTACACGGTTCCCCGTATCAGTTAGCCCCTCTACAGTGCTTGGAAAAATCTGAAATTTTTACCTGATACAGATGCTTTCAGAATAACTAGGGTCTCTTTTTTGCACTTTGGCAAAATCTCGCTCTAGCTATTTTTTATAAATCCGTGAAAAAGCTGTCTAATTAAAGGGCGGGCGCTGAAAGGGCCGTTCGGGCAAAAAAATAGCAAACGGCTCCGGAATGCCGCGAAATCCTGGGGAATGGAACTTCCCAACATCCTAGGGTACTCGTAAAAGTTTCGCGCGAAATCGCGCTAGCTTGGTATTTTAAATTAGACTGCGAAGGTACACGGTTCCCCGTATCAGTTAGCCCCTCTACAGTGCTTGGAAAAATCTGAAATTTTTACCTGATACAGATGCTTTCAGAATAACTAGGGTCTCTTTTTTGCACTTTGGCAAAATCTCGCTCTAGCTATTTTTTATAAATCCGTGAAAAAGCTGTCTAATTAAAGGGCGAGCGCTGAAAGGGCCGTTCGGGCAAAAAAATAGCAAACGGCTCCGGAATGGCGCAAAATCCTGGGGAATGGAACTTCCCAACATCCTAGGGTACTCGTAAAAGTTTCGCGCGAAATCGCGCTAGCTTGGTATTTTAAATTAGACTGCGAAGGTACACGGTTCCCCGTATCAGTTAGCCCCTCTACAGTGCTTGGAAAAATCTGAAATTTTTACCTGATACAGATGCTTTCAGAATAACTAGGGTCTCTTTTTTGCACTTTGGCAAAATCTCGCTCTAGCTATTTTTTATAAATCCGTGAAAAAGCTGTCTAATTAAAGGGCGAGCGCTGAAAGGGCCGTTCGGGCAAAAAAATAGCAAACGGCTCCGGAATGGCGCGAAATCCTGGGGAATGGAACTTCCCAACATCCTAGGGTACTCGTAAAAGTTTCGCGCGAAATCGCGCTAGCTTGGTATTTTAAATTAGACTGCGAAGGTACACGGTTCCCCGTATCAGTTAGCCCCTCTACAGTGCTTGGAAAAATCTGAAATTTTTATCTGATACAGATGCTTTCTGAATAACTAGGGTCTCTTTTTTGTACTTTGGCAAAATCTCGCTCTAGCTATTTTTTATAAATCCGTGAAAAAGCTATCTATAAATGTAATGTAATACGCTATTTTGAATCGCTATAAATGTAATACGCTAAGTGTAATACGCTGACTTGATGTATAAGGAAATTCAAAATACTTACTTGTTGTGACTTGATGTATTTGAAGAAAAATCTACCGATCTTCTAGCGATTATTCACCGATCTTCTTCTAGCGCTAAAATGTTTTGGTTTGTGGAGAAAAAATTCGGAGCAGAGCAGAAATGTGGAGAAGAATGGTTGGGGGGAGGGGATTATAAATAGAGAAGAAAAAGGAAGAGAGAAGAAAAAAGAGGGTTCGTGTCTGCAGAAAAAACCCGTGAGTGGTGGCAGAAAAAAAAAAAAGACTCTGCAAAAAAGGACAGTCACGGGGAGGAAGGACAGAGTCACGGGGAGCCATCAGGCGCGTGGGGGGAGGGGCGCCACGTGGCAGAAGGAGAGGGCAACCCGCGGGGCCCCTTCAGGCGGTTGGGCCACGTGGCAGGAGCGGGGGAGGCCACGTGGCACCGCCATCGTACCAACAGGCACAATTTCCCGCGTTTGGCCACGTGGCAGGCGCGTGGAGGCCACGTGGCAGGCGCGTGGAGGCCACGCGGAAACAACCGGCGTCCTTTCACGCGGTTGGGCCACGTGGCAGACGCTGAAGAGGCCACGTGGCACCAACCGGTGCCCCTTCACGCGGTTGGGCCACGTGGCAGGCGCGGATGAGGCCACGTGGCACCGCCCAGGCGCACCTTCCCGCGTTTGGCCACGTGGCAGGCGCGTGTAGGCCACGCGGCAACAACCGGTGTCCCTTCACGCGGTTGGGCCACGTGGCAGACGCTGAAGAGGCCACGTGGCAGCCTTGGCTCGAAATATTTTTTTTTTTTTTTTTCAGCCAATCAAAAAATTTGAAAATTTTTGTGTGGGAGCCACCCAAAATAAAAGCCACCAACCGCTTCTTTTATATGCGGTTGGTTGTTTAAAAAATTGTTAAAAAAAAAGGGGTTACCAACCGCTTCTCTTAGAAGCGGTTGGGCAAAAAAAAATTTGTCCCAACCGCGTATAAGAGAAGCGGTTGGGTGGAGTGGTTTTTTATGGTGGGCCCATGTCAAAAAAATAATCATGCCCAACCGCTTCTCTTACATGCGGTTGGGCTTTTTGTGGTGGGGCCCATGAGAAAATCACAAAGTACCCAACCGCTTGTAAGACAAGCGGTTGGGTGGAGAAATTTTTTTTATCCACCGGTGGGTGTGGATCGGGCCCCTATATATATATATATATATATATATATAACATTTGATTTAATTAGAACGTCATTTTTCCCCTTCTAGATCTAATATGTTATTTTCATCTTTTTTTTATATATGAATTTTTATATTCACATTAAAGAGTAATTTTCAAAATACAATAGTTAAAATTAAGTCAAGTTAGCGTATGGATTAGGTTGAGATCTAAAATATTTAGAATTAAATTTTAAATTATATAACCCTTATTGTTCTTGCAAAATTAATCAAATTTAAATTGAAAGGCACCTATCAAAATTACGTTTAGACCATTTTTTTTCTAAATGAAAAGTATTATTTTCATTTTATATATATATGAGTTTTTATATTCATATTAGAGAGTAGTTTTAAAGATACAATAGTCAACGTTAAGTCCTAATAAGTTAATATAATGATAAGGTTAAGTTTTAGAATGATTAGAATTAGTTTTGAATTTTAAGGACATAGTTGTTAGAAAGAAGCCTTAATAGATTAGTATATTGATTATGTAGAATTTTAGAATGATTGATCATGTTTTTTTATTCTAAATTTCATAATTTATTTTTTGGGTCTATGGATTTTAATTTTCATATTAGAAAACACTTTTAAGGACATAATTGTTAAAATTAAGTCTTAATAGATTAGTATATTGATTAAGTAGAGTTTTAGAATGATTAGAATTAGTTTTTAAATTAATTTTTTCTTCTGAATCGGAAGCATTATTTTCATTTTTTATATACATGAGTTATTATATTCATGTTAGATAGTAGATTTAAAGATATAATAGTTAATATTAACGCCTAATAAGTTAGTATAATGATAAGGTAGAGTTTTAGAATGATTAAAATTATTCTTCGAATTTGAAGGACATAATTATAAAAAAGAAGTCTTAATAGATTAGTATGTTGATTAGGTTGAGTTTTAGAATGATTAAAATTACTTTTAAATTAAAAAGCACTTACTTATATATAAGTTAATTAATCTTAAAATAAGAATCTGATGACGTGTCATATACAAAAGCGATGATGTGTCGCGCAAAGAAATTATCGATGTCTTTTTCGCTTCGCTTATTGTATATTACTAGTTTGGTAACCCGGGCAAGGCCCCGGTCGGTTATATTTAATCAGCTGTGTATCCGGACGTTTGAGTGTCAGTATATTTGGTAGAGTTAAAGTTGGGTATTTAGGCGTTATGTTGATTATTTTGAACTAAGCTTTATTTATATTCGCATAAAGCGAACCATCCAATTCAAAATATGTCACATTTAGGCATTTCATGTAAGTATCATCATAATCGAAAGAAGTTAAAAAAAATAAAAAAACTAAAAATTTTCCAACATAGTTTATACCGAACTGATTCCATAATTATTACCTGTGTGAAATACTGTACGATTGCACACAATAGTTAAAGATAGTAGTAGTGAAAATTAAGATCAAATATATTATTATATGAAATACGTAGAATTTTAAAAAGTGCATAATTGATTTTCTACTCTTATAAAGTTTAGTAAAATTATGACAATAACACCTGTAATTTTTTTAATTATGAATTATAGTAAAGAATCATGATACATGTGTGACTTTAATAAGTAGTGATAAAAAAATGAATGTGATACCAAAACAAACGTGATGACATGTCGCATAAGTAAAATAGGATGATGTCGCGAAATTAAAATGGTAAAAAGGAAAAAGAATACTAAAAAAAAGCTTATGTGTTGTCTCCACAATGCACAACGCTTCGCCTGTGTCATGCACGGCCTGTGACACAGTTTTGGTTTTACTGTCAACTAAATACTTTTGTAATAGTTTTTAATTTCAAGAAGGCAAACAAAGAGAACATGTTCAAATTTTCAAAAAAAATCAAATTAGTCTCCCACTAAAGACCATAATTAAGAATCATATTGATGGTGATTCATTAAACATAGATAACATTTTAGCTCAAATTTTAGTAACATCAATCTATCGTTAAAAATCACTGTCAAGGAGAAAAATGTACCATAAATTTGATTGATATGCATTTGTACCTAAATCAAATGAAGCATGTTTGCATTTTCATATCATAATGACATGCCTACTACATTGCCTCTTTTAGTGACAAAAGTGTGAATTTTGTGAAAGATGATGTATATTTAGTCCTACTCAAGTTTCTTTTTCTTTTTCAATTCGAGTTGTGAATATAATTCTTCCACCATTATTATATCACTACACCTTAGTGCTATCAATTACTATACCATGGCAACCATTACTGTGATCAACCATTGTCCCTAGCATTGTGTCTCTATTGTCGTCACCACTAACATTATATTACTATTACACCATAACAAAAATTCTGCCACTCCACCACCACCACCACCACCACCACCATAATGATTACTGTTCGCATTTTCACAACTGCTGCCACTCTACTGCCACTATCATCCAACCTGTCACTCCACAGCTAAATTCACCATCTTGCTAGCATCATTACCATAACTATAACCGGATCATCCACCTAAGCTACCATCAACACAATTGTACTACCTGTGCTATTTATATTCAAAAAGGACATAAAAGCTGTCTAAACCTCATTTACCGTTTCCTTTCTCGGCTTGTCTGAACTAATTCTCAAATTATCTCCTTCTTGTAATCCATATTAAAAAAGAATTGGTTTCAAACTGAGTGTAATAGTTAGACTTAAAAAATTGATCTATAAGGCTACAAAGTGTAATAGTTAGGGTGTGTTTGATAACGCAATTAAGCACTTAAAACTTAAAATTTTCAATGATTTTTAATTAAGTGCGTTTGATAACGCTAAATCTTGTATCACTTAAAAAATTAAGTCCTACCAAAAATAGACTAAAATTTTAAGTCAGGTGGATTTACTTAATGCTAATCACTTAATTCAAAGTGAGATAGTTAAAAAAGTTATTTAACATTTTTTTACATAAAAAATAATAATTATCACCGTTATGTCGCCTCAATTAATTTGCCGACAACACCGTCTCCACCACAATACAAGTACCACCACAACCATTATTTCCTTTTGTTATCACCACCACAATTACCATGACATAGTCACTATCACAACCACCACCGACACCACTACAAGGACACCGCCACCTCCACCATATCGTCGTTATTGTCACTACGTATGTTTTCGCCAAAATCATTAAAGATCCACCACACTACAACCACAGACCGCCATGTCGTTGTTTTTCGCTATCATCACAATTACCAACACCACGTCTTCATGCTCCATTACTGCCACCATTGGCAGTTTTTTGTCGCTACCGCTACTCCATCGTTACTACCACCACCACCATCAACATGATTTTAGCCTCCCCTAAAAAAAAAGTTACAAAATACTTAAACAAATGAATAATTTTGGTAAAATGGATAAATTTGTAAATAAACAATTTTCAGTTATCTGCTTTTGATTTACCAAACATGTTAACTTATTTTTCAGTAAAAATTCAGTCGCTTAAAGTTTTCAGTTTTATAAATTCAGTGCTTAACTTTTTCGGCACTTAAATTTCAGTTTTATCAAACAGCCCCTTAGACTTAAAAAATTGATCTATAAGGCTACAAACTAACAGTAAAGCTTAGAAAATATAAGATTCCCTCAAAAGTTACCGGTAGCAATCTCAAAAGAGCAAATGTTATTCAGCTTTAAATTTTTCTTGGAATTCAAAGCTGTCGTTTATTGTTCAAAAAAATTAAAATAACTAAAGCTTATGCAGTACAAATATATACAACAAAACTTAATGACACATTCACTTACCAGCAGTGATTCAAAATGAACTGCGTAGATTTATGTAATTCTCCTTTAGAGTTTCAAGGACCAACTGCTGCAAGCGAATGATATTACACTAAAGCCCTCGATCTACCATTTCACTAGCTTGTCCTGATAAATGAAAAAATAAAATATATAGATTAAGCTATTAACAACATGAATTTAGAACTTGCTAGGAAATATTCGGGTGTATGTTGTCTGAAAGATGCTAGTCAGGCATAAGAAAGATGAAAATGGCAATGCACATTCTGTTATGGGATAAAAAGTTGTTGGTCATGAAGAAAAAAATAATCAAAAATTTTAAATTATCCATTAATTGTTTGTTACGATCAAGAGATATTATCATGAATTGAAAGGTATTGTTAGCTTATCACATAAAGTCAACACATCAAAGTAACCTAGATAAGCTTGCTGTCACATGAACAAACCGTTTGTAAAAAACTTTTTAGATTTAGTTGAAAAACTCTTAAAATGTGTTTAGGTACAACAAAGAGTGTCGTCGCAAATGGGTATCTCAATCGACCCTAATGATCATTTTATCTCTATTGGCACATGATGATCTTTAGTTTCTCTTCAACCCCAGAAAGACTTGCTGCAAACAGACGTAATTGTGGGAAAAACACAAAACCTTACCCACTAAATAATGACATTTAATAGAAAAATAAAATGCCTACGGCGATAGTTTCAGATTTAGTGAAAAAACATTTTTCTAAGTTTAAGCTGAAAAGCGATTGGTCAAACTAAAAACAACTTTACCAAAACTATCCAACCCGTTAATTTTATGCCACAAAAAAAAAAGAAAAAAAGATGTTACAAAATAAAAGGCACGAGCAATGAGCTAAAGTTAAAATTTTAAAGTAACTCACATAGGTTTGCTATGACATGAATTATAACTCTGCATAAGGAAAACTTGCGAGGCTATTTAACTACCCTCCATTGTACTTGATAATAAATAGTATTGCAAAAAAATTAATTTTAGTGACAGACAACTCTTTTAGTGTCGGCAGATTAGGCTAAAAGTATCTTGGCTTGTTCTCGAGTCTCATGAGCATCTAATACCTACACATTGCAACTTCTTGTCAAACCCCACATAAACTTAAGAATCTTGTGAGCAAGCAAACCAGCTATTAGAACACAAAAAGAAGGTTCATCACTAAAATTCGCGTATTAAATTTTGAAATTGGATACATATTTTTAACTATGAGTTTTAGGCGGAAAAAAAAAATGGTGACCGTTGCACCACTCTTGCATATTTTATGATGCAGGAAGTATCTTGCAGAAAGACCTTTAACACTTGGAGTTGATTTCTGAAGCCGACTTTAACACTTGAAGATTCCTCGTCCTTTTCATCCAAAGACCTTCTCATCTAATTTCCTCCTTGATGACTGAAGCTGCCTATGTGCAAAAGGATTCTGTCAAAAAAAAGTAGATAGATTGTTGTAATGGAAAATTTTCATTGTCATGCCATAAAAGATCAAGAAAATTGCTCTTTTCTTCTAATAAGCTCCATTAAAAGAATAAAAAGGATAATTAAAAGGCAACGATATGAAATTAATAAAAAGGATAATAAACAGTAACTATAATGAATTAGGAAAGTTGTGTTTCGGTCACCATGTCTGCCTTCCCCCCCCCCCCAGGTATAGTGCTGATGGCCTCCTTCCTGTGGAAACATGAAAGCAGTATTAAATGTTTAAAGAGCAGGTTTTTTTACCATGGAGACTTTATATGTAGCACATTATCCACAACATCTACACAGCATCTAATCCTCCGAAAAGGCCAATGGCCATGGCTGTTAACCATAGATAGATACCTTATCCCATGAAAAAGCTAATGATGGTGGAGAGTGGAGAGACACACGGCAATGCAAAGAGTCCGATGGCAGAGATCTATTAAATACATACTGGAATTCTTATCGAGTCTTTCATTATTAAGCATCTGGATGCCTAGCCAAGTAGATTAAAAATGATGGACTTCCTCACATGGATAGACATTTTAATATGTTGAAGAGCCCAACTAACTTAGGGGACTCTCACAATGAATGTTGATGTTGACGTGTCGCATAAGTAAAAGGAGACGACGTGTCGCAAAATTAAAAGGGGCAAAAGGGAAAAGGAACACTAAAAAATGCTTATGTGTCGCCTCCACGACGCACAACGCTTCGCCTATTATATATTTATTTATTTATATGATATGATATAGATTAATCCTCGTTAGCATTCTATTTTTTCCTGTCTGTTTAAATAGCCCAAACACTCTCCTTCCCATTCAAATTTCCTGGAGAGATAAAAAGTTAATGATAAGCAACTCAAAGTGCAGTGCCACCAACCAAATATATGGAGTGCAGTTGCACCAACATAATTGGGGTCTAATTGCAAACGGAAGGAATCAATAAATAATAATCTGTTTCATTGGGCTATATACGTTTTTTTTTGGTATTGATGGCTGGAAATTGCATACGAATTTTGATACAAATGAGTCCACGTCCCAGTTGTTATTGCCGAATAATGAGAATACACGTATTGTACTCTTGCTTTGCTTGCTTAGCTCATCGCTTTAGGTGTATGCTTGTTTTCATATAATTTTTAACTCACTTATGGAAGTGGTAGTGAGATTTACTTGCTTTTGTTAATTGTTTTTTTGCGCCAATGAGGTGGTAAAAAAATTCAGATTTCACTAGCTTTTTCGCTTCATACTTGAACTCTTTAGACTACTAGTTCTCTAGAAATTCAGCTCATAGAAACAAGGCTTGGTTTTTTTTTTTCTTCCCCCCCCCCTCCCTCCTAATCTGAAGAATGACAATGTGCTATATTTGGGGGTATTTATAAACTTTTGGTATAGATGGCTGGAATTTAACATAAAATTTGAGACAATATAGTCCGCATCCCAATGGTGATTATGTAATAATGCGAGTAGCCAAGTACAAGTATTATTGCCACTTTCCTAGTAAATATGTTAGAGAAGTGCGACCTTTTCTTGAATTCAGAATTAGAATTCATTCTAGACGGTTATACTGTTTGGTTTGGAGTATTCAATTCAGTCTCTTTGAGCATGTATTTGTGTATGTGTTACTGCGCTTTAGTTCGAACAGAGAAAGGGGCAAAACCTAATCTAGCAAACCAAAAGCCTTTTGTGTCAGTTCTTTCTAATAACCAGCATATGGATGATCTTTAATCTCAAAGCATAGAAAAAGAAAAGAAATCATCGTCTCTTCTCCCATGTTTCTGCAGATGAATTCCTAAATTGTTCCAACTGATTTTCAGTATAACTAATTTGACAGGTGTCCCTGTGGGATGGTATTATACCTGCCAAAGAGCAGGCAAAATTCTGGATCCATACCACAAACAAGTACCGCTTCATTGATCTGTGTCCTCTTGCCTTCTTTGCCAACGTCCAGGGAAGCAATCTTCGGGGTAGAGAATTTAACATGACGCTGCACTGGCACGTCATGCCGAAGACTGGCAAGATGTTTGCGGACAAGATAGTGATGAGTGGTTATCGATTGCCTGAGGCATACAGATGAGGTTAACTGTTTACAAGTTTGCTGTAACTTTAGCCTTCTTTGTCGACACAATAATTAAGTTTAAAGGAATTAAAAGGCAAGGCATAATATGTGTTTGGGCATCAATCTTAACTGGATCAATAGAATTAAAATTTTTGGATTCTAATTCTCGTCCTTCGATAACCTCTCGACAAACAGATCCAACCTGCCGGTGCTAAACACGGTATGCCTTGCTCTTCCGCCGAAGCAGATACTGATTCCCCTAAAAAATTTGTATTTTTGTTTGAAGTACACTGCTGACTGGTCAAAACTCAAGTTCATTATCAATTATAGAGCCTGTGACAATTTACCGAGGCTTGTTATTCTCTCACCATGGGTCAAAAGTTGGTTCTTGTTAGATAACTTAAGGAATCCTTAATGTCCATTTTTGTAATCATAAACAACTAATGTTTGAAATGGATGCAATAAAAGTAATGTGGTATCGGATGCTTAAAGGCCTAGTTGATCTATTGATCAAGGGCGGCATCACGGAGGCCCCTCTTTATCTCAATATATAGCCCTGTCAATGAGTGGAACAAAATACTTTCCAGAGAGTATTTGTGCTGAAAATATATCGGTTTGAAGCTTCTGTGTAATGGTACCCATCCCAGTGCAGATGCTTGGAGCTATCATTGCACCCTCTTGCCCTGACGGGGGTTACATCCAAGATTTTAGTTTGACCACAATCAATTCGCTTGTCAAAGTTCAATGGCGGACCACCGTAACCACAGCAAGCCATTATGCGTTGTTCAAAGCCTGCAAAGTAATGAACATGTCAACTTCATTTTGTATTCCACTTTATTCTTGCATATATTCAATCAGTAGCCTATCGATCTGCACTTTGCTTTGCTATAGCTTGATGGTGGTATGATTAGCTACTAAGTATTGGTTGTACTCTTGGCAAACTTGATAGATTAAGGCGATTTTAATGTTTGTTTTATGGGGTCCCATTTTCAAGAGTTGATAGGTAGTATCACAATTGAAATTAGCTGCTACAGTGACCTTTCTAAATCGTTGTTGGTTGGTTGCCACATATTCTTGTCAATCATACTTGGTTCAATTCTTTGCGGAAAAAAATAGGGTGCAACTTCGGTAAGCTGGGTTGAGTTTCAAACTGACCCCAACAAACTCATGTGTCATTGAAACTTAACCATGCTTAATCCAAGAAAAAGTAAAATTGATTGAAATGGATTTAGTTAATGGGTTAGTTGGGTTTAATGTGGTTGACGGAAAAAAAATAACCTAATTTAGCTTATATAAACAAGAAAAACATTGGAGGTGGGGATGGTTGTTAATGGTGGTGATAAGTGGTGGCCGCCAGTATCGTGGAGGGCATGAGTCAAGGGAAAAAATGCAGTGATAGTTACGGCAGCGTTGTCGTGCTTGTAACTTCTATAGTGGTTAATAACAAATGATGCCACCAATGGTGGCAGTTGCCAATTCTAGGCTATGCAGTTGATGGCCGCAGTAGCCAACAACTGTGGCGGCTGGTGGTGGTAACCTGTCGCCAGTAGCTTCTAGCAAAAAATGATTGATGGCGGCAAATAATAGTGGCCGACACTGGTGGTTATGATATTTGCTAATAATATACGTGAATCTATGCAAAAATATATATTGAATAAGTTTGCAAAACTAACCCAATCAAACCCATATTCACGTTGAACCAACCAAACGCAACCCATTGCTGTAACTTGGCGGGTTTATAAAACCAACCTTTCTTCAAGGGGTTTATTAAATCAAACGAAACCCAGCCTAAGTTTTCACGGCTAGCGAAAGTCTATTACTTTTCATTGCAAACTTCATTCCTAAAATTTGACACATGTATGTCCTTCCATAATACCTCTCACGGTGATACGTGGGTACTAAAAGAAGTGGCCTTAATCATCAAGGAAGTTTTAACTCCCTAACTGCCAAGAAAATTGCAACAGAGATAATATCTCAATGCATGAAAGAGAATGTTTTCACACACAAAAATCTAGCCGATGTGTCCTATTTTCCACACGCGAGCGAGTCTCCTCTACCAAAAAGATGAAGAAAATAACGAAGCAAAATTAGCATATCTAAGGAGCGCAATATTTTGTCAATATTTTCAACAACAAAGAAGACCATTAAATGTTGCGAGATAGTAGACAGTAAGTAACCTTTGCGTGGACTTTTTAGAGAAAGGATCATTGGGCACATTAATTATGTTTTAGTATGTGCTTTTAGTTGATCCTTAGTAGATATACACGTACACTCATAAAGACACAATTTAAATTTTAATATGTAGAGTATAATTAAACGAGCTAAAAGCTATAGTGAAGATGTTAAGAAAGTTTCATGAACTCCAATATCAAAGAGTAACCAAACTATGCATAGGCCGAATTACTTTCTTTGTAACTGTTCTTCTTATTATTTAACCAAACTTGTTTTCATACTTGGATTGATGACACCAAGAAACAATCTGCTTTGCTGTGGGCCATATCATTCCAACACAAAATAGACCTTTTCATATACAAAATACATCTTTTTATTAAGTTTCCAATATAACAAAATGACACCTCAATCTGATTTTTCTTAGAGAAAGTTACACACAAACAATATTAAGGCGGTATCCTTCCAAAAATATACTGTCAACTATAAGCTTCCAGAGTTGATGTTTATTCTTCCGGAATTAAAAATTCATGTTTAATCTTCCATTAAGGGCTAGCTAGAATTTACGTTCAACCATAAAAATCATTTGGGACTTCATCATATACTATAGAAAAGACTTCATCATATACCATAGAAAACCTTGGTTTCTGGACTCTCCAATTCTAGTGATGCTCCCGCTTCCGAATCCCACATCTGCTCACGCTTGGAAAACAAAGAAATAGAGGAAGGAAGACATAATACTTAGGTTTTGGAGGTGAAGGCTTACAAAGTTTAGACAAACTGAAATCAAGTAGATTCTGAGAAGAGAAGAATGTAGAGATTATTAGGAGAACTTTCTACGTAACATTTTGAGTACGATAAGTTAGAAAAGCATATGACTCTTATGTGGATACACCTATGATAAAACTCTAATGTATGAAGGTTGTAGGTAGCAAAGCATAGGATTGTTGAGATCAAGGATTCTACGGACTTGTTGCTTATTGATTGAAGAGTCCAAATTTAATTGAAGAATCCAACAAATTGAGGGGACTTTCAGGAAAGAATTTGAAGCTGACAAAAATTCTTACTTGTCAACAAATTGAGAGCTTAAAAATCATTAATACTGAGAAAAGAGCAAGATTGCAAATCATTCAGAAACTACTTGAAAATGGCTCTTATGTTGAGAAACGAATGTTCCTTCCTTGAAATTCTTGCTCCCTTGGACCATTTGTATCTATATGCATTAGGATCTCGATTCATGGATCTCTCGGTTAGAGAAAAAAAAAAAGAGGATCGAACCATCTTCTGACTCTTTTTTTTGTTTTAAGGCCGGCGGTAGATCTGGAGTTGAAGTGGCCGCCCGTAGATCTGCGGTGGAAGTGGCCGCCCGTAGATCTGCGGTGGAAGTGGCCGCCGTTGACGGTGTCGGTGGTAGTAGATCTACGGAGGTGCACTGACGGCGCGGTAGTGGTCATGCGGATCTGCGATCTTGTTGAGTATGGAGTCTCGGTGGTGGCGACCGAGGACTGTCGTGTGGGTTTGGCGTGGAGTGGACGGTCTGTGAGAGAGAGAGTGGCGGTAGGACGAGAAAAAATGAAAGGAGAATGAAGGTAAGAAACCCTAAAAGCATTTATATAGCACACAAGCCGGATAAATCCGGGTAACCAGTACCCGACCTAAACTGACCCGAAAATTACTGATCGGTTCGGGTACGGGTCTAAATTCAGCGGGTCTCCTTTATATGTACCCGTACCCGGCCTTTTTGAGCGGGTACGGGTAGACCCGCGGGTCCGAATAATATTTTGCCAGGTCTAGTTATAGCATATGTCATGGAAGAGCCCTGAAAGTGCTCTTCAATATCATCAAGTACATCTTAGCATTATCTAATAACTCTGTGAATTGCAGTCATAATGGAGCATTTCATAATCATTAGGGATATACGGTTGGAACGCTCCCACTTTTCATAAGTCGCCTTTTGCTCAGTAGAGCTTTTAACCGTAAAGGCCACATGAATCATTTACATGAACATATTACTTCCACTTTAAGATTTTTGAAATATTTGAAGAACAATGTTTACCGTTAACCGAAAAAAAAAAAAGGGCTGCGCCAAAGGGTATCGGTTCCCAGATTACTTTGTTATGCATTTGGGCCTGTGGTACAGGCCCAAATTAGTAGGCTGAGTTTTTTTTATTTTTTGGGCATGTGGCCTGGCCTGTTGGTCGGCCTAGAATATCGGCCCAGAAAAATTGGGCCATTAAAGGTAAGTTTGGTAGCCTGTTATTTAGCCTAGCACAACTGGGCCGAAAGGCCAGACCTTGGTTAGGCCTGTTTTGGGCCTCTTAATTGGCCAAAGAATTGGGCCCATTTGGCCATTCATTAGGCCCGTTTTGGCCATAGACTAGGCTGTTTTGGCCAGTTAGAAGGGCCTGTTTTGGCTTCCAAAATGGGCTGTTTTGGCCACTTAAAAGTGGACCTTTAGGTGCTGATTTGCACCTGTTTTGGCCACTTTAAAAATATTTTTTGTTAAAAAGGACTTGTGTATTTTAATTGACTAATGTGGCTCCTTACGCGGCCTCCTCCTCATTCTTGCCCTTCTTCTTTCTATCCCGAGCTGTGTTGCCCGTTGGATCTTTTTCGCCTACTTCGTCATCAGAGAAGGGGCTAAGTCCTCTCGAATATGGCTTGTAGGTACGATAGTCGTTCGGCCACAACAGGGAGGATGTAGCGACCCCCTTGTCAAACTCTGCCTCAGCCCCTGATCCAGCGTCCCCGTCTAATACATCTCCACTGGTAAAGCCGCAGGGATCAGGGCCTTGACCTCCGAGTGATTCTGGAAGAAGACCCTTTCACTCAAATAGAACTCCTCATGGGATTACCCTACTAAAAAGACCTGGCTCCGGGTGAACTTCAGTTCCTCCAGTTAAAACTCCTCTCCCTTGCCACTTGGACATGAATCCCTGAAAAGAAGAACATATGTGAGTTGAGGTAAAATAAGCACCAATGGAAAAGTTTTAATCATAAACTCACGGGGTGCTGAGCCGAGCCATTAAAGCTATCTCGGCATGCCCCCAACGAAGCCTTAACTCTCTCATCATGGAAGTTCCATCGGTACATCGCCTGTCTAGCCTCGTTGATTTGCTCTCATCCTAGTCGCAGTGGGCGCGACCCCAAGACCTCAAAGTTCGAGGATTGCCCCTAGGATACCGAGCCTCATCGAATGTTATAGATGAGCCATGACTGGAGTACCTCAGTCATACTCCCCGATCTTCTCTATTTCCTCCTAACCTCTCAAGCTCTCAAGTACAAGAGCTGCACCGAGTCGTCCCCGTTGCTAAACAACGTCTCCCCCAGACATACTGATCAATAGACACCTTATCGTTGTCCTCTAATGTCATACCCTCGTAATGGGAACTAAGGGTACCAAGCAAGATGAAACTTGCCTTCTTATAGGACAACTCAAACCCAAGCAACCGGACCACGAGGTCCCAGTCCTTGTCGAGATCATATGCCCATGGGATAAGCTTCGTCCCTCGAACACGAATACTAGTAATAATCACAAAACCTTACAGGGAAACTGTAGCCACCCCCGAACGACAGATGAAACGTGTTGGTGGAATCCCACAAGTGCTCCTCCAAACTTAATAAATGCTCTTTACTCGGGCAAAAGCATGTAATTCATTCAAGAATAAATCAAAGTTGGTCTTGAGTATCTTATTCTTCAGCGAAATTGGTACTTTCTCCCACCATTATCGTACCAGATTTAGAGAGACCCCACACAAATATTCAAAGGAAGGAATGCAAAAATCAGAACAGAGAGGGAAAGTTCCAAAGACCGTTTAATTTGTGCATATAATCCATGAAAATGAAGAGAAAAAAATCAAGTGGGCCCTACTCATGGGAATGTCCAGTCTGTGAAAAAGTGAGTGAGTGTATGTAATCTAGAACAATTGATTGAAAACATACCTCATCTACAAAAAAATGATGGCTAAGATGCGCATATTGATCCAATGCAAGGATCAAATGATCATCTGCCAACCATCGTGTCCCTTTTGTTTATGCTTTTTCCTTTCCGAAATTCTATCTCTATTATTGAAATTGAGGAAGGAGAAGGAAAGATTGAAAGAATTTATAGAATGGAAATATAATTAGAGAAGGATTAGAAAGGAAGAAATCCTTCTTGGGTTCGAATTTGAAAGAAAGAGTGAGTAGATTGTGATTATAAGTCTTATGAAAACAAAAACTCTAATATCGCGCCCTAAAAATCTGAACGGATAAACCGACTGGTTTTCTGTTAAGATTTGCCAAATCACTGACTAACCGGCTAGTTTTTGACATTTTATTTTTGGCACTCTCAGCTCTCTAACTAACCGGCCTGTTTTCGACATGTTATTTTTGCCCTTTAGCTCTTTGATTAATCGGCCAGTTTTAAGATCTCCTTTTAAAAAAAATCTCTTGCATGTTTGTTTGAAATTCCCCTAATTACTTGAACAAATGTCCAATATTTTATGAACCCTTTGCATGCTGGTGTGCATCATATTGATGAATCTAATTAACAACTCTGTGAATGTGATACTTAGCCTTAGCTTTGTGATGTTACAATGCCAATTTGAGATGAAACAATATATTTGGCACTCAACGACCAACTATCCTTGGACATGGTTAGTTCCAGCTTTGAGCGATATTTATGACAGCTCCCTTCTTTGTATCTAAGCGACCAACGCTTGAAGGCATTGTTGGCTCCAGTTCTTAGATATAACTAAGTCCTGATTATCCACTGGTTGAGCCAATCATGGCTCTAGTTCTCAGCCAATCCCCACTTTGACTGTCGACCATTTAAATCCATTGGGTGGCTCCAGTAACGGCCAGTTGTTCTTCATGTTTCTAGACGACCACTTAAATCGATTTAGTGGCTCCGACATCTAACAATACCCATTTCTTGTCTGTTGACCATTCAAAGATTTGATGGCTCCGGTAACAAGCAAGATTCCTTCTATCCTATATCTAAACCACCACACAAATCAATTTAGTAGCTCTTGTATTTTTGTTGACCACTTCAATCGATTTGGTAGCTCTGACAATGGACATATTTATTCTTTTGGCACTGATGACCATCCTAATCAATTTGATGGCTTCGGTATCTAGGTGAAAGTTATTGTCAGTGTTTGTTTGTCGACCATTCAAATCAATTTGGTGGCTTCGGCAACAGACAGATTCCTGACCATTGGACGACTAATCATTGTTGTCATCAGTTCCACTTTGGTTCCAGTTCCAATTTTCAATATCCTTAGATGACCAATTTTTTGTTACCATTGGTTCCGGCTTCTAAGGATGCGCCATTTGTTTGATGACCAATCGTACTATTGGCCCCGACTTCTATTGATGTCCCAGCTCTATGAACTACATTCGTCTGATTCCTCCTCAAAATATACGTAGGAAGTCCAATCAAGGTCCGATTTCATATCTGGGTAATTATCTGCAAATCTGTTCAGAGTCTTGTGGTCTTTTCCATTTTTTCACTACAAAAATGTGATGTTTCTCGGTAATGTTCACCCGCACGCACACTCCCTCATTGAGGGGCCCTGTACACACCCTATATTTGTAGTCAATTAAAATTAAATGATTATTGGAATTTATTACTAATTAGAGTTTATTATTATAGGTGCAAGCCTGATAATATATCAAACTTAATTAATTTAATCTTGTTAATTAATTAGTCCAGTCCAATTCTCCAGTCCAGTCCAATTTTTCAGTCCAGTCCAGCTAAGTGAGTTTAGCCCATATATCAAGAAAGGTTTACCTAGTATATTTTATGAATTATTTGTGATTTATCCTTAATGTAAATGATTTCATCATTGATTTACATGAAATCTAGAGATAATTCTCAAATATGGTACATCCCATCTAATAAATCAGACTGAATAAGGGACTAATAATGTCTCAAAATTTAGGAAAAAATATTTTTAAATTATGGGATGAACTGGCCGGTTTTAACAAACCGGAAGGTTAGTTGACTTTTATCAATTTGCGATTGTTATTAAAGTTTCTATTTTATCTCCAGATCACAGATTGAGATGGTCATCTTTATCATTTCTGGTGCTTTAGACCTCTATAAATAGGCCTTTAGGCAACTTTTCTAGGGATCAATTTTTTTCTCCCTAGAACTTTTACACCATTTATCTCAGAAGTGGTAGATCATCTCTTAAGGGAAACTAGAACTTCATAACTCATATTTCATATATTCTCGAGTCATTTGCATCGTGGGTCCTTGACAAAGCATTCCCGAGTCTTCTAGGCAAGCAAACTCGTGAGGTACATTATATTGCTTTCTAAGCTAGTTTATCGTATAAAAGTCTAGAATAATCCTTTTTTCCAGTGATCACATTTTCATTTCCACTATAAAATTACTAAAAATTAGCTCAAGTCTAAGACCGAAATGTCGGTCACCTCCCATAGGATCCAGGTCGAAGTACAATGGTTTTGATTCCGATTTGTCCGACCGAATACGTAGGCCATTTGACCCAGTTGTCAAATTCAAACTATTAATTAAGAATTAGGTTAGAGTTTGTTTTATATTGTATGCATGTTGTTAAGGGTAAAACATCAATACAAATGAAGTAGAGACTGAAAGGGTGTGGCGGGTGCCTAATACTTTCTCGCTGTATAACTTAGTCCAACCCCATTTCTTTGTTTTCAATCTATTACTTGTCCTTTAGACATTTTTAAAGTCATTTTCTAATTTTTTTTCTTATTTTTCTATTTTTAGTAAAATAAGATGGCTACTTATAAAATCTTTAGATCCTTTTTCGGGTCCTTGTTTTCGAGGTGGTTCGCTACAATATCAAACAACACTATTTAACTTGTTCAAATTAAGTCATGAAAGTAAGAATAATGGGAAAATATGCAATGATATATAACTTTAAACTATAGAAAATAAAAAACCAAACCTATGGGGCGGAAATACTATCATAGTTAATGTGTACTAGAGCAAATGGAGATTTCACATCGGATATATATTAGGGGAGGTTTTGTATCTGTGCCATAAGGTTTAGTCGGATCTTGTTCCAAATTGAAAGTTGAAGAGAAAAAAATTTAATCTTACTAGACCTTATCATGAACCATTAAGCACCAATTAGTCACTCTTTTGAGGGAGACAATGCCATGTGGTAGAGTCATGAATTGGGTATTAAAATATCAAACACCACTGGTTTACTTCTTCCAAAGGAGAATACACGTATAAGTTGTAAAAGTAAGCACAATGAGTAGATTGTTATGTAGTGTTGTCTCTGGGTATTTGTTTTCTTTAAGCTTTTATCTTATATTATCAAGTAGCATTCAAATGAATATGTGCTTATTAAGCAGTAGGGATTCACAAATCTTCCAAACGTAAAATAACTAATCAATAGTTACACTGGTAACATGGAACCCTAAATGGAAAATATAATTATAGCTGTTATTAAAAAAAAATGGTGGCTCTATTCACATATCCACTTTAAATTGCAAATGCTTATTTATAAATTTTATCATCTAAGTTTAGAGGATTTTGAAGGTACTAATAACCACACATAACTCCTCAAAGTTCTTACAATGATCAAGTAAAAATTTAAAAGGAACAGATTTGCTTTTGACATTTAATAGGACTTACAGACATCTTATTACTTTCAATAAGTTATTAATTTGTTGAAATTATTTTAACAGATTGACCAAATAATATTGAATATATACGCGCGTGTGTGTCTTTTTCTAATTCATGTAAAATGCATGTTATGAGGACATTCAATCAATCAAGATATTTTGAATGTGTCAATAGTTAAAACGAAAACCTAATATGTATGAACATTCATAATTAAAGTAGAGTTTAGAAGATGTAAATTTGATTTCCACATCATATAGGTCTACTATGTGTATGACCAAACTATAGTTCCTATACTTATGAATTGAAAGGTCCAAATGATCAACTCTAAGTGCCTTCCGTATTGTTTTCTCGCGGATACTTATTTTACCACCATAATGTAACTTTTGTACTCTAGTTTTTTCTTTTTCTCTTCAGGTTATACTTGTTAACTACAACGAGCTTGTAAAGTTTAGCAAATATCTTTACGTTAAGCTACTAATTATATTGTGGTAGTTAATCCACATAACTGTTATTTTTTTTATAAAAGATGAGAATAGCATTAAGGATCGCCATAATAGCGGATTACAAAAGGAAGTCTCCATGAGATATCATGGTCAGAGTAAAACAAACGATAAAGCAGTAAAATAAAGTACAACACCATTATACTAAAACATAACTGTTATTGAATGCACACAACAATCACTGCTCAAAGTTCTTAACGACTCTATTATAGTCAAAATTATGTTTTAAAACTTATAATTAGTATACGATTTACTAATTTGTCTTATTGTTCATGCAGATTTAATTAGTCATTAATTGGTGGTTAGGGTCTATTTAAAAATAAATTGTTGAGCTATATTCGATTACAATAAGCTTTCTAAAATTACATTAAAACAAAATTTTCATTGATTTTCTCAAATATACATGATTAACCATTTCCTTTTTATAAAAAACTCTTATATTTATTTTTATTTCTATATCCTTATATATGTGATCTCTAATTTGTTTATTTAAAAATAAGGACTTCATCCAAATTTAATCATTTTGTCCCCAAATCTCATAAGTTGTTAATATTTCATTTGTAATATCACTTTCCCCTTCTAATCTAATATGATATTCTCGTTCTTTTGATACGAATGTTTATACTCATACGGTGATCAAAATTAAGTCATAATAAGTTAGTATTTAGTAGCTAAAGTT